>JAPZDV010000025.1:25580124-25592250 GCA_029814665.1 Acanthurus lineatus
CTCCCCCCCCCCCCCCCACCCACACACACACACACACACACACACACACACACACACACACACACTCAGCAAATGTTGCTAACTGTCACTTCTTTGTGTTCTCTAAAATGCAGTTTGGTGTTTATGTTGTAGGCATTATCCCAAGTTTCAGGTTAATAGTGAAATTGCAAATGTTTATGAACCAGCTTTTATGTTCTGAGGCAATGTTTCTGTCTGTTAAAAAGTAAGGTTTTCCTCGCCAGTTTCACTAAGTGCTTGTTCATGAATTGGTCATTCTTTGTGAACAATAGATTGTGGGCTAGACCTACTTAATTTGAATTGTCATAAGATAACTTCTGTTGTGACAAAGGCCTACATAAATACATTCCCCAAATATTAAAAAGCTTTCATACCTCTCATTATTTGCAGCCAGTTCATCCAGTTCACAGCGCCACAGAATGTCCTCCTCTTGTCGGTTGAAAAACAGCAATTTGGTTTTTCTGAGGACACACACATTGCGTTGTGGAATATCATGTAAAGCAACGTTTTTTACTCTAGTATACAAACTATTCTAGCTTGGCTCTTACTTTATCATTGGAATCACAGTATACCCAAACATTATTTTAAATTATGTAACTCCAGCGCTGTAAATGTGACACGTGAAACAGAGAAGACAAGCGACTGACAAGGTAAACCTGTGCATATTTAAGTTATAGGTAAGTTAAAAGCAGGAGAAATGGAAAAATTAAATTCCAATTAGAATTATGTACCGAGATGAATGTCTGAAATAGGATTAAATGTGTGAGGATATTGGCATTATAAAGTTGTGAAACTGAAAAAAAAATTAAAAACATAATACGATAACAAACAGAAGGCTAAAATCGGGGAAAGGGCATCTCCTGCTTTGAATTTTATGATAGTTCCTACCTAATGCTGTCCATCTCTTGTAGGGCCAACCAGATGAGGCGAGCCATGGGTGTGAACCCCGTGCCTGCTGCTAGAAGGTAAAGGTGTGTGACATCACGAAGGGGGCGGAGACTGAAGGTACCCTCTGGACCACTAACAGATATGTGGTCACCTAAATGTAAAAATAAATGAGTAAAAACAAAAAACTTACATTATTAAAACAATACCTCACACAGTGCTTTTAGAGAAGAAACCAGTAAGAGTACAGACTTCCAATAAATTTCAAAAAGATCTTGAGGTGCATTGAGGCACAAATCTTTGAGCATTATCTTTACATTTTTTCTCTTTTTGTTTAAAAAAAAGAACACCTCTGGTCAAAGTAATAACAGTGCCAAAGCATAAAAACTGATTTGTGCCACCAACTGAAAATACTTTAAACTTGCCAATTGTGAGGCCAGTGGCCAGGACGGGGGGAATACACTCTATTGTTTAAAACACGGAGATAGCAATACACTTTCTGGGAAAGTCTCTCTTGGGATGGTCGGACAAAGATCTCCTAATCTGATTTCAGAAAGTCAGATTAGAAAAATGGGGGAGGGAATCAGGAGTCTCAGACACTGACACCATAATCCTGCCTTACTACTTTAAAACTCACTCATTACAGACTGATTGTTGAGGTCAACTGATGGAAGAATAGTGTTAACCAGTACTTCCATACAGGGAAATCTGAGTATTAATTACTCTCACAAAACCCTTTTTGTCTAAATGACTTACCTATGTGTAGGCTGTTGAGATAGGAGGTGAACACGCCATCAGGGTAAGCTTTGATCATGAGGTAGAGGTCAGAGTCCTGTGAGGAGGGATGAGAGGCTGCTGCCAGGTTCTGACAAACTGGAGTGTATGGCCTCACTACATCAGTGTCTAGATATGGACAAAGAAATGTTAAATAAATTTTGTACCAAAAAAAAAGTAACTTTGTGAAATGTATCTGTTTGAAAGATGCCACATGTAAACAGGTTCATTGGTAACAGGTGATATCATCATGATAGAGCATGAAGGGACCATCTTTAAAAGGCCCTGCTGATTACACACAGGGATGGGGCAATGTTAACCACTTTGTGAAACACATGATTGTATAAAGGATATTGCTACATGGGCCCAGGAACTTAAACAACCATTTAAACTACACGTAGAGGTCATTTATAAAATGCAAGTCAACCTAACCTGCATGTATTTGAACTGTGGGAGTATAGGAGGAAACACCACAAACCACAGAGAGAGGACGGGTTTGAACCCAGAAGTCTTCTTGCTTTCACAGTGCCATCCTATTAGTGTTAGCTGTACTAATTATTTTTATAGCTTGATATATGTAGTCTTGTTTCAGTGTGTTAAGTGGCAATGTTCTAAAACTTTTCTTTTTGCTTGAGCATCGCACAATGTCAGTTAACTTGAATAAGCTTACCTTGAATGAGTGCTTTGAGGTAGACATGTTTTCCAACAGGCACGTGCCTGACAGTCCCACGTGGAAGTTGCAGTCTGAACAAATGGGTGTTGTGGTTGACCTCAGTCTTAGACACCAACACACAGTCCCGATAGTAGAGAGCTGTAAAAAGGAGATGATTGATAAAGAACCATTTCACCCTTTTATTGGGTTTCCTGTATGCAAGGAAACATCCAGTGTTATCTGGTTAAAGATTTATATTGAATACAGGTTGCTGAGGAAGTGACTCTGGCTCAGATGAGTTTAAAATTTTTAAATCTTACACTTTTGGTGATCCTGCAAATTTGAATGACATTCCAACATAAAGATGTGTGTGTATTCAGTAGACATGCAAACATCATTAAAGCATCTGTTTATTCTTTGATGCAATATTGCTGTTTAAATTCCTTTATGTCTACGGTCTGTGTGTGTTCCACGAGGGACGTCACTGACATTCATATAATAGGCTGCAAATAAGTGGAGAGGAGTAAAACAAACCTCAGTGTCAGATTTTCTTTGATCTTGAATCTCACCTCTGTCTTTTTTACACAGAAATGTGTTGTGAAATTCCAGCTGTTGACCAAGACTTGTCCATTTTTGTTTAACCTGTTTCCTCATGCTGACTTGGATCTTTCCCACTTGAAAGGCAGTGTGGACTGTTGAAGAAAATACAGCTAAAGAATAAGAGCACGACAATGATGATGATTTTTTTTAATCACCGAATAAAAATAATGCCTTACCAGTAAGGTTTCCCTCAACTTCATGAGCTAGACCTGAAAGAAGAAAAGAAGGACAATAACATTGCTGTAGAAGTCATGCAATCAACATAACATTGTGTTTAGGGTATCCATGTCTAATCACATGTTTAAATGTCCCAACTGTAAAGCCAAGTCTAGTCAAACTAATTTGTATAGCGTCAAATCAAGACAAACACTTAAGGCTCTTTACATATGGAGTAGATGAATAACACACTCTGTAATTTAATGTATTAAGACCCTACAACTGAAGGCAGTTCACACATGAGGAAGCACTTGGTGACAGTGGTGAGGAAAAACTTCCTTTCATCAATCATAAATCAAAGAACAAAACCATATTCAGAGGTGGGGTGCCATCTGATGGTTGAGAGAGACAAGGATGATTTGGTCACTCTCATTTTTTCTGTTCTTAGCTTCATCCTTCAACATCCTCTTCTGTCTCAATGTATTTGTCATTAAGTATTTAGAGGCAGCTGAGCCCCGTTCTGTTGCCTCCTGCTCAGTCAGCTCCAGCTCTGTGTCCATTCTGGTGCCAAATCCCCACCAGCATCCCTGCTGGGTCCTCTTTTATCTTTGACTTGAAATTGTCCCACTCCAGAGGGCTTTTTTTCCAAATAATATGACCCAGTTTAACCAAATCAGTGACAGTGGTGTATGTGACATTAGGCCATTAACCATGATGCAGTGAGAATTTTCCTACATACCCAGGATATACTGTACAGGCACTTTTTACATCTATAGATTTTTCTGTCAGGAACAAGCAAGCAAACAACAACTGCTAAGCACTTTTTAGAGCACACATTACAAAGGGCTTTACAAGAGAAAGAAAGTAAATGTAAATGTGCAGCACCTCTGAGCATCTCAGTTATGTTTGCAGAGAACAGAAGAAAAAATGTAAAGAGCTATTTCTTTACTCACGTAAATGTATCATGTAGGACATTTTCCCCGGCAGCACTTCTATCCGTAGAACACCGTCCTCAAGGTCAGCCATGGTACAGCCTGAGCTGGGAATCTGAAAAATGTTTGAATGTTGGACCAATAGAGAAAAGGCAGCCCAGTCATCATCCAATCGACCCCCCAACCCTCACATGTACAAACAAAGGTGATGATCAAGATTGGTCATTAAACCTGGAGTGTGTGTCGTGCCTGCAGACAGAGGGTGCAGGCAGTGGGAGACCTAATGAAAGTTATTTCTCTATTCTCCTGTTGTGTTTGGTCTGTCTTGAAACAACCATCTTTGGGGTAACTCATTTGTTTCCAAACTGACATGTGTGTGACTGACGAGAGATTACCTTCCTTTTGGCATAAACAACCAGATGAACAGACACATCGGTTTGGAACCAGTCGTACCTACACAAACAAGACAATAGATAATGTCTCATCAATTCTTTACAAATTTGTTCAACTTAGACATGCGTGTCATTTTTGGTCTTAGTTGTGCTGTCTTTCATACCGAGGCCGAGAGTCTTTTTCCATGGGAGGAGCTACTGAGGTAGGTGGGGCAAGGCCAGTTGGCGGCGGAGGAGGCATAATAGCTGAGAATAAGAACAGAGAAAAGCATCAAAAAAACCAAGACAGAAGTTTAGATGAGGTTTCAAAAAGTAAAGTAACTACTGAGACTTGAAGCAACTGAGGAAAACAACTTTTTTAAAAATTTATTTGTCATGTTTTGGTGACAAGGTTTTAAAAGCAGCACCAAGGCCATGTTTTTCAAGCGTCAGAGGGTAGAAAATCAATTTGCCACAAGGTGACACATACTGGCTACTACTTTTAAGACCAAGAGTAAAAGCTTTTAAAAACATTTTTTTGAAGACATTACTAATATATCTACTGTTACTCATGCAAGTAACAGTAGATATATGAACCTGTCAGAAGATGGTGTTCAGGCAGAAACATTCAGTGGAAATAGAGATGTTTTTTGTGTACTTTTCATGATATATGATAATGAAGTTATTTTTGTGACTGACTATCTTAGAACCAGTTGATAAGTAAATTGCAACTTTGCAACACTGATCAAATTCATTGCCGCTGCATCACAATATATCTGATATTTATTTGTTTTTTGCATAAAAACATAAACTATTTTCAATAAGGATCTCTTATTTTATTTTTCTATTGACCATACTGTGGTGTGTGTGTACCTGTGCATTTATCTCTGTAAGAACCAACTGGTGTAGGACAATTTCTGCTAGTCTTGATCTTCAAACAGACCTCCCAAGGACTCTTATAGAGTTCACACTTGATTTTAGGGGTTTGGTTAACTAGGTTAAGGTTAAGGTTAGGTTTAGAATCAGGCAATTTGTTGTAATGGCAAAGGTTAGGGTTAAGTGTGGTGAAAAGCATTAAAACAATATAAGTCCTCACAAGTGGTAGAAAAGTATGAACATGTTAGTGTGTGTAGGACCCTGACATTTTAATTTTTTCTAAATTTCATATTTTCTGATGTATTTTTTCTGAATATTGTTTATTAAATTTTATCATATTTTGTTTAATCGTGTTGGATGAATAAAATTTCAACAATTTACTACTAAATAAAATTAATATCTAGAAAACTGAAATTCCCCAACATTGCACAATTTTTTTAATCAAAGAAGATGCTTCAAACAGTTAGGAAAAAAACAAGTCAATTTTTTGTAAAATACAGCTTCATATTATAAAATCATTTGAACACATCTCTGCTTTAAAGTAAGCTGATAAGTGTGCGTGCGTGCGTGCATGTTTACCCACATGAGCACGTACTTTTGATAGCTGTGGCCATTCTGCCCACCAGGCACTCTTTTAACATGGACTCATAGTTCACCCAGCGATGCACCTGTAAACATACAAATGCATGTTACCATAGCAAACCTAAGTCACCCATGGCCATACTAAAGAGCTGACAGAACTACGTCAAACCTTGTAGCACTCACAAGGCTGCTGATACTAAACATGCTCCAGCCTTTCCAAGGTCCTGGGACATGTTTTTACTGCTGCTGAGCTTTTTCAGGAAATGTTGTACTCTACGCTTAAGCAGCATCCTTTAGTTTGATCCCAAATGAGCCACAAATAGGAGGCATGGTTTTATTCTTTGTAATCTCAGAGTTTATTTATTTCTTTTATCAAATTCTGCCAGGTTTTAAAAATAATCTTTGCGTAACATGAAAAAAGTTGGTGGATCACGGAGAGTTTGACCATAAAGAAATCAACTTCACAAATACATACATATCATTCACATAGTCCTTTAAAGCAAAATGAATTCTGTACAGTTTCAACAGCAACATGAAAAATTCATTTTATTGTGACTCTACCCCTTAAAATGAAAAACTGCATCTTCTTCATTCATACCTATGGCTTTATAGAAGTAACATCATAATTATGTGATGGTAAAAACAAGCCTTACTTCCTCCATCACCTTCCATACCTGGTCAAACAGGTCTGTGCCATCTATCCCAGCTGCCCTCATCAGCTCTTCTTCACCACCAGGGTGGTAGTCCATGTAGGGGGTCACATTGTAAACCATACCTGAAAAAACACACAGAGCAAAGAGAGCATTGTGTATATCATGCATGACTGCCAGATTCAGATTTCAGATTGAAATGTCTGGTACGACATTGAGAAGCCATCCACAGTGGTTATCCCCACAACTGTCACCAAAACTGTTGGACCACAGAAGATAAATGTAGTAGATTTAAAAACAAAAAAAAAAAGGAATGATAAAGCAATCGCATAAAAACTATCCACCAGACCTAACTTCATGGATCTGCACCTGCCTTTCAGCCCAACTCTGTCATAACAATTGATTGGCTAGCTAGCAACGCAGGAAGTAACATGACACTTGGTAAAAGGGAGAAATACAGAAAGGAAAATAAGAAACAATTGGAGGGTAAGGATGGAAAGGCTCACCCCGTATGCAAGTCCAACAGTCATCTCTTGTGTTGTGTTTCTGCAGCTCCTCCTGGGTAACTTCAATCAGACGCCCTCTGAGCCCCGTCAGGTCTTTGCCACTCTTGGAAAACCGGATCCAGTCCATTAGACTGTGACCAGGCTTCAAGGCCACCTAATACAGAAAGGGCAGAGTCAAAACTCAGGGATAAGTTGTTTACTATTCCAGGTTGTGTGAAGGAAAGCTAAAATACCAGTTATAAATTGTTTCAATCGTTTAAAATTAACAACCGCCACAACGTAGATTACAGTTTGTACGAGGAAAAGATAACTAGCTCTGGAGAATAAAGTTAAACATGAACCTGACTCTGAGCATAGGATGTGTTATTTCTTTTATGTTAAGAGAGCTGCATACTGTCACTTTTGGCAGATTGTGGTTTACATAGAGGAAAGGTTTTCACCCGTCGTGGATCGAGTGTTACCTTGTTCCTCCCGGACTGTCCGGACGGGGAGACCCTCTGCTGGGAACTCGGCGCAGGGAACGACTGGGTCGGAATGTTCAACATGCTGTGGATACTTCGGAGACAACCCCAGTTCCGAAGAAAACCTATTTAACCAAAGGCAGTTTCCCACGACAGTAAGCGGAAGTTTTGTAGTCACACTGGCTGCTCGGGGTTAATAGAACAAGTTCCTTCCTTGTAATGCATGTCTGGTGAAACTGTGTTGAGCAATGCTGCCTAACTGAGAAGCTAAGCTAGGCTAATCAAAAAAGACACTGACTTTACGTGCTGACTACCTTACTAACTGCTTATAACACATACTGTATCGCAACATTAAATTCCGATTGAAGATTTTTAACTGATCAATCAGCAAACTGACCCGTCTCTTACTGTGCGGTGAGTAATCTGAGCTTACTCTCGTCTTTGTGGTTCCGCTGTTATTTAAAGACTACAACAATCGTCGCATACTTTGACAATAACGTCAACAAAAGACGTCATCAAATCGCGATGCTACTCCGGTGCCCTCTACTGCTCGTATTATGCATTGCAAATAATGCCAGTATTTATGAAAGCCTAAAGAAATAAGTGAAGTAATGGAGTTTTCTCAAGTAAAATGTTTTCTTTTTCACTATCACATATGTTTTAACATGTCACAGCAGGAGAAGCACAGTTGTATCACACAAATGATAGTTACATTATGCTGAAGTGTTTGTTCCTGAGCTCCTGTAAACTAGATTCTTGTGCATGCTAACTTTCACTTAAATGGAACAGTTAATTTCCCCGGTATTAATCAAACCTGTGTTTTAAATGCAAACTTACATACAAAAGACAGTGACCCACCTGAAATTAAATTGTTGAAGAAAGCGGTAAGGGATGAAAAGGTTCGGCCTTTGCTTGATTCACTGTCACTGTCATCACTGTCATCCTCTTCTGAATCTCTCTGGGTTTCATCCGACATGGTGAAACATGGTATCATACATAGATCTGATGTAGTATTTATTTACAATGTAAAACAGCGTTCCTCTGACTTCCATCAGAGCAGCAGCAGAGTTTGCTTTTAGGCTAATCTGCTAAGAGGATTCAGGGACATGAGTTCTCTGACTTCAAAATAAAAGTCCTGTACACCTGGAAAGGACTTGTCAGAGCTTTTCTCTAATGCTAATGTACTGAAAAGAGTTTTTTTTTATGTGCACAAATCTATTAGACCTTTTTCATGTCAGATATTTTGACTTGTCAATGCAAGACAAGAAAAGGTGGATATGATAACGTCGATAATAGCTCTGTTTCCTTAAGTGGGCCAGTATGTCATTTCAGTGATGCAGCACAATGCTAGAGTCTTAGAACTGAATAAGCTAAATGTGTTACAGTCTTTGTTTATTAATTACACATGTGCTTTTCCTGCAGTAAAAATGGTCTGTGCAAAATAAAACAGTCAGATGGCAATGGAGGTCTATGTCAAAGAGTGAACAGTCCATACAGTCATTATGCTGCAGTTAGAGTTTTGAAAACACAGTGCAAACAGCCCAACAACTTAAACTTATGAACAATGTGATCTCTTCGAGCCCTTTGTATCAGCTTAAATAGCCATCAAAGGTCATGAAGTAATTTGTTGATGTAACTTGTTTTTTCCTTTTAAATTTGAGTTATTCATCCCACAGCAACAGGCTAGAATTACTTATGGTAAAGATAGTTTATTTGTTTTCTTTTGATGGTTCTACAGTATAGTATTTCCAGCTTCTCAAACTCTGTAGTTTGTCTTGTTGATCGTGAACTCCATAGTTCTCGTGAGAAACAACAAGGTCTTTAAACTCACAACTCTTTAGGAATCTGGGGACAGCAAGTGGAATTAGGTTTGACTGTACCAAGTACCATTTACCATAAAACCTTTATTCCTGAGGCAGATGCTTGAAGCTAAGACCATAAGGTTAGCAATACTTGTAATAAAATGAAAGAGCTACTGTTATCAAAAAACAGACATTCCTGTAAAAGACTAAATAAAAAAGACATTCATGCAAATGACAAAATAAAAAAGACATTCTTGTAAAGCAAGAGAATATTTTATAGTATATTATCAGTGCAACTGTGCTATTGTCCACTTAATCTTATCACTACTTTAGGTGCTTCTATTACTTTCTCTGTTTTTTCTTTGGTCTATATTATTCAACATTTTACATTTGTCAGTGCATGTTTTTCATGCTAATTTTGACCTTGTTTTCTACTGCGCTGAAGTTGCTCGTGCTATCACTGAGAAGGCTATGAGGATCAGTAAGTAGTACCTGTAACAACAGACAGCAGTGCCACATGTTCTTATACACAACTTCCTGCAGATGGCAGCACAGATCAACAATACTGATTTGAGGGCCTTTAACAATTTTCTTTGCTCAGTTGCTCTTGATCGCTGTTTTGTTGTCCTTCATAAGAGGATAACATGAGCATAGTTTATTCAGCTCTGAGTCGGAGCCTGCTAATAATACTGCACGCATACACACAGCTGTATTTTAAGATGAATGCAACATGTGAGCTAAATGCTTTGCCAGTGATGTGACTGGTGAATCTGAAAGTGTAATGTATGTTGGCTCCTACAGTGCTTCTTTCTACCACTATCCTCCTCTTGCTACTGCTTGCCTTCTGTTGTATTCTACTTATGTTTCTCTTTGATCACTCAACCATTTTTTCTTCCATCCCTGTAGATCCAGCACAGGGGCAAATAATTATTATTTCAAAACCATTTGCCAGATCATTACCAGCTAATCCCATGTTTGGTCGGATGAGTCACACGCCTCATTTGCCACGGTCAGGGGTAGCTTGGGGCCCTTTTACAAACACTGGCCAAGGACCACCAGCCTGCCCTCTGGGGCCATCAGACTGCTGGGGTTGGGGTGGGGGTTGGGTTTTCATCCAAGACATGCAGGGTTCATAAGACTCAGTATGGGCAAAACTAGAAGACAGAGAGTTAAACGGGAATCTTAACACAATTTTTAATTATTTTTCATGTTAATGTTAGTCCGCACAAACAATTCATTTTGACTAATTTTCATCATTGTCTTGTCTTAAGTGTTCTATTCAAGCAGTCATGTGGTTAAAACAACTTAAAAAGAGTAGCCAAGGTGATTTTTATTTTTAATTTTTAGTTGTTGCAAAGAGACAGAAGTAGAGACATACATAGAATTAGGCAGATGGAAAGGTTTGCAAGAAACAGATACCATGATGTGTACATTCATTCGGAGTGACATTACACAAAACACACAAAAAACAATAAGAATACATAATGATTTATAAAACAAATATGCAAGACAAGTTTTGAGGGCATACGTGTGTATGTGTATGTGTATGAATGTTACTAACTTTCTAACTCTATTTATAAAATACAGAGGGGAGAGGGGAGACTGAGCAAATACAATAGAACAATAAAAAGATAAATAAACTAAAATAAATCAAAGAATAGAAATAAGTAGGGTTTAACAGCGATGAAGTTGGCACTTCTTAGCACCATTCATGACACATATCAGACATGATCTGTCATGCTTTTTTGTTTTCCTCTCACATCATCCCAAATGTGGAGATGAGGCAAATATTTTCCTCAATCTTTGACCACATTATTCTCACTTAATAGTTTGTAGCTAATCAAGGCTCAACTTTAGCATTTATTTTAGCTACAAGTTAGAAATGATTTAGGATCAGAATCAGTGCAGCAAGTGGATTATCGAATGCAGGTGTACAACAGACAGAACAGATACATTATAGCTGCATTACTTAATGGAATTTATAGTTGTTCTGCTTTTACTTTTTTTTTAAAAGAATGTGTTCCATGTACAGTGTATTTTTTCATTGTATTTTAGTAAATTACATATTGTTTCTTTTAACTCCCTGCAGGACTCTCCATCCTTGCCAGGACATAACATTTTAGTCATGAAGACAAGCAAAACCACAAACACTTCGTTCTTACTAAAAGTAACCCATCAGACCTTAATGTCCATCTGTTTCTTCCTCTATGTGTTCAAGCCTTATTGCCAGTGTCTTCTCATCAACATTCACACCCAGTGGACTATTTGTTGTGGTTGTTGACAGCTTCTCCCAGAGGAACACTGGTTGTCAATGCATATGCACTGCCATATGGTTGTATGTGTGGTGTACCAGCCTATTTTCCTCCAGGGGTTCAGATGACCAGACAGCTCATGATGCCACTGTACAGAGAGTTTCCGTGGCAACGCATGAGACTGAGGAGTTTGGATCAACAAATGGCTTTGGCAACTATTTTGTTCAATGCACTACACACTTTTACCCCAAACACTTTGATTAATTGCTAAACACATCAGTTCTTATGGTTTGTGTGCACATGTGTATGTGTGTGTGAGTGTGTGTGTATGTGTATTACAGTATGGTATAAATTTCATGTTGAATGAGATGAAGACAATGCTGACTTACAAGTGACACATTTAAAAAAAATGCTCAAATACAAAGACCTGGGCTTTAAGTGTATCTGGTATAGTGTCATTTCATCTTTTAAGAAAACATGATAACGTGATAACATCATAATAATAATAATAATAATAATAATAATAATAATAATAAAAATAATAATAATAATAATAATAATAGTGATAGAGCATGAGAAAAAAAAACAAATCAAAAAATAAATATAAAA
>JAPZDV010000025.1:25597248-25658515 GCA_029814665.1 Acanthurus lineatus
ACGAGTGAAAAGAGACTGATACTGACTTAGAGTGAGAGAGAGAGAGAGAGAGAGAGAGAGAGAGAGAGAGAGAGAGAGAGAGAGAGAGGCCAGATTTGGGATGCAAATAGTGGTTGAATAAGCTGACAGTGTGAGCACAGCTGATAGTGTTTAAGTCACACTGTCTCCCCTCGTAGGTCCTGTATTGTTCTCAGCTGCCTCTGGCTGTGTTTTACAGCATAATTAGAGCTTATTTCACTTGAAAACACCCATGTGCTATACATTCCCATCTGCTTGGTTCTCACCTCCCCTCTTTATCCACAAACTGGAAAAGATGTTGGTTGGTTTTCTTGTGATTTTACTTCTGTGATTTCATAAATAAGCAGTCTTATTTGTTCACATTCTTTACAGAACTTTCAAGTTTGTTTCATATTATGATCACAAAAGCATCACAGACAGCTTTTGAAAGTGCAGTTATGAATAGAGTTATAAAAAAATGCAGCTAAATTCTGAAATTTACATATGTGACTTGTCTGCCATGAAAGGAAAGTGGTCGACATGACAAGAGATCTATTAAAAGTGCAGAGAAAAATGTTAGGTCAACATTTCAATCAACTAATTTGCTCGTATAGCATCAATGGAAAATGAACATTTCAGCAGAAGATTTTACAAAAATCTTAAATTCATGCAGAAATACAGATATATAATCTGATCTAATCAGATGGGTGATCAAAAAATAAAAAAAGATTTATTATAGTGAAGGTTCAGCAAGTTCTCAGGTCCTCAACATTATTAGGAATGATTGTGATCGCAGTTAAACACATCATCACTGACTGTTGTTAGGACATGAAATGCTGTTTCTAGTGTTGAAATCACACAGAATAAGCCCAAGTATCCCCCTCAGAACTGAAAGTAAAATATCTAGGTCTAAGTGACAAATAAGTGGTTTGTCATCTCCCTTTGCGAAGACTGATCTGATGCCTTTATCATCATGAAGGCATAGTTTGTCCTCCAAAAGACATTACAAACAAGCATGTCAAAAAATATATATATCCAAATCATGATCTGACAAAACTCTGCTCAAGGTTTAGATGAGTTTAGGTACCTCAAACTACTTGGTTAAGGTTAGGGAAAGTTCACGGTCATGGTTAAAAGAAAACATGTTGACTTTTGTTAAATGGAAAATGAACAGTGCTCTCAAATGTCCAAGTCACACAATCCATCCATCCACCCTGACCTCTTCCACATGAAAGAGCTGCAAAAATATGTTGTTTTCAGGCATTCTAACAAGACACAAATGCAGACATATTTTATTTTGAAATATAGCACTAGAACACCCACTTTTACTTACTTCAAAAACTGCAAGATGAAGAGGGCAATTCCTCAGGAAGATGTGAACCTGGATAATTGTGAGTTCAAGCATCAATAATATAGTATTTTCTTTTCTCAAAAGGTTGACTTACATTAATGACCAAGAGATTGTGTCCGTCCTGTGTGAGTTTTCCTCTACCAAACTGTTGGGAGTCTTATAATCACAGCACAAACATGGCCTCAGAGGTCAGCAAATTGGATGATGTGTCTTAAATCAACCCGTTGCATCCAGACAAAAAAGACAAGTCTGTCCTCATGGAAGTGCATACGCTGGATAAGATGAGGCTTTCATCCCTTTAAAAATGTGTGTGCTCAAAACATTAAAACATCATCACAGGACCACAAAGAAGGTATTGGCAAACATAAAGATCACCTATTTTATTAATTTTTTGCAACTTTTGCTGAGCCTAAACTCTGACTTTTTAATGCAAAGCCTCACAAAGACCCTTTGAAAAACTAGAGTTAAAGTGTAAAGCTAGTGTGAGCAACATGTTTCTAATTAAATATGTACAGACAGAAAAAAGAAAAATCCCTTTTTTGGTGTTTAGCTTTTAATTGTGTCTCATTTGTAATTAACCTAATACATCTCCAATTCAGTAAAAATATTATTTTAACTCTGTAAGTCACAAGTTTTTCCCCTAATGATTCATCCTGTCATGGTTAACAAAGGAGGACCCAAATGCAAACAAAGGATGAAAGAAGCACTAACCAAAAGCAAGCTCAAATTAAAGCTGAAAGTTCCAAACAAAGAAAATCTAAAAATCCCAAACTCAAAGAGTGCCAAACTAAGGTGGGCAAAAAATTTCAAAAAAAGCAAAGCGTAAAAAATTAGAAATGACAACAACCAAAAACTACAAAGCAGAAAGACGTGAGGAGCTCAGGGAGCAATGACAGGACCAGAGGATAACAACAGCACTGAGGAAAGACAACGGACAATCCGACAAGGACGAAGGGGAAACACTGAGAAAATATACAAGCTATGATAATGAGACACAGGTGGGGCAATCGGCACAGGTGAAACATATCTGGGCAGGGCAGGTAATCACAAAAGGAGGGAAACTTGACAGGACATGGGTAAATAAGACACAGAACAGTGTCACCAAGTAAAACAGGAAACACAACAAAACACAAGAAACTTCATACTCAACTTGGGATTTTGTACATCCTTGAAAATAAAAAAAAAAGGAATTTATACTAAAAAAGCTGTGTTGGTTGATCCCTAGTTGTTCATAACCTGTATATAAGTATTTAAGGCTGGTCTAGGAACAATGATCTGATATGGCAGAGTGCCAACATGCCAAATGAACCATCTGGCATGTTTGAGAAAAAAGAGTTCATCTTCATCATCCTACATTCCCCTGGCTCCATCATCTTCCCTTTTACTCCATTATGTTCAGTGCTGTAAATGTCAATATCAAAGAGGGTTGACAGATGATTTCAGTTACCCTGCCAATACACACACACACGCACACGCACACACACACACACACCACCCCACCACAAACAAGTACACATCAATAGCAAATTCATGCTTTACTAATCAGCTTAGCATCCTCTTCCTCTGTCTCACACCCCACTTGTAGTGTAGGATTGATATCTGATTATGTGGGGTCACTCATCCAGATGGACCCACGTTCAGACATCCACCCGTCCCACCCTACACCACACCTGACCTCTGACCTCCTGCAGTGTTGCCTTGGAAACCTGTTCTATGGACATGAGGACTGCAGGGATGTAGAGGTGGGGAGAACCCATGAGGAAGTGGAAGGGGTGGAGGAGGTAAGGGGGGAGGTATCTGTGTTTGGTATTCTGGGCCAATCTCATTGCTGGGTAAGCTCCATGAATAGAGAGTGAGCTGGCCATGAACGTCTCAACCCCCGCCTCCTCCTCTCTCATCCCTCACTGTCTCTTTTCTGTGTCTTTACTCGCTCACTCCGACTCTTTCATACTCCTCTGTCTGTTCTCCTTCTCTCTCCTTTTCTTCTCTGCTGTGGTATCAGACAGATGGTTCACAACACAAACATTTGTTAGGAGTTCAGAGAGCATCACTCAAACCCTAATAAATAAAGTGGAGAAAGCAGGAGTTTTTGTAAATAAGACATGTTCTTTGTGAGTACAGATGCGTTGTCCTTCTTGGGTATACATAATGACACCAGCTCTTTGCCAGTCTTTACAGTGGCATGCTGTCAAATTCCAACCAAAAGATCATAAATAATACAATAAAATAATACTATAAAAATAATAATAACACATAAAAAATACAATTATTGGACATTTTGATTGTGTTAAAGGCAAATTCTGGCATACTACAACCTTACATCTTATTTATGTTTCTTTCGCTTGGGGGATGTCCAACAAATGTTTTCATTAGGAAGTTAAAACAACCAAAAGCTATGCCAAGTGCGGAACGTTGCACTGTAGGTAGTCCTCATGGTCAGTGAGGTTTGGTGATGTAATCCACTTCTAAGCTTAACTGAACCAAGCATTTAATGACAACAGTTTTGGTGGTTTTAGTTGATTTACAAATATGTAATTTAGTTTTTGTGATACTGTTTGTTTATTTTCTACAAGAAGTAACTGGCAGAAGTAAATTGCCACAGTGAATGTCATATCCTCACACAACTCTTACGATCCCATTCTCCACTGTCGTTCATTTGATTATCATAAAATGTCAAATATCAGTAAGATTTTTTGAACTGATTTAAATGTGGAAGCTGGGGAAGTTTATCAGAATTCCATATGACTTCACTCATGATTTACTTGACTTGAGCATTTGTCTTTCTAGACTTGTAGCATGGACTTGACTTTATTTGCTTGATTGTTGCTACAGTAACCTGGGACTCATTTGGGTCCTGAGGTTTAAGACAAATGCTGCAGACTTGCTTTTGCTGACAAGGATGTTGCTATAGCTACAAAACCAAGACTCAGGTTGCATGAAAGTGAAATTTTCCTTTAAGATGCCATGAACAAAGGTTATCTCTAGCACCATACAGCTTAGCTTGACATATGGTGACATAAAGAATCCTTTTAAAATCTTATAATGAACCCACATATGGGAATTAAAACATTTAGATAACCACAACGGCTTATTTAGTGTAATTTCTCAGTGGTTTTTTTGTTGTATGTTAACATGGCATTCTGCTAAGGCACCTCTGAAGAACACTCCCTCCTCTGTGTAATATATGTAGAAGAATGATGCATTTCACATGTGTGTTTGAGACTAATGAGGTTTACTCAGAAAATGTTGTGCCCTTATGGGATGTAGAAACACAGTTAAGTATCAAAAACTAGTCGCTGCTTATCATATGTAATCAATTACACCCCCACTCTACTGCCCTCACTCCAAACACACACACACACAACACCAAATTCAAATCATAGTAATAATAATAGCTACTGAAAAAAATCTTGAATAAAAAGTCTTGCATAAACTCAACTGTGATGGAAAACGTAATACTTCAACACAAAGAAAATTTATCCCCAAACATCCCTCATATTAAGAATTTCAAATATACCTTCTTCTTTCTACCATGCAGTGCACACATGCACACATGGAGGCTAACAGTAACAGAGAAGTGTTGACAGCAGCCTCCTCGGTAAATATTGAATTTAGCCAAGCAGGCTCAGTCTAATCTCCCAGCATGCACTGGGCTGATGCTCACTTATCCAGATGGACAGCTTTGCTGGGAGTTATTTGGTAAACAGCTCTCATATGTTCTGTTATGTTGCAATCCAGACAAATACATGAATGCCTCAGCCAACAGTTGGAGCCAACAACATCTTCTTTCACAAGTCCTGCAAAAAATATTAGTGTTTTGTAAGAGTATAAGATAATTCAATACAGTGCACCTATATTTAGCTATTTGGAACTGAACTTTTGGAAAATAATATATCTTTAAAAGGAACAAAGCAGATTAAGATGATGACTGGATACTTATCATCACCCAGCAGTTGATGATTCTCTACACCAACATCTGGTACTGAACATATAAAACGCACCTGGAGGCAAAAGTAACAGCTGAGATTCTACTTAGGGACGGCACTGGGAAGGTAAACTCTTATAGTCGCCTTGAGCCATGCAGATAGTTTTGGCTTGATTTGTCAGTTGCTCCTTCCTATCATCACTTTTTTTATCTCTCTTTTATCAGTGTGTTTTTCTTAATAACCTGCATCATTATAGCTTTGCTGTTATTTTGCTAGCGTTTTATGCTTGCTTTTCATGCTTGTTCTGTGTATTATTTGTTTTCCATGTTGTACATTTTAATTAGTATCTAATAGTGTAGCACAATGTTCTCCTTTTAAGTACATTTATTTAATCGACATTAATTCTACATTAGGTAGCCTTTAGCAAGTTGTGTAATGTGTGCTGCTGTGCTCCAAATACTTGACAGTGTAGCATAATGATATCCTGTACGATCAACTAATGCTCATTATTATTCCCATTTTCCCATATCTCCATTTTTTAACATTTAGCCTGTGACCACAGGTGAAACATTCTCAAGGTTTAAAGTTATGTATACCTGATTTTTTTCTGGCATTAAAATGTGTGTTATGTATTTGACAAAAAAGTATCAAAAGAAGATATTTGTGTAATCACTTTTGATCACTCAAATATTTTTTGTAGTTCTTTCAGTCACTTGGTATAAAAAAAGAAGTTTTTCACTTTTAGCATTTCTTGAGGTTACTTGAGGAAAGAGATGTTTACCTGGTTAGCAAAACATTCTAGATGAAGTAAAACAGTAATTAGAGACAAGGTTTTCTCACACCAACTTTCACAAATCTTCACAACACTGCTCGCTTAGAGTTAAGAGAGAGAGAGATCAGTGCAGCAGCAGAAGCATTATGTACTGCCGCATGGACATTTCTGCCAAGGTTGAAATTTCCATTGCTAATATGAACTTTGCATAAGTGCTTATAATGGTAGCGTCGATTCAGCCTGGTTATTGTTTTTCCACTAAAGTAAAGCAAAGCTGAGAAAAATCCTGGGTAAATATAAACTTTGCTTAAGTACTTATATGGCTGTTTTCTCTCTCCCATATGGCGGCCAAAGGCACAAAGCCTTGGGGGGAATACCAAGCAGCTCAACTAAGCCCCGTCACCATCCACTAGACAAAGACACAGCTCTTCAAAGCGGTGCTGGACCTTTAAACAGTTAAGAGCAGCGAGTGCTTTTAAACATAACAGTGTTTGAGAATACTTTGCACCACTAAAACCCTTCAAGATCTCCCACACTCCTGCTCACTGCTGTCGAAGAAAACTGACAAGATGAACTCATGGCTATATCCTAAGCCTAGTTTCATTTTCTTTTCTTTTTACCTTCTTACACAGACTCTTTCCTTCGGTATGTTTAATAACTTGTCTAGTTTCTAATTTGACATTCATTGTGTTTATATCTCAGGCACTGTGTGCAGTATCAACTCCATTCATATTAGCTGAGAATGCTCATTAGTACACACTGATCATACATCAACATGTATGTTCCAAATTCCAAATTGCTTGGTATCATAAACTAGTCAACTGTAAATAAGTTGATTATGAAAACATATAAAGCTTTTGAATTACAGGATGTATTTAAGCCTTGGGGGGATGGGGGCTCTTTTTATTTCCATTGTATGTATACTGTGGAAACTCCAATTGAAAATTTAATAACTGCCTGTTACATAGTGATCAATCATAAATATGCTCATTTTGACCACATGTACATTTTGTGAGTTATATTTTGAAGTAAACTCTATGGAGACAAATTGTATTTTCTGTAGTGTTATATAGTTGCTTTATTTTAAATGCAGCATCTGCATACAGTTCAAACTGCACTAAAATTTTAAAATGTTACCAGACCGGAGTCATACACTGGTCAGTTGTAGCCTGGCTTAGTATGATTTGCTGCACAGCTTAGAATATATTATGCATTTTATATTGCATTAAGATCTAAGGTGCTCCATTCCCTCCCATTTTATTATCATGTATAACGTGTGCATGTGTTAGTGTGTATGTGTACAGTGGAGAAACATGCGGGCTCAGCTGAGAATCGTAAGATTTAAGAGTCCAGGCCCTGCTGCTGCACGACTTTATGGTGAGAGTGTGAAGTGTTATCATTAGTAATGTGATTAACACCTTCTCCACAGGGGCAGTAGGGGGCAGCGCTTTGTGTGAGTGTGTGTGTGTTTTGTGTGTAAGACAGAAAAGAGACAATTATGTGGTGGGTTTGGAGGAGGGGTGTATCTTTTGTCATTTTTACTCAAGCCTGTAATATCTAAAGATGATGGTGTGTTGCATTTGTTACAGCAGGGCTACCTCTTCCACAGCGCTATAATTACCTTGTTAATTTATTAGTGCCCAGCATTGATTACCTAGTTAATCCGATCACAGAGCCTGCAATTGATCCTTCTGCAAGCAGCCCCACAATAAGCACTTTGAGCAAAGAGACGCTCAATAGCACATGCACAATTGGCTCTCTCACAGCTTAATTGGCTAAAATAAGCCAAACATTTTGGTTTCCCTCTCAACGGTCAGATCAATGAAGGGAATGAGGCCTGAATTCAGATGACTTTCTTAGCAAGCTGAGCTGAGTTTTTTCCTCCCATCCACCTCCACTGCTCTCCCTTAAGTCTTTTCTTATTCATTTTTCAAAGATTAGTTTTTGGGCATTACTGCTCCACAGAAAAGAGATTTAGGAGAGATAGAAATGTGTGTCAGAGGTCTCTCAACAAGTCGAGACACATGGGCAGAAACTCTGCGACACAAGTGATGTTTTCTTGTCACTGATTATCATCCTTAACATACATGTTTGTCACCTGATCAAGCTTAACACTTACACTTAGACAAGCAAACTAACTTGACTGAGGCTAGTGTTAAGACTTGATGATGATTCAGTTTTTCACAGAGTTTGAAAGCCTGTGTGACCTTAGTAACATTAATAAAATGAACAAGCAAATGGTAATTCAAACTGAAAGGAATATATGATTATAAAAGCAAAGAATTAAAAGCAAAGAGCTGTGGTAGTCACAAGTGGTGAGAGTTGATAATTACCATGTGCTCACATGAAATGCCACAGAACACTGAGAAGTTAAAGGTCACTTATGTAGCCTTCATCATAAGCACATGAGTTTTACTACAGAATTGATTACACATCCACTCCATTTTGGTTTATTTTAAGAGTAAAGATAAAAACCTTTTTTTAGATTTTGAGAGATATATGGATATGACGATACAATGTCCAAATTATGGAGTTTGAAAGGTCAAGACAGTGTTTACTATGCTGAGATGTTCAAATGAAAGACATTATCATACAGTTTTATGGAAAGTGGAAGGTTCAGTGACCCTGGAGCTTGACCTCTATGAGGGGCTGAGAGTTAGAGTCAGGGCACCTCTGCTGCTTCAAGTCTTGTAAATCTGTCCTCCTTATAAATATAGCATTGCCACACTAACTTGCCAAAGCTTCAAGTTTTTCTTGGTAGTTTTGGCCCACTTTACAGGCAAGCAGCTCTACTGCTGAATATAAAAAACAGCAAATACATCAGGGCAACAAAATGCCATAATTAATAAAAAATCCACTGATTTCACACTTCAAGTTCTAATTACAGGTGTTGGGGGCACTACTGATGATGTGGAAATGATGCACAAAGCCATTTTTGCTTTCAGAGGGAGTCCAATTATTGTCCTCAAACGATGCCACCACAGAGAGGCTCAGTTAGAGCTAAGGACTACAAATCTGAAAATAATACATTTGTGAGTGTGGATCAAGAAAGAAGTTAGCTTACCAGATCTCTATAGCCTGCTTCTCATCTCTGCTTGAGGCTAGCAGCTACAGGCTGTATTACAACAACTGAACTGTTGGTTGTCAGGATGGATTGTGGGAAATGTGGGTGCAATGTTGGGACAAGAAATAAAAACAGTGCTTTAAAAATGAATTGGTCCTGTAGCACTTACATTGATCCTTCTTCTTTACTGTCCACTGTAAGTCTATCAAGGCTAGTGCAGTGCAGGAGTGATGAAGTTATTTTATGTCAAGATCATATTTTAATCTAATTTTGTTGCTGTGACCAGACTAGAGAGAAACATTTGTTAATATGTTGCTGACAAGTAGGCCACCACCATGCCTCATTTCCTCTCATTTTTTGTCTTTTCATATTGCACCTCTCATATCCAAGTTGTGTGTCTCTTTCTCTCTCTCTGTCTATCTGCGTATGTGTGTCTGCTTCCCTCTGAGGCCTATCTAAAGGCCAGCTGGTGGCTGACAGCAGCTGAGGACCATAAATCAGACATGGAGGCAGAATTCCTTACGCAGTGTTGGCATTCACTTTGTCAGCCATGAAATAAAGATGTAGCAGAGCAGGAGGTCAAAGCTTACGGAATCCACCCCCCCAAAGCAACAACAACCTAACATCCACCCTTCTAAAATCTTTATCCTTCCTCAGTGACTTTCTCTCCACAGGTAGCTGCTCTCATCACCTCTTCATTTGTGTGGTCTGCCTTGTCTGGCCATAATTTACAACTGGGTTTGACTGTTATGGGTTTCTGACGGTGAAAGCAGTGTCTCAGGAAGCTCAGTGAAGTTGGTTGTGAGGAATTTCTTTTTTAGGCAGATTACATCAAGACTGCATCTTTTTCATATAAATTCTATGTTCTCAGAATAATAACTTGTGTTTTAGTGATGCTCATATTTATATTTTTAAGGATCTTGTTATCTTTTTGTGTCAACAATAATTATCAAAGCTTTATAATATCATAATTTCAAGATGATATTTTTTCTCAAATCACTTCTTGCTCTTTTTTTCTGTCATTGTTGGTGTTTTCTCCTAAACATGAAGTACAAGAGAATGAAACCCACTTCAACAGTCCATGAAGTACAGAAATCTCTTACCTGGTCAGACTAAGATAACTATACATTTAGGATTAGGCACTTGCATGATGTTTTTTTTTTGGGTGTCAACTAATTTACTTGTTACTGCCGAGATTTGACTCATGTTAAATAAATCTATTGCACATTTTGTTGCCTAAAAAGTTCATTTTTATTAAGGGAAAATTCCTTACCAACATGCTATTTAGTAAGATGAAATGGTTTGTTGGAGTTTTGTATGTCTAAATCTTATGAGACCATAAGGATGTGAATTAGTAACTCTTTACAGGATAATATAACCACAGCACTGCACTGCAGTAATAATGACAACAACTTACAAGTGCAGTATTCCCTCTGCTTTTGGATTAATCAGAGACACAAGAAACTCAATAGAATATCAGCACAGTATTCAGCTCTGCCCTCTACTAATTTCTTTCTTTTGTGTCCAGTATCCAGGTTGAGTAATGTGAACAGAGTAAAAACAGGTAGGATTACATTTTGTCATTATAGAGTCAATGAAGTACTAAAAAATAAAACCCTTAAATCAGGTACTGGTACTGGTTCAAATGTGAACAGTACCCAACCCCAGATCATTTGAGTCATGACTGCAACAACCAGCCTTTAATATCATCAGAAAATGTAAATAATGTTTGACTATGATACCAATCAACATCTTTAATATCTCTATGTTTACTATATTTTATATATATATATATATATATCGAGAGAGAGAGAGAGAGAGAGAGAGAGAGAGGATTAGATATAGATAGATAGTTCATGGTCTTTTTGTCTCTAACAAAAAGTATTATTTTATTACTTGAAGATGTGCAAAGCATTGATCTTTTTATTAACAATATATAGAATACCTGATTTGGTCCTTCACAGGAATGAACTCACGGTATATTATCACCGCCACCACCACAGCAGTTCCCCTCAGCTCTCCAACATGTTTTAGTATTATTCAGCTCCCTGTTTTGGTTTTTCATCTGCAACATGTTTTTATTCAGTAACATCAACCTTGCCAGTGATGAAACTCTGGTAAACCCACGATACACCACAACAGCACCAAGAAGGAGACTGATCAAACAGCCCACTTTGAACCATACTTAGCAAGCAAGTTTGTTAACAGCACTAGTTACAGGCAACAAAAAAATACTGGCTGTACAACACTGAGCCAAGGTATCTTTATTGCCTGTTACTCCTTCTTAAAAAATTTCCAAAGTCCGAGTTTAAGCTTTGAAGCAAATTGCTAAACAAATTTTTGGTAGATGTTTGTACCAAATGAACAGCCTTCACTGACCCAAGTGTTAGTGTTAGACTCTTGTGAGGACACTGGTCACCCATAAACACATACTAACATGCACACACACATAGACTTCACTTGTACCCACACACTCTGCTCCCACTTCTACATTTGAAAGGGCTCATTGTTGCAGCACACCTGCCTGGTCTCCATCATGACTGCAGCAACATAATGGAATCCCATGTAGGATTTTTGCTTAATCCATGTCTTGCTTGTTCCTGCATTAGTCTGCGTGTCATGGTGACATGTAGCCCTACTTCTGCCGGGCCAACCAGGGGGATTGTGTTCACCCGGTATGTATGTCAACGTATATAACACATGTACAGCATTCATCCACCAGCAGGAATGAACAAACAGGGGAGAGGTGACAATATCGGTTGATGCCTGAGGATGCAGGGGCCAAAGGTCCAGTATGTCCAGTTATTTATTTTGTGTTCCAGTCCCATCTGATGTTTTGGCCTGAAAATAATTAAGCTCCAATATGAATTACAAGAAGCACAAATAAAAAATAAAAAAAAGTGTATTTATTATTAAATGTAGTAGTAGTTGTAGTAGTAGTAGTAGTAGCATACAGTATTTATAGTGGTACTACACTTAAAAAATGCTGAATATACCTATTATTTAAATTAGTAAAAGCCAAAGTTTCCTTCTTTTTAAGGCCCTTTAACTTATTCCCTGCTCAATTACCATATTTTCTGAATACATAAAGGTAAACATTTGCAAATTTCAAAGTTTATTGAGAAACTTTTCACTTTTGTGGCAAAAAACCTTAATCACTTATAGGCTTACTTGCTCAAAGCAACATATTTCACTTTACAATCAAATGTTAATGTGAGTATATTGATTACTGCAGTGTGAAGAATAAAACAAATGTTAATAAGAATTGATTTGAACTGAATATAAATAAGGCTTTCAGGACTGATTGTGATGAGTGAAAGGTGTTAAGTACATCTGCTTATACATGGATGTGTGCATGTTTCCACATGTTAAAAGTACAAAATGTTTCTAAAGCTGTTTGTCTTTAATTAATTTTATATTTGTATATATATATATATATACACACACACACACACATATATATAAAATAACCTTTTTGTCTCAACGAGGCTGAAAAGCTTGATGACATGATATTCTGTAACTTTTTCAGATTTAGTATTTGTATTTTTTCCAACATTTATGGTATTTACATCGCCACATTAATTACCTTAATTTTACCATGTTACCATGAGATGGTAAATTATACCTAAACACAGTGAATTTGTTTTAAAACTGAAATTTAGAGTCTTTTAACTCCCTTAAAACAACTAACATCAATTTCTATTCCTTATTCTTTCTGTCTTCCTTCCATCCCTTCTCTGTTTTTGTCAGTGTTCATTGTGGGTTGCTGGGAGCAGGGTCAAAGGTTAAAAGGATAGGTCCATGTTTACTTAGTCGTATTGTCACAGCCTTGGTTCATCTGACCTTCAGTGTGTGGTGTCCAGACAAGGGGACAGGGTGAAACTATCCCTGTGTGTGTGTGTGCGCGTGTGTGTGAGTGTATGAGGTTGCTTACACACAGATGGGACCACAAAACTGTCTGATCCATGTGAAGACATCAAAGCCCAAGAAGAAAGAATAAACCCAAAAAACAGAAGTGAGACCATCATCCGGTCATTGAGTGTCTTTAATGGACTATGGATACTGGTCTCTGGTGAAGGGACTTGGATCTGTCTGAGGGGTTAGCGCTGGTTGTAAAACCTTAGGTGGATATTTCCCTTTCAAACATCCTTTGAAGAGGAACAAAGGGCTGAGCCTGTCATGGAGATTATCTTGTTAAGCCTCGGCTGGCCTTGCCCACCCAGGATGGCTGCAGACTGTACGAAGCTGTCATATCAGTGGCAACATCCACTCCATGCTGGCATGCAGACTAGTGAAATATCAACATTAAGGGTATTTACACAGCACCCCTGTCCATGGGCTGGATCACTCTTGGATTATCCATGTTCTGGATATCATGTCACAAGAGGTAATTTCCCTTTGTGGGAACAGGTTGAGACAGTAATAGAGGATGAGCAGTGGGCAGAAAACAGGACCCAAAGTTGATGCCAAATGAAGACCGCAATGTTCAGTACACAATACAATTTCAAAAGTATTGAAAAAAACATATTATCTACAAATCATTTGACACATGCGCCCTTAAAAAAGTGCAGATGAACACTGCATTTTTATCCTGAAGGTAAGGTCACAAAAACTTAAGTGGCTAAGACCTTTAGGTGCATGAGCATCTAACAAAATTTCCTGACAATCCTTCTGCAAACTGAGGTATTTTGGGAACAACGCTGACATTGTGACCTGATGGTGGTGCTAAAGGAAAGCAAGTTTCACCAAAGGATCACCAAAGAAGAATTTTATTTTATTCTCCAAGAATCAAATATTTTAATTTTAAGGAAAGTTTACTGCAGCAAGAGATTTAAAACTTGCCATTGGTCAGACCTGCCAACCATTACCTATGCGCATTCAAAGCCACATAGCAATTCATAAAAATGCCCTCTCTAGTGATAAAAAAGGTATTTTCAGCATGCCGAAAGGGAGGAATAAAATGCTTCATTACACATAATAAAAATTTGATTCAGGTTTCCAAAGTCACTGTATTATATGTACAAGGCTCTTCTCATGCTAAAAAAGCTACTTTCATCATACCAAAGCTTGATGTGAAGATGCGATGCAAGCGAAGAAGTCCGATACAAGTCGGACAATTAATCTTCATCACTATTAATCAGAACTTTAAGTCATCAAAACTCAAAGGCAAAAAACTAAATTTGTCATTTCCTTCTAAAAGCTTGTGACCAGATGGTCATGTGGACAAAAATGTCTGTCTGTGTTTTTCAAAATCTCAAAAAATATTGCAAAAAATATTTCAAAAGTACAAAGTACAAAAACTTGCTTGGATGAGTAAAGGGTAAGGGAAGGATCACACCGATCCCAGAAAGGAAATAACTATTGGCAAAAAAAGGGAAACTGACCAGCCCAGTGTGACTATAAGATTTTACAGGATGTTTCGTTGCCTGTGTTTTAGTGGGACACACTATTCCCTGCCATGGCACTCCATGTTTAAGTCACCTGCTTTCAGAGCAGCATCCATTCAAGAAAAGCATATGAACATGCAACATTTTTTGAGGACCGTTTTGATGTGTTATTTAGGGAAAGGTTCTGAATGAATGGTTTTAAATGAGCGGTGAAATTTTTTAAGGGACTATTCCTTTCCTCTGAAAATTATCCCCTGGGGAACATGAATTTTGTTGTATTCTGGCCCATTTGTCAACACATTGTAGATCTCCAACCACTGGAAGAGACTGATGTCACTTTTAGTGCAGAAAAGAGTTGGAACACATTGAAAGATTTTTTTTATGATTCAAATGTCTTGTTATTAATAGAAATACTGAAAGTCCAGAGCAGAGAGAAATTTGTAAGAGGATCTAAAGTAGGGAAGTTGGCTAGATGAGAATTAGTCCTCCTTGCTGCTCATCTCATGGAAATTTAAGATGTGTGGAAATGTCCTGAGAGGGGAATGCAGATAATAAAATGTCTGTGACAGTTTTATTGTGATCCGGGAGCGTCCTTAGCCAAGACATCAGTCAACCCGCCTCTACAGGCTCTCACAGCTGCTGTTATTTAGACGACAATTCACGACCACCACACCACTAGGGAGATTTGATCTGACTGGCTGGGTTACTGAGAGAGGGTCAAGATGAACATAAATAACTGAGTTTAATGAGGCCTATGATTTTAATATCTCCAGGCTTTAAACTTTAACATCTGTGTAGTCATAGTGTGCCTGAAACAACACAGCTTGGTTTACTGGCAACCTGCAGAACACCTCATTCTTTAAATGAAGTTGCAGCAGGCACCCTACTGGACAACATTACTTGCCAAGTGTCTGGTGACAACTTAAGAGGCTGGCTGTGAGACCCTGCTTAAGGTCTAATTCATGTTGATCTGTTTTCCTGCAACAGTCTTGTTGTTTCCATGAATGAATAATTTACAGAACATTCTCTCCCCTTTCCCTGTTTGACTGATAAACATGAGCCTTGGCTTTTTTTGTCATTAACTAAGTGAATGCCAGACTACTTCCCTCCAACCTTGCCTCAGCTCAGCAACCCCATCAGTACTGGAGAAAATGGAGTAGATATCATTTGGAGAGTGGAACTTTAAACCAAAATTACTGAATACTCCTGATATTTAACTGAAACTGAGTGTCGGTGGGGCTGAAGACAGATTAAGTCTAACTATAAACATACTCTGGGTTTGGACTGGAAGAAATGAGCTTTACTGACCTTATTTCATTTCTGCTTGAGCTACAACATCCAATTTTTTTTCTGTACTATTTTTTTCTACACAAATTGCATTGTGGGTAATGCAAGTAGATGGTGGTTCACTCCCCCTGCTCATACAATAGTGTGCTCATACAAGGTGAGGCACAGAGCACAGTACCCAGGCATGGTGCATCAAAGTTTTACTTTACCAAAGTAGGCTATGATTTTGTGGCTATAAGTGACCATATTCAGATCAACTAGTGGAAACACTTTGCTAACTGACCAGAGCATAAAAGTAAAGGTGAGCAATAAGAATATCCAATCCTATCGAAGGGACCTGTTGTTTCCTTCACTCCCCCACGCTGTTCAACCCAAGCTGTTTAATATCACTCTGTCTCAGAATGCAACTGAAGTAATTTAGAGCAGAAGAAAAGGCAATGCTTCAACTTTTTTAAAAGAATCTGCTCTGCACTTCAAAATCTCCTGCTCATAGCCTTTGTTTGCTTGCACTTTGCCCACATGCTGTGTTACCAATGACTGTGATGACCAGCTGGCAGTCAGAGGCTGCTGTAACTCAAATGTTCAAACCCCTCAATAATGCTTAACTTCAAGCTGTAATATAACTTAAATGAGTTGAGAAAAAGCATTTCATATTATTTAATCTCTCAATGTTTTCATGTCATTTAGCAGCTAGATTGTGTGTTGCTTGCAGGTTACCTCACAGACAGCAACCATCTCACTGGTCCAGTGTCCAGCCCAGTGTCATTCTTTGCTGGTCATAATATTGCTACAAGGTGATTTGGTGACCTTACCTGATATATAAAAAAGCAGACTATTCTAAAAGAAAATCTAAGAAATCAGCCAAAAATTGTATGTTATAGAAAAAGAGTTTTTGGGTGTCTCCTGTCTTTAAGGTAGCAGTCGATCTCTGTTAGCTGCTTACTGTCTTGCTTAATGAAAAAGGCATCCCAAAATATTATTTTTCTTCCAACATTGTTGTGCATGATGGAGCTTTTTTGTAAAAAATCAAACAAAATGAAAGCATGTTGTGATTCCTGTTACAGTGAGCATTTAGAAAAAAAGCCGGACATGATGACCAGGCCTTTTACGAGTTTATCCAAAACAAGTTGTCAATAGTATGTGGTTGAGAATAGTCATGTATGTTTGCATGTAAACACAGCATGGATATGACAAATGGCTATGAGTCTGACAGAGCAGGAGAAATGCAACCTCAACAGGCCCAGAATAGACACTCAGATACACTAAAGTAGTGCTTCCTTTCTCCACCTGACCATCCAAACACCACATGTGTCAATCCCCTCACCCTCCAGAATCTCCTGCCCTCTGGTAACTTAAGGTCAGAGAGAAATAACCAGGCTCTAAAGCAAAATATCAGCTTACACTTCCTGCTTCAACAGGACAAATATGAAAACCAGACATGTATTTGCCACTTCAGAATGCCAATCAATCAGACACTGAGGCTCAAAGTAAAGCTTCAGTTTCATTTGAGAACTAAAGCAGACTGAGGCTGAGAAATGGTGAAAGGAATGATGTGTGCACCCAGTGAAGGAGTGTGATCGATACTGTTGGACCGGAGCCGAAATTAGACTGATGTGTCTGGGCTTGAGAAGAATTAGGTTGCTTACGTGTCTCTGAATTTGAAATCTCTGGCTAATGTGCTTAATTAAAGTATAATGTATGAATGTTTAATGTTTTTCCTCTTTATAACAAAACCTATTGAGTAACTATACTAATAGTTAACTTATACAGTCATTGGGACCGAATGAAATTACATATTGAAATAATTTGTATAAACCTCATTATATTTTAACAGCTCTTCCAATGACTGTAACTGTAAAAAAAAAAAAAGTGCTTTCACTGCTTTACCCTAATGGACACAAACTGCTTTTTTAAGTGCATACTTGTGTGACACATCATTTGAAAGCTTAGGTTCTTTTGATTTGACAAATGATTTCAAGATACAGCCAAAACACTTTTACTACTGTGCCTGTGTTGGACCAGAAACAAAGAAAAGGTTTCATCAACTCACAAGTTAAAACTACTCCACTGACCAAAATCATCCCAGCAAAGATAAATACCTGAGAGCTGCTGTTGAAATTGCTGGTTTTGCTGTTGTCTTCCACTATTTCCTCTTTTCACAACCTTGCATCTATGTTGTAAACTTTTAATCTTTGGCTGAAATGTGATACAAAGATGCACCTTGAGTGTTCGATTGACACCACATTTCACCTATTTGGAACCATTATGTCCTGTCCACATCCTATAATAGATTACAAGAGTTCCTGCTAAAACAGAAAGGGTTGCCCCTCTTCCCCTGTGTCAAGACAAATTGCAATGATTGTGCAGATAAATAGTACTTTATGTACCTGATGAAAACATCAGTGATTTGATTTATGTGGTGTCTTCAAAATAAAAGGACAAAAAAGGTGAAAAGATGTCTTTTCAAAGTATTAGTTTGATGAATGTAGTAAATGGCCAAAAAAATAAGAACAGGTGACTGTAATTCCTTTTTCCAAAGAAACATAAAAATATCAAAAACATCTGTAATAAACAAACAAAAAAAACTTTAAGTCAATGCCAGTATGACTAAATAATAAATATATTTGAGTTATGAAGAGTGTTTGGCAATTTATTTCTAAAATGTAATTCAATGAATAGTACTTGTTACTTTAGTCTGAAAATAAAAAGTTACTTTACATTATTTTTTTTTGTGAAAGTAATAAGTTACTGATCACACTGCTTTTATGTTACTTTAACCAAAATAACAACTGAAGTATAACTATGCATTTAAAATACCTTTCTTAGTGAAAAAAAAGTAAACCTTACCGAGTTATACGAGTATAACCAGTTAGAGAACGTTGAGTCTGACTCCACTGCAGCCATTTTGCTATTCTGTCCAATTGATTCTTCTTCCGGTGATTTTTTTTCTGCTGCACTTATGAAAATGGTGTTTTGTTGATAAACTCTTAAAAATAAAATCCATTAGCACTTAATTTCAGGTTGTAACACTTTACGAGACACAGTAGTTGTAATAATATTCATGGAATGTTATTTATAATGCTTTTTATTACTGCGTTACTGCCTAAAAGTAATGTATCACCGTAATGCCTTACCCCCAATGCTGGTTATGAATAATGTAATTCTAATGTTATTACTAATACTATCTTTTCTATACTATTTTTATAAAAGAAATTTTACAGGTAATACTGCTGTTTTTTGGCAAAAGGCAGGTTTTAAGAGAGAACTGAACACAAAACATTACCTTCAATATAAAACATTTTATGACAAAATATTCTTGCCTCTGGATCACTTAGACATAAGCACCCATCTCCCTGTATGGCACATGGGTGTGTTACTGACAATGACAGTAGCTGTAGAAATGTCAAAGAGCTGAGGAGAGGCAGTTATGAGAGTGTGAGAACTGTTTTTGATTGTTGAAGGGTAGAAGACGCCATGATGGCCTATTCAGATATTTTGTGAGCGGTAGATAAGTGGGGTGTGAATGACAGAGTGATGTCTCTATCTGCAGCCAAGAATTTGTCAAGTTCGACACCCAAAATAGGAACGTGGAGTAACGAACAGAACCTGCCATTCAAACATCAATCTTCAAAAACACTTACACACACAAATACACACACTCACACTAATACAGCTGTAGTCATTTATGCTGGGTAGCAGAGAGAAAAAAGACTAATTGGAATGTTTGAATGTGATTTACCACCATTTGTTATTTACTCTGAATGTTGTTGTTTTTCAAATATTTCTCTCATTTAACAACTGTGCACTTGCCATGCTTTTTCAGTGTCACCACATATGAATGCATATCTGGGAATGTTTGTTATTTTGAAAACCAACAGGTGTATAAGTGCATACTTGGATAATGTGTGTGTGTTTGTGGGTCAATCCAAATGACTCCTGGCTCCTAACCCTTCCACCGTCCCAGTAATGCAGACAGGCAGTCTAAAGGCGGCCCTCTGTCCTGTGTCAGGGGGCCAGCTCTCCACAGTGACCTTTTTAACACCTCAGGGACCCCTGCAAGCATCTGGCCAAAAGTCACTTTTTACTGTGTGCAGGAGCATGATCCTTGCATGATCCCGAGTAAGTGCCAGAAGTAATCTGAGGGATGGCAACGCCCATCTGTCAGTTTTTTTTTGCCTCACTTCTCTAATTACTAGCAAGAGAGATATGAAATTGAGATATTTTTCCATTTTTCACAAATTTATGTATTTTTGCTGTATATTGCGATACAATATGAATGTATTAAGGAATGTATTATAGCAGGAACTCTTGTTATCTATATAAGATATTGGCTACAGAAACCTGACCTCTCTGTACCAGTTTATTTGTTCAAACAAAAACAGCCTGGCTTTTCAGTTGCCAGTGACTCCTTAATCTAATAAACTGTTTCCATTATTATTTTATTTAATTATTTAAAATATTTTTTTCAAATTATTACTGAAGAATTACAATACGAATGTCTTAAAATAATTTACAAAAAAATTAGACAGCACTGAATTACAGATACCATTTGAAATAAATATAAACGTACATCTCATACCCATTATGTTAGATGATTGTTATGAAAATATTTGAGTTTTTTTGACATTTACTTTTATTTTGGTGCATCTCAGTTACAGATATTCTGAAAAAAACACAAGTAGACACTATAAAAATTAAGACACTGACTTTTTTGGTATGCTGCAATTTTTCTGATTGTTATGATCAAAGCAATTTGAAATCACTCAGAACATTGCAAAGTTGGAAATTACAATGCTATGAGGTATAGTTCTGATGCTATAGAGTTTACATTGCAGTTTGTTGTGGGCCTGGTGAGTCTCATGCAGTAGCTAAAGGTACATTATGTATCAGTATAAGACACACGAGGAGCTGTGAATGAAACTGGATTGAACACATAAGGCCAACTGTGTGTGTGTGTGTTTGTGTGTGTGTGTGTGTGTGTATGTATATATATATATATATATATTAATCGCGATAAAAAATTTTAATCGCGATTAATGGCATAGTGTCCTGAGTTAACACGCGATTAATTGCAAATTAATTGCAAATTTTTTACCCTGCCCTTTTACATTTACAATTGCTAGCCTTGCTAGACTCACTTGAAGAACTTTTCTTCTTTCTCTGTGCCATTCCACTTCACAAGTTAGTTTAGTCAGACTAAACTTAGGAATGGGGAATTTGTTAGCGATGCTAAACAAACACTCGTTAGCAGACGTAAATGATGAATGTGGCTGGTTAGCAAGCAAAACAAGCGTGACACAGAAACAAACATAGTTAGCAATGCCTGGGGTAGGGAACTAGCTCAACTCCAAGTGACAATTTAAATCACCACCAAAGGTTTTGCCCAGTGAAGTGCAAAAAAATTGAGCAGATGAGACTGAGCAGGGTCTGTTGTAGCCTGAGGGAATGGCAGGTCTCTCTGGCCTGCCACAGTCTCGTTAGCCTTTAACAGGCGTGTTAAAAAGTTTCTTCAGGTTGGTCTTTACCTAATGCTAGGAGTGAAGCTGCTATAGCCTTTGCAAATTCAAAACTTGCAGACTATTTTCCCAAAGGTTTACAACAGAGAGACATTTCTTTTGCTGGATTTTTAAATCTCTGTGAACAAGCAACATTTGCACTATAAACTGAGCTTAGGTGGGTTCATCCTCCGATGAACTGTTTCTACTTTTGAGTGCAAAAAGAACTACAGACTTCAAAATGCATTATTCTTCAGAGGTAAAGAGACTTTTGAGACTTTTTTACAACTATTGCTCAGTCATTAGTGTTTGTGTGTGGATGTGTGTTTGGGTGTGTGCGTGGGGGTGTATGTGTGTGTGCGTGAGTGTATCATGCTCCCTGTGGTGTGTGATTTTACAGGCCAGTGAGAGGCTGTGGGTAGGGAGCCCTTGCAGGTCTTGTTAGCACAATGAGCAGCAGTCAGGGACAGTGTTTGTGCAGGTGGAAGCCCCTGCTGTCAGAGCACACATAAATTTGCCAGGGGAGAGAGTCCATATGTAACCTGTATCTGAGTCAGAACAGACATGCTTACTGCAGCTGAAAAGCACAGTTTGTGGCCACACTATGTCTGAAGTCTGACTTGCATTAAACTGTTGGCAACTTAAACTATGGGCATAAACTTCTGATTAAATTGTTAGTTTCTAAAATTACCTAGATGAGAAGGACATAGGAAAACCAATATTTAAATGTTAAGGAGGGTGCATTGGGCAATCATGAGCCACCAGAAAAGCTTTGATAGATAGATAGATAGATAGATAGATAGATAGATAGATAGATAGATAGATAGATAGATAGATAGATAGATAATATTTATTTTATTTATTTATAGAAAATAAAGTATCAGTTTCCATTTACTGACTACAGGGTGAAGTTTTGTGGTATTATGCAGCTTTTTGATTGACTGGAAAACAACCCTTAGTGTGCATTTGTCAAAGTGGGAAAGGACAAGATCCACAGTGGCAGTTCACTGATTAATGATAATCTGGCAGAAGATCAGGCAGGCAGTTAGATACGCATGACAGAGTTCCATGTAACAGGCTTGAAAGCAATGGCATGTAACAATAGAGCAGCACTGGATGATCTGGCAAGGACCAGGCAGAAAGGGGCTGGTTAAAAACAGCAGGTCTGTCAATGGAGAGCAGGAAAAGGTAAACAGGTGGATGGGGACTGGAATAAAAGTCAGATGTCATCTAATGAACAGGAGGAGAATATGGCATAGGGTTGGAGGGAGAGATGAAGGGACAAAGGGGCAGAATGTTACAAGAGGTATATCTGGGCTTTGGTTTTCAACAAAATAGGCACCATCAGAGGTTAGATCCTGACCAGTGCTTTAATTATTTTACCTCCTCAGTTCATATATTTATAGACTTGCAAAAGAGGTTAAATCCTAAAATGTAAAGACTGAAATGTAATCTGCCTTTTATTCCTTAAATTGTCGAATCACAGCAGAGCTCATAGAAAATGTTTACAATAAATGACAGAATAATGTGCAAACAGTAATTACTGAGACACTCATTCGAACGTTGTTTTTTTTAAAAAACCGATTAACACAGTTACTGTTCACAAAAATTCTTAAATGACCACTCAAACATGACCAATTGCATTGAGTAAGTGGTCTGTGGAAACAGGCTGTCAGTGGGTTCAAGTTTAACATTTAACTATGTGTCACCGTTGTACTTTACTGAGGAACAGCTTTACTTTAATTATCCAACACAGCACCTTGGGGGAAGAAGTTCAGTTTGTGTGTTCGTGTGTGCTCTAGAATTTCTATTTGTGTGAGAGGGGTTTGGGTTGGACATTTATAATGAAGAAATGTTAACATCAAAAAAAGTTGTGATGATCCACGCACCTATCGAGGTCAAAGGTTGGATTAAGGCTTGGCTTTGATCTTGTGGGAATACCTTGCATTGATTTATTAGGAGATTACCCTGTTGGTTGCTTTTTCAATCAGATGATGAGTACAAAGACATCAGAGTTTTAGGCACATGTCTTCAGCCAGTTAGTTCTGATACCATATGTTCATGCAAGTCAGGACTTTGGGTACAGGAAAAGAGTTCAACATTTATGTTTCTTGCCAAAATTAGATTCAAGATCAACACCACTCTCAAATCTGTTCAATAATTAAAAAGCTTCAGGCACAGCCTGCAAACTTAGCTTTCATCTTTGTAGAAGTGGTTTCACCCCTATACTGCCACTGTTGACAGAAAACATCAGTTTTTTGATTTTTACTGAGGATTGATACGGTGGCCGACAAGTGCAAACGCGCTGCATATACAGACAGGCGCTGCAAATACAAAAACGCGCTGCATATAACAAAACAGATGCAAAAGGAAAACGCTGCAAATACAGAAACGCGCAGCATAAACAGAAACGTGCTGCAAATACAGAAACGCGCAGCATAAAAAGAAACGCGCTGCAAATACAGAAACGCGCTGCAAATAAGAAAACAGATGCAAAAGGAAAACGCTGCAAATACAGAAACGCGCTGCAAATAAGAAAACAAATGCAAAAAGAAAACGCCGCATATCCAGTCACACAACGAAAGTGCTCCAGGCCTCTAGGGGCAGTGCTGAGCTTCCATCCGAGAGACCGACAACGGACATATCAACGTGCGGAGCAGATGAGTACGTGAGAAGTAGAAAGTTATTGGTGAAAGTTATTGAATACTTATAACTTTTTCTTATAACTGTTTCTGTATTTGCAGCGTTTTCCTTTTGCATCTCTTTTCCTATAAGCAGCACGCTTCTGTTTATGCAGCGCGTTTCTGTATTTGCATCATTTTCCTTTTGCATCTGTTTTCCTATATGCAGGGTGTTTCTGTATTTGCAGCGCCTGTCTTTATATGCAGCGCGTTTGCACTTGTCGGCCACCGTAATAAACAATCTAGACATTGATGTCTGGAATTCAGAAATCATTCATTTAATTATTCACAACTGAACTTTTATACCATCACATTAATATGTCTCGTAAAAAGGCTTATGAAACCTTAATAGTAAGTAGTTTCAAATAATAATTCTGATTAAGAATTCACGCAGGTGTAAGGTGTGAGCTAGTTTGAAACTACCTGTAAGACCTGTAAAACAAAGCACTACCTGCAAAGTTGAGGGTTTTATGACGTTAATACAAACTATGGTAAATCTAGCTAATTACTACTACTACTACTAGCTAATATTTTTGTTAAATTAAATAAAGTTAGGTAAAAATTAAATTACAAGTCAAATGTTTTACAGTCAACATTTACTATACTGCTATTTACTTTTTTATTTCAATGGCATAGTTTAAACTGGACATCAATTGTACGTAAAATATGCAGTACTAGTTTGCCTTCTATATAGTAATATTCTGTAAATGGTGCTAAGCTTCAGCTATGCTTTAAACAAACTTTGTGAACACTGGAGTATGGATTTTTTTGTTTACAAAGTGCATGGATGCACCATGAAGATGCCCCTGTCAGCACCTGGATTTATTAAGTAGAACTGGATACAGTGATGGAGGCAGGGCCAGATTTATTCCTGTGAAAGTTGTTTATTACTTGGAAGCCTAAAATTTTTGACTTCCAAGCGATAAATTGACCCAGATCTTCCAAACAGCTTGGCCAAGCAGACGGACTTCTGGTAAAGCCCTCTGATTACTTGAATGGAAAATGGAAAATTCTTAAATCTTGCAATTTTTCTAGACTTTCCAAATGCTTTTACAGTGAATTAATTATAATGTGATAGTGAGACAAGTCATTTCACAGTTGGTTTTGATGCTTAAAAAATGCTTGTAGGAAAAAACCTTTTTGGGTCCAAGTACATCATGTATTTACACACTAAAGCCCCTCTGTAAAAATGACCTCATAGTTTTGTACACTTGCTGGATGCTTGGTCACTGCCAACGCACATCACCAAACAAAGCAATGTATAATTCCAGAGTTCTCAAGGTGCACTTGAAAGCTCTTGAATGCACCATGGAGCTGTCGCTGTGAGTGTATGTAAAACTCTGACATACACAAACAGCAGAGACTGTAATAGGCCATAAAACGACGCTACTGATGCCAGTGTTAAGTGCAATAGAGGGCACCTGCCTAGAGAGAATGTGCACCATTTACGGTTTCTGTATCACATAAACCACATGTGACTTTAATGAAAAAGCCCGTTAAGAGCCCGGTCACATACTTATGAACAGGTAACGTTAGACAACGTCCAAATGAAAACACTGCACGTAGTACATAGTAAGCATAGTAAAAAAAAAAAAAAACAACAACAAACGATGCTGTGCTGACAATAAGTGCGCTTACTACACAGTTATCTTTGGCTTACCTCGGCAGGTCACTCCTCCACACGTATAAACTCCCGACATAAGAACAAGCCAGCAGCAGGCAGGACAGCACTGACATCCAGCACAAACCATCTGGCGGTACGAAGTCTCTGTTGCTGTGTTTCATCTCTTCTGTCAAAATTTTTGGTGTTAAATCCTCCTCCTCTGCCATAACGACTGCTGGTTGAGATTTAACCAAACAACTACTCGGCACCGGGGTGGTTGCTGGACCATCTAACAAGATAAGGCATCAACCAACATGAGGTGTGAAGTTTTCAATAACCTCCTTTCACAGCGTGAGCTAACGTCGCTAGTTGGAGTGCTAGCTTCTGCGGCGCTGTATTATGACATCATCATAAGTTGCTTTTTTTCCCCTTCTGGCGGCTGGTATTTTTATCGTATCATTACTGCCATCTTGTGGCCTTAATTATGTTCCTTGTTGTTCATGTCCTTCGTCAGAATTGTCCCAGGAGCCTTGTTCGAACAAACACTAGGCCTCTAGGCCCACTTCTTCCACGACCGTCATTCTCCTAAAATCTTCAAAGTAGGTAAAGGCAAATCAGTTTAACATCTCTGACTACAAAGTGTCTCTTGAGTCAAGGCAGAGCTCTCACCAAAGCTAAAGGTGTCTCCACATTGGTTATCAAGTCCTGTCACTGTGTGTTGATGCCATGAGTGTGCTATTATTGATTCACTTTTAATACCCATTTTCAAATATTCTAAGAATAAATTAGCAACATTCAAAGGAGTCTGACACAAAATCTAAAAGCAAACAGCCTTGGGTCAACTGTTTCCATCATTTCGTCCATCATCAAAAAATTTTAAGCACTTTTTTCATCAATTTGAGTCAGCAAGAGAAATTAGATCATTTAAACATATCAATTTCACAATCATTTTGTTGTGTAAATAAATTATTACAACATTTGTATAGAATGAATAAGAGATGGTAAAAGTAGTGTGGTGTTACTTGTGTCAGAAATTGGATGTATCAATTCTGTGTGCAATTACTGTTCCTGAAAGCCTTGTATTGCACTGAAAATATGAAATGTGAAACTAATGACTGACAAATGTGGTGGTAGGTTTCTCCTGGTCTCCCTCAGCTGACTATGGCTCCATAGCGAAACTGCTGGACCTGCTCTCACAAAATGTTGACTGAGAAAGGAGATTCCTATTGGCAACTTTAATCTGGGTTGGTTATCTGGACACTCTGCACCTATCCAAGATGAATGACAGCAATATCAAGAATACAAATATCAAGGTGTTTGGCTTGATGAATCAGTTCATCAAAATGAAATTCTCACAGCCAAACTGCAACAGAAACTTGGATAGCTGATAGTGTAGCTGAGGGAGATTTTCTATTATACCTTGACTAAAGTGATATAATCTACAGATGCTGTTCCCTCCACTCACTGAAACCACTTTCAGTTTTTTTGTTCTGCCCTCAGATTGCCTACCACAAGTCCCTCTCCTGCCTGTTTATTTTGAACTTGAAAAATCTGCCCTCAGCGTTTGTGCACCGAACACACATCACCTCTGTATGTAATTGTTTTTACCCTGACTGTACTGTACACAAGTGTTCTCTTTTGAACTTCCCTTTTTCTTTGTCGTTCTTTGTATCTTAACACAGATTAAGGTTTGATTGCATGAACACTGACAAAATCATACAGCCTATCAGGCCCTTTTACATTTATGTGGGAAGTGCACAGCAGCCAAATGAACGCATGGCCCCTGAGGCCTGTTGATGCAGGGTAAACACATTGTGATGTGGGAGGAGGATTTTCAGCATCACAGCCTGCCAGTTACTCCTACCAATGGTTCTTTATTGATACGATAAGAATTAGTAAACTAATTATATCAAATAAAAATTAACCCATTGCTAAGTTATAACTATTTATTTGTGAAAAGGGTGTCTTTTAAGAAGGAGGTCCCTTTTCTGTTTCTGTAAATTGAAATTGAATTTGTACTGTTTCACTGGAGGACGATACACCTTCGAGCCATACATAACGCGTATTTAGACAAAACATTGGTCGTGGTCTTGAAAGCACCGAATTTGGAACGCCGAATTTACCAGGATCACTTAAAGGCAGCACATTATTCATGGGACATTTTTTTTCCTTCTGAAGCCAGAGAGAGAGGGAGAGGGGGTGAAATAGAGAGAGAGAGAGAGCGAGAGAGAGAGAGAGAGAGAGAGAGAGACGTAGGCGTGACATAGGACTGTCTGCTGTTATATCCGGGAGGAGTGAACGTGTCTCAGTCTCCGGTGTAACGTGAACGGGAGGAGAGGCGATGCTACAGCTCCTGGTACCCTGTGTTTCTTCTCCTTCTTCTTCCTCGCTCCTGTTCTCCGTCTTTACGCTTCCAGGGCCGTGCGGGGACTGACAGAACCCACAGATACACACACCAAGAGGAGGAATTACACACAGATCCGAGCCAGTCCCGGACCTCCATTGGCAAACATCAGCGGGTACGGGCCTGTTTATCTGATTTCTCCCATCACCTGTCTTTATTATAGCAGCTCCATCCACAAAAGAGCAGATGGCAGAAGACGCCAGCTGGCTTGTTGTCTGCTTTACTGCTCCTCCAGGAAAGTGAAGGGCGTTACAGTCACCTTTTATTTGTGAATTGTTGACTTCATCACCTTTATTCAAGCTGACGTAAATCTTGATGAGGTGAATTATTTAGTGATGTCAGACTGTTGGAAGTGATGCAAAACAGCGCAGTAAACGGAGTTGATTCGGTTCTTATTAATGTCTGTGAGCCATCCTGTTATTTACCTCTACATCGCTGCTGCTGCGTGTGTGAGTGTGTTTGATAAGGGTATGTGTGTTTGTGCGTAAGGAGGGTGTGTGTGCCGAAGTCCTCCCTGTATGTATTGTGTGTTGACTGTGCGGTGGAATCCCCTTGTGTACAAACCCTGCCTATATGCGCGTTAAAACGGCTCAATAGGCTGATTATGTCGCCAAAAACTTATGGGCCGATTTATTTGTCAGAAAAGAAAGAAATTGAATGGTTTAGCGTAGCTGCTGATGCCTTTTTTCAAATTTCAAGTGAAATCTATTTATGGCTAAATCCGATCATGTTACCACATCATCATGTCTTGATAGAGTAGTAGAAGTGCGCGTCTATCCACGCAGCATGGCCCTGGGAAAACGCAATCCGTTGCAATCCGCACAGACAGAGCAGGAATAATAAAAGGAGATAGAGGCCATGTTTGAATCATCCTTGACCAGAAATGATGCCTTTCTGGCGCATTAACAGCTTCATGTAAAATTACCCTGCTTCTAGATGGTTCTTGGATTTGTGGAGGAAGGGTTTGGTGGGATGGTTAGGGAGAATTAGCTCAAAATGGCTCACGACCATAAAGTAGTGGCATCGCTTTGATGTTATTCATAACCCAACAGTATTATAGTTTGCTGAGTAATGACTCATATTTGTAGCTTACTGGGTAATGACAGTTTTGGAAATATGATCTTAAAACATAGACAACAACATCCTTGGCAGTGATGTTGCTGTGATTAAAATCAGACTAATGCTGTTCGCATGTCAGGTCAACATATGTAACAACAGATGGTTAGTCAGTGTTGTCCACACCTGTGTGAATGGGTATGATGCAAGTTATTATCTAATCAATTAATCTAATAATTCCACTCTATTTTTTACTTGATGTTGAGATGATCTAGGTCATGCTTGTCTTTACTTTAAACCTTAAGTGATTTGTTCTGTCTAATTTGGGGAAAATTCGATTTTTTTTTAAATCTTACTCTGAAATTAAACATTGAATTTGTTATATTTCAGTGTATGTACAAGTGTAAAAGTCTCACTCAAAAGGCATCTGTTGGATGAGAGCCAATGTAATTTTTGAGAGGAGAAATTACACAAATGAAACACATTACAAATAAAAAGTTATATTAATTTTCAATAAAACACACCATGATCTATTCGGTGCACTCAGAGGTTTCCCTTTAAGCCTTTTTGACACAGGCTTACATAGTGGGATATGACCAGTAGCTTATAATTGCTAATGTTAGACTTATTATATTGTGACATGAATTACAATACTGAATGAATTTGCTGAATTGACTTCTTTACTTGTGCTACGGTTGCCCTGTAGCCTACATGTCTTCAACATAAAACTGCCAGCCTAATATTAAAGGTATCCTGTTGTCAACACAAGACAATGTATTTTCCTTTGGAGTTTCTTATCAAAAAAAATTTGTTTTTTTATTGCGGTCAAACATTCATGCAGAGGACATTTACTTCCTAGCAAAAAATTCAAAACAATTTTAAAAAATTCTAGTTAGCTGTAATCCTTTTTGCCCTTGCAGGTAAATTCTGATTTTTTTTCTCTGAGCACTTCTGCCACTAACTGTTGAACAGTGGAATGATGTGTAACCAATAGTGGAAATACACACCAGGTCACTAGCCTTGTTGTGCATGTGCTCAAGGTATAATTTGAAATGATGAGATCACTTATAAAATCTTTTAGCAATAGTTTTAGTGATGGTAGAAGAAACACACATATCAGTGGCAGCAGAGTTAGTATCTGTGGCAGCAACAGTTAGTCACAAATGCTATCCACTGCTGCAGTAGCAAAAGTTTTACAAGCTATCGGGTGTAATAATAGTATATTAATATTATAGAAGAGGTAGTAGTACTATTACTGATGGTAACAGAAATATATATCAGTTACATTGACAGCAATAGGAACAGCAGGCTATTACCAGTGTTGTTACTAGCTGTAGGGAGCTGGTGGTGGTAGTCAAAGTACTTCAGTTAAAATCATCATAGAAATATAGGCTGTGTTCATTAAGTAAAGTGTGAGCAGTTATTAATCAGACCATGTATCAGACCACCGTCAGTAGTGAGTTAAAGACATGTGGAAAGATACAAAATAACTAACTGCCCCAAATGGAACAAAATTCACTTTAAAGCAAAAAAAGGTATAATCAGATCATATAAGGTTTGAAAGATGATTAAAAATCTCCAACAGTAAAGCCTCAAAAAGATTTTAGTGTGTGTGTGTGTGTGTGTGTGTGTGTGTGTGTGTGTGTGTGTGTGTTTGCGTGGCAGCAAGATGAGGTAACACAGTAGCAGCCCACTTGTCAGGCTCTTACTAAGCCCAAGGGGTCAACCTGAGAGGTGGTGAGCCTGCAATAACAGGAAGGGCTGAGTTAAAATAAAACAAAAATAGATTTAGCTGCTGGTAAAATGTTTGTTCTTAAGTGGCGAAATGAGCTATAGTTTTAACCCCTTCAATCTGAAGCCAATTCTCTTTGAAGGTTGAAACATTTTTCTGAGGGAAAAGAAGTTGTTGATGGTAAGAGGGCTCCATTAGAGATTTTCCAAATACTAAGATTACCAGCCCAGAAGTTGAATGTAGATGTGAGTGATGATGTGATACAGGTGCTTATCTGCAGTATACAGACCTTTTACTAAAATCTGACATAATGTAGAGACCGATTTCTACCTGGTATTTACTTGCCAACTGAATCAAGTAAGGACGTCTGATCATTATGCCTTTTCATTTACAGCCACTGTCAGTAGTTGTTTTATTATTTCAATTCTGCCTGAATTGTGAGTGGTACTACACAAAAGTGGTATTATACAAAATAGGTAAGGGATCTAGTAGAAACATTGAAGAGCATGGCACATCTTAAGTAAAGAGAGGCAAAATGCCATATTTCAAGCACTGCTGTGAGATGCAATGTTACAATAGTAGTCAACTAGGCTGACGCTATTTAAACTGTAACAAGGTATTTGGTCAAAGGAGAAGCTTGCTAGCTGAAGGGCAAGTTTGGCTGGCACCAGCTATCAGGTGGCCTTCATCTTCCAGGAGGACAAAGAGGATTTTTCTTACCTTTACTTGTTGGTTGAACATTTTCTTAAGATTTTAGCCAAATTTGAGCACTGTGACACTGATACAAAGAACTTCACCAAGACAAGAAACACAGGCAATCAGACAACTAGACAGGCTATCTCCAAGATGATGTGAACTTCACTGATGACTACAGCAAAGTGGCCAAATAGCAGCCCTTGGCAATTGAAGAGCCTAGACTACCAAGACGTCAGATTAGGAGGTCAACTGGTGGTTTTCTTTTACATTCATAGGAATATGCATAAAAAATCATTGGTGAAAACAGCTGCAACTGTCAATGCAATTGGACTCTCCAAAATGACAATGCATCTGCTCACAGCAACAACAGATCTGCCACTTCACAGCCCCCCTCACCAGATTTAGCAGATTTTGTCCCTGTGACTTCTATCCAGTCATAAGCATAGATCCAAATGTGAAGTTCAAGGTGAATTGGAAGTGTACACGTATGTGTAAAAGTCCTCACAAAAGCGCTAGTAACTTATGTGCTGATCATAATAAAGTAATGTAACTTGCAATACTTACTCATAAAAGTTATTGTTTGTACATCACTGTGCAGCTCTTTCTTCAGTGCCTGAAATATTTGACACTGATAGATCACAGTTTTCAGACCTACTTGCTTCACCTGTATGAGAAAAATTTTAGGCACACTGACTTTGAGTGTTTGTTATGATGTTTAGATACTGTGGCTTTGTTTACAACTGGTCTCATTGTCTGACTCTTTTTTGCCCACTCTCACATAAGCAATGTTATTTTCAGATGTAAGCAAATTACTTGATGAGTACAATTTCATCATAACTGATTGCAAGGATATACAATGCTACAAAAACAAGGCCTGGAAAGAAACAAAAAATTATCCTTCAAAATTCCATAAAACAAAAATACCATGAAGCTAATATTTAAGATTCTCTCTCTGATTTTGCCAAATATCAACATTTTTCCTGCTTAGTTTCACTCCTGAACAAGAAATTTGAGAACATGTAGTGGAGGTACTATTTCTTGCTGAAACACAAGCAGCCAGTTAATCCTTACACTTATGCCTTATGTTCAAAAATGCTGATTCATCTTTGTTTATCAGAATTATAAACTGTGATGCTCTATGAGACTACGCACAAGGTGTTGTCGTTCTTAATGTGGCATAGCAACCAGCATGATGTAACCACATGGTGTAAGGTAGCTCATGAGCTTGTAGATGATATTTGGGGTTGTAGGATCTCAGCACCTGGCCAAACAATTACTGAGTCATTGCTTTCACTCAGAACCCTGTTCTAATCCCCATGAGCAAAAATCTTACAGATTGTTTCTTCATTTACATACACATGAGTGGATTGTGAATGTATGTGACCTTCAGGAAGCTATAATGTGGCTGATAGTTTGGCTTCTCCGTCAGCTGTTTGTGTCTCTAGTCAACTGCTCCTTGATTTGCAACAATTAGCGTTTAGCAAAGAGAGGAGAAACAAAGGTTAAAGTCTTTAACATTGCCTTTTACTTTCATCTCAACTGTCAGGGTCAGGCCTGTCTGCACACAGGGTCATGTGAGTTGGCCTTCTTTGATAATCAAATATATCTGATGAGCTCTACAGGTGCACTCTCTCCTTCTCTTTGTGTCTTCATCTTATCATTTCCATTCTTGCTCTTTTTTGCTCTTTTTCTTTATTTTCTTTTGCCTTGCTGCATCTCAGACAGTACAGCTAGTTAGAAGGCAGATAGGATGCAGGACACATAGTCCATCATAGTATAGCAGCAGCCAGACAGCCAGACTCACCTACATATCTCTATTGCTAGCTGCGTCATTCTTGATGGGTTTATACCCATGGAGAGAAACTCTTGGATTATGTAAGTAATGTATTCATACTTATTTATTTAAGATGTGTGGCAGTAGAGTATGCTAAAGATGGACGACACAAGGTTTATATGAAGCAGTTTGATTGATTACATCTTTTTACACCCAAACAGAAACACTGTGTTATTTTGAGACCTGCTTCCAATTCACATCTGATGCAAATTTTACACAGAACACACATGGGCAACTAGGTTGTGCAACATTGTGTGTAGAATGAACTACAGTACATAACCTCACAAGGTTGCCAAATGGTTTAGACAAAATTGGAATGTAAATAATCACAATATTAAATGTGAGATAAATGCATATCACAATTTACATTATAAATTTGATTTTTTTTTACAGCAGCTATGGAAGCTATGTCATCCTCCTTCTCAGGTCACAACCTGCAAGCGAAGGTGTGATTGATCAACACCTGACCTTTTATTGCTAAAAATGCTAATGTGGATGATTGAGAGGCTTGGAATTAGATTAGATTTACCCTACAATAATAATAATGATGGAGAAACCCCTTAAGTAAATCTCTGAAAAAAAAAATCTTAGAAAGAAAAACATTGAGCAAAAGATTTGAATGGAACCAAATGAATGCTGAAAGAGAAAAATGAAAGAAATAGAAGAAGTGAAGGCTGGATTTGGTAGTGGGGGAGGGTAGCATGACTGTTCATAACACTGGCTTGTAGGATTTATACAGTATAAAGTGTTACATAATATGGAGCAGACATGCTCTCTGGCTCTGTTATGCTTTCAAATATGAAAAGATACACAACCAATCTGTGCATGATTCACTGTTTCATCGTGTTATATGTTTGTTAAAAAAAATACATCAGCCCTTATTGTTTATTTTAATTGGCTTCAGAAAGACAGTTCTGCTTTCTATATTACTTTTCAACTAAAAACAGTATCTCAGTTCCACTGACTAAGAATGCATGTGAAGACAGAAGTAGAAAATCTTTATTTAAACAGATTAAATAGGAGAAATAGTGTGATGAGTTTGTCATGAGGCCATTATTCAACGCTGAGTTAATTTGTCAGTTGGAGTATATTTTTAGCTCTCTGTTCATTTGTTTCTGCAAGAGACAAATTTGACTCTTCCTTTCTTTCTCTTTTTCATCTTTCTGTCTTTTACACACATTCCACACACACACACACCCTTTTTATAGTAGGCTGTTATAGAGAGTGCATGCAGGGAGTGGAGGAGAGGTGGGCCAAAAAAAGAAAAGAAGACCACAAATGCCAAAGAAAAACTGGTTTGAGGGCGAAAGCCTGAGCTACAATTTAAGACTTTCATAGTGTGATAGTACACATTTTGCAAGTACTCTAAGCCTCCTGGTCCTATATTTAGAAAATATTGAATATGTGTTGAAATACATAAGTAGTCAACAAGTTTTGTATTTGCACCTGACTATAAAGAAACTGTTGATTGCCTTTATTTGGTGCTCATATTCATGTTCATATTTTTTCTAATTTTCTCTGCCCAAAAATCCAAACTGCATTGTATCATTATGACATCACTTCTTGGGTTGGTTGATGTAAGCTTTTAAAAAAAATTATGGATAGCAAACCTCAGGAGGACTTCTCACTTTTTTTAGGAGAGCAGGTGCAAAAAATGTTGAGTCACAGAGAAAGACAGAACACAATATCAGCTCTTTTGGTGTTAAATCATGTTGCATTGTGTAAAGTTTTTAATTGTGTTGAATAGTACTCCATTTCATTGAGCTGTTTCACACTGGTGTGTCTGTGTGTTGTGCTGCGCTGTGGCTTGTTATGTGATTTACTGTGTAGGGTTGTGTATTGTGCTGCAGTGCCATACATTGCAATTTCAAGTGTTGTCTAGTGTTATGTAATACATTGCTTTGCAGTGTATTAGACAGTAAAGCGGGGCTGATGCATCGCAGTGGTTGATATTATTCACATTATGCCATTCTGGTAGAATGAAGAAAAAATGTCATTTTGTCCACCAGAGAGCGCTGGAAAGTTCATTTTATGTAGTAAAATATCATACTTACCACATATTTAGTTAATTATTCTTTAATGCTTTTTTCCAGCCCCTTGAGGACAACTGAACAAGCTAAACACAAGAGTAATATAATCACCTGAAATTATAAAGCTGATATGGCGAACATTTAACATGCCTTTGCTTATTTTCACATCCAGCATTTAAAGAGCAACCAACTGGATTCAAGTCCAAATTGAACACATTGGAAAGTTTGTGTTGGAGTAGCTCTTGCAATGTTTCTCACAGAATGACAGTGTCAGTGTGGTGGAGGCGGGTCATGGGGCTAGATTTGTGCATGTCCATGCGAGCAAGTCTCTCTGCCTGTTACGTATACTTATATCACACAGGCCCACAGGGCTACATGTGGTGCACGTGGACATACACATTACTGGCAAGCATGCTTTTCTGCTCACAGACACTGTTCTGTGTGCACTCATATTAATTTAATGTTCATGTTTCTGATACTTGTGCATTTTGAGACTAATTAAATGCCATAATGTCCATCAGCATTCATTTTAAACCAAGTTTTGTTTAAGAAAGCAAGAGCTCCAAAATGCTTAGCTCCAAAAAACGAGGCAATCAGAATATGGCAGGCAGTGTTGATATTGTGATGGTCTGCCACAAATAAATGAACTCATAGGAAAAGCAAAAAGGCTATAAAGGCAAGGTAGCGTGTAGATTAGCAAACATGTTGGCAGGATAACATTTCTGACAACCTCTGTAGTCTCTTTAGCCACTTGTTAGGAACTGCCTTTTTAAGGACAAGTTTTAGAAATCTGGGTATTTTCTGGTGTCCTTTATGTCGCAGAACAAAACAAGGCACTTTTCTAAGCTAATATCAACCAAAGATCTCATTTCATCTAACCATGAGCCCTATTAAAATAAACCCAACGACTTCAAACAAGTACATAGGAAATTCAGTGGTGCTAACTTAGTCGCAGGTTTATGTGTCATACCTGTACTTCTTGAACAGAGCAGATGAAATTCTATCGAATGACTTAGTAATGAGGTAATATATTAGAGTTTTATTCACTATGTAGTCACATGTAGTCATGTTTGCAGACGTTGTTTGCTTTCTGACTGGTGTTATCCCCAGAAATCAATGATAGACAACAAAATAAATTACACCTTTTCCCAGTTTCTCTCAGCTCAAACATTGCTGAAAACACTTGGGATGATGAAAGTACACAACTCAACAAAAACGCGACTAATATGTAATGCAAGAATGAATTTGTGCCATTTTTCATGGAAATGTAATATATTGAATATTTACATAGGTCTTATTAAACAAATTTTTTCACATCAAAAAATATTCAAAGAGCCAAACCTCAAAATCTTTTATGCTCAAAAAACAGACTTGTTTTGTCCTTGGTAATCATTGCATTAGACTGGGATGTGTAGACTTGAGTTGTTATTTGTAGATGATGCTGCTGTGTTTTGCAGATATATTGTAAGATCCACTGCACTGTGATGTGTAGTGTTGTTCTGTACTACAGTGCTGTGATACAGCGTGTTATGTTGTGTGGTTTGGTTGGTTTTGCGTGGTTTACAGGGCAATTCTATTTGCAGTGTGTAGTGTTGTGTAATACTGTGTTGAGTGTATGAGCCTGAGCACCATCAGCAGCAGCAGAAGCAGAAGCAGTCTTTCCTACCACAGAGCCTCCAGCCACTCCACTCTGCTCCTAGGGACTGCATTCCCTTTATCTATTTCTCCTTATTATTCTCTCCTTCCTTTGTCTTCCTTTGTCAGACAGCTTTTCTTTGTTTCACTTCTCTCTCTCTCACTCTCTCGCTCTCTCTCTCTGTCCTTCTCTCTCTCCACCCCCAGGATGTGGCTGTGGGTTGATTAGAAAATGCGTGGCACAGAACAGGCAATCCATCACCCTGCCAAAGCCTGCCACTCGTGCGCATGCGCCTGCCCAAACACACAAACACACAAACACACACTCTGCTTAGTTCTCCTTATCCTCATTTTCTTCTGTTCTTCATCCTCCACACAAATATGTTCAGGCTTTGGTTTGTGTTATTCTTTTCATGAGACCATTAGCATCTTACATCTCCCCTCCTCTCATCGCCTCCCCTCACCTCCCCCTGCCCTTCAAACCCACTACTCCTCCTCTGTCTCCTCCTCTGACTTCCATCTCCCACTACTCCTTTTTCGTCTCCATCCACTCATTCATCCATGGCAGTCATGCCTCTTTTGCTTTTATAAATTATCCTGATGGTAATTTTGCTCATTCTCACTAGATCATTTAGAGAGACTAAGAAAAGTACAAAGAGGAGGGGGGACGTTTGCAGTGAATTATGTATTAACCTCTCACATGATCAGACAGGAGGAATTTTGCTGTGGTGATATCTACATTTTAAAGCTAGCAAATCGTCTTTTCTTTAAATCATAGAGTTGCTGGAGCTTTACCACTGGACTAAAATCTATCATCTTATCTCTTTACGTAATATTGTCATGGTTTTCTCATTTACTTTTATTTTTTCCTCATCCTCCAGCACAAACAATCCATCCATTGTTTGTGCTTTGTCATGATGTCAAAAATGCAAATCGGTGTCAAAAGGTAAACAATAACACTCTTGTGAAGTGCACTCTTGCTACATGGCATTAAAACAAATCTATTATTTATAGAAACTTTAGATTATCATACAAAAATCCTCAGCAAAAACAGTCTGTTCACCTTTTTTGCACAAGTAGTATATAATATTCTTGTAAACATAGAAAGTTTATGGGAATCATAAAAAATATGACTGTTCCTCTTTCAAATTTTTATTTTTCTCTCATGTGGAGTGTGTGTCTCAGACACCTTCATTAGACTTGTTTGTCTTGGCCTTGTAGCCTCTGGCTGCCTGGTTGCAGCTGATCCACTCACATGGGACCCCCACACTGTTTCCCTTTTAGGTGCTCTGTTTTGTGGTACAAAAGGTTTGTCTTGTTGCTATCCAACATGCTATCCTTAACTTAACAAACTTTGCAAATAACCATTGTTTGTGCTGTGTCAGTTTTGGAAAATCCTAACCAGTTTTATATGACTGGTGCTGAATATTTTTTAGTAATCAACTCCTCCATGATGTCATCTATACTGCTATGTTGCTGAATAAAATGTGGGAGAGGTAAAGAAATCACAATTATACCTGACGTATGTGTGAGCAAGACCTGATATAATTCTGATGCTACAGTGCTGTTTGGAATGTAGTACAATTTGCTTTAAGATCAGCAGTTTTATTTCAGATGTTCATATGAACCATAGAACTGCAAATGATTAAATGTAGAACAATAATAACGATTTCTTTGTAGAGGCAAATTAAGCATAAAAAAGAGGGTGGGACAATATAATGAAGGGTCTGGGAGTTCTCCCCCAGATAATTTTTATCAGAGTAGATGTCATTTCCTGTATTCTAATACATTTTAAGATGTGTTTGATACTTTTATCTGGCTGTGGCATGAGAAAACATTTGGGTACAGACAAAACAGATAAAAGAATTACCAAAATTTGGATAAATGCCAAGCTTGTGATGATACCAAATTCAGCAGCAAAAAGGTTCTTAGCATTGCTCTGTGTGACTGCTCACTGAGATCTGACTGCATGGATTAGCAAGGCATCAGTGAAAACATTGTAGAGAATTACACTTATATAGGCATTCTCTCAATAAGCAAGTAGATTTGACCGACAGCACTATGAAAATAGTGCAGAGTGGATAGACATATTTGCTGATATAGGGACAGAAAAAGTAGGGGGGTCCAGAGAAATCATTTTTAAGAGTGTGACTTGTCCCACCCTCACGCTATGGGCCCACAGTCATTTTGGACACCCTTATTTAATGACAGGCTTGGCCAACACTTTGGAGAGATGTTTCATTTTAATTAGTGTCACTCTAGAAGTCTAGCTTTAATTCTAATCTACAAAATTGTAAAAGAACCATGATATTGTTTTACCTGGGAAACTTGACAAGGTCCTGATAAAAGGATAAAGCTATTTCATTTTTATCTAGGGGGGATGCTTTATCCAATTCACCACAATGATATTTGAGACAGATACAGACTTAATAATAATCATAGGTCATACATGATCAATCATGATCAATCCACTTTAAGAACAGGTTCTTCATCAGTGAAATCCACAGTATTAGGAAAATACACCATCTATACAGATTAGAATTTTTTTTAAAAGAAGGAACTTCTGGAAAGATGAATTTTGGCATTTATATTTCAGGATACAGCCTTTCAAGACTGTTAGTACATATCAATTCCTTATCAGGACCAGGTGGCTCTCTCTAAGTTACACTCAACCACCATGTCATCCTACCACCCAGAGGAAGTCCCTCCTTGCTATTTCTTGCTCTTGCTCTTATTCTCTTCCCTCTCCCCTAATTTTTTGCCTCTGTCCACCCAGCCTCCCCTGAGTCTGATCTGCCTTCACCTCTGCATTGCTACCACCACTCAATATCCAACCATGGCAACAGCCTGGATAATGAAATGGCCTCTGAATGCCTGATTCTGCTTTCTGCCATCAATTATCTGCTTATGAGGAGGCATTCTACTCCTTGTGACCCTAAGCCAAAATTTAGTCTTGTCTAATAATGGCAGAGCAGTTCACTCACTGATGTTGTAGTCTGTATGGATAAGCATGTGTGAATGAAGATCCAATATAGCTTTTCCTCAGTGTCAAGAAATCAAAAAAGGAAGGAAGAGGGAAGCATCCAAACTTGGTATAGTATTTTCACTATTATTACGTTCACATTCTCAGAGTGATTATCTAATCTGCTCAAAGGGAGAACAGAGCTTGTAGGGCTTTGTCATGCTTTTCCACCGCTTGCTTTCCACTGTGTAGGTGGTCTCGCCCACTTTTGATTAATAATAGGCTTGAGCATTAAAAACTGGCTTAGAACCTGTGTGCAGAGACAAGGATTGAGCTTTGTTTGACTTGTGTAAAACGAGTGTCAAAATATCCACATAGTGACTCATACTGTATGTGGTAGAAATGATCCCACTCTTGTTAGCATAATATTCATATTACCTCTACTCTCTCACCAGCTAATTAAATGCTTGTCACTGACATTTTGTTGGTGTATTAGGAATATCTGTTATTAGAAAATTGTATGTTGAATCAAGTGTGTGTAACACCAAGCCCTTAGTTAAATCTGACAGAACTGCAATCAAAAAATTTAAAATGCCATGGTAATAGAGAGTATGTAAAATGTAAGGCAGTAAAAAGCTTTACCTTTGTGTTTGGTGACTACAGCTCAAAGAGAGGTTGTGCGCCTCTTGGGCTTCGTTAAGAATCTTCGATACAACAGTTTGTCAGCTGATGGTTTTCTGGTTTCGTATCTGTCAGAGCCTGCAAAGGAGACATGTTTTCTTGTACCCAGCACTACTTTTTGGGCTTTATATCACTTGCAAGTAGTTACAAAGTATAATTTATCAGCACATGTAATATGATGGGGCACAACACTTGCATCATAGTATTAACAAGGTTCATAGATGCAGGTAAAGGTTTGTCTACCTTTGTGAGAAAAGCCGGATCACTTATGTCCATCCAATCCCATTAAGACAGGTCTGCTGTTGTGGAAAGGCCCTGGGTCAGCAAACAGAAAGCACTTTTGTCACCTAAAGAGGATGACAATTACCAGAAGAGCCAACGTCACAGAGACTAAAACAGGCCACCCGGCCAATTACCCCGGAATTAGATTTATTTTATGTGTGTGGGTGTGAGTGTGTGTGGGTGTGTGTATGTATCGGGGGGCGAAGGATCGTAAATGAGTGACTTTGTATTGACTTGCATATTAACATAGCCAATATCAGCATTTGGTCAGAATGAATGGTCTGGACCTGCTCTGTGTGAAAAGAGTCATAAGAAAACTTTGGTTTTGATTTAGCACTGTATAAATAACATCTACTTTACTCGATCCTTTGAGGAGGTGACTTAGTATGATTTCGATTTTTGTGAATTTAAAGGTCAAATAAAAAAATTAAAGAAACAGTCAAACTGTAAGCCATGAGCAGCACCAGCTGATATGTCACTGACAGAGGCTTAGACACCATATGCTTTGAGTGAATCCCTGAATAAAACGAAAAAATCGGAGAGACATCTCTCTTGTGATATTGGTTTAATCTGGTCATGTAACACTAACTTTAAAAACATTTACATCTTTTCCTAGTTTTAAGAAAAGAAAATGTTTCCAGGGTTGAAATTCTTTGTACATATGCACACCGAAGGATTGCACTTAAGTGCTAACTTCTCCTCTGCTCCATTTTCTGCGGCTTGCTCTCAATTGTTCACCCACACAACACACTGCTCTATTATTTAAAGGACACTTTTATAACATGAAAGTCTAATGGTCACGGTGAAATGGCAGCATGTACAGGTTCAGGTGGGGAAAAATAACTCAATATTTTTTAGTTTTTCCAAAAACAGAGGAAGGATAAGGATCTAGCCTTTATAGCAACTTTTTAATAATGGTTTCAGTTAAACTGCCTGTTCATTTTGATATACATTCCTCTGATTGTAAATACCGTTGTATAACAAGCAAACCATTCTCTTCGGATCCCATAGCATACCTTAGACGTTGCAGACAGACACGAAACCAGACAATAGATAATGGCTTGAAAGTGTGTATGTGTGTGTGCATGTGTTAATATTCCAATAAACTAATGTGAGCATAAATAAATTTCACCGGTTTTACAATTTTAGTCCATAAATGTCTAATTAAAGCAGTTGTAAAGTATTCTGTTTCTTCTCAATACTAATATTATATTCTACAAAATTACTAGTATTTTTAACATTTCAATCAAGTAAACAGGTAAATGTTGTAGTGTTAGCCTACAGTGCACGCCATCATCCATTTGTACATCTAAACAGCTGTGTTCAATAGCTAGAGAGCAGTTGTGTGCAGACTAACAGCTAACAGTAGCAGACAGTAAACAACAGCTTGATGCCTCTTAAGGACACACATTGATTCATTGGCAGGTCTCTCAGAGTATCTCTCACAAATGACGAAGATACCAGTTAGCCGTAAAAACAACTCAAGGCTTCATAAGTGTCTGCTGGAAAATGTGGGTGACACTGTTATGACCTTGTTATGTTTAAGGGTTTTAGTTCATTGATTTCCTGTTTTACTTTGCAGTTTCTCTCCACCTGTGTTGTACATTTGGTTTCCCCTTCTTGTTTTTGTTTGCCTTTTTTGTTTGATTGTGAGTTTCACCTGTCCGATGTTTTCTCCCCCTTGTCCATATAAGTCTGTGTTTCTCCCAAGTTTTGTCTTCAGTTAGTCTGTTTTTTCCCCCTGCTCCTGCATCTATGTACCAGTTCTGCTGGTTTTCCTCGTGTTGTCACAGTTTGGGATAGAGTTCAGTTTTTGTATTTTCTTCTCAGTCCCTGACAGATCTGATTTCTCCATATCTTACCCTTAGATTTTCTGAACATCACCCAGGAAAGTGACAAGGATGTGTCAAGAAATGTCTGAATCATTTGGCCTTGATTTTACCCTGCCAGCTCCATATGATTAATTCTGCAGAACATGTGATTGAGCTTTATGTGAATAGAGACAGTAATTAAATCCAGGGATATCACAACTAGTGAGTGGGCGTGTTGATGTTTTAACACTTCTGCTGGACCCAGTGCAATGCAAAAACAGTAATCATGATGGAAAAATCAGTCACCTCATTCACCCTCATGTCAAGCCTTCTGCATGCTCTACCAAAGAAAAATAACAACTCTAGTATTTACATTATGTGAATCTGACGTAGTCTTTGGTTGTGTGTTCCATGTGTCGCATGTCAACTCCAAACAATAACCAGACCTGATTTTGCAAACATTTTCTGAAGTTCATATGTGAGAAAGACTGTAGTGTTTATTTAATGTTAGTGGTAAGGTGTAAGATATATATATATATAATATAGTGTTTTTTCCAGTTGTCATCTAGTGTTTTATTGCATGCCACATTTTGATTTGACTTCTTTATCAATAACACAAGATTTTTTGACATCCTCTTTTTCTTAACCTCAATCTTCCCCTCCCCAGCAGCGAGCCTCAGTTGTGGCCGGTGGGCATGGTTTTGGAGGGTAGCTCAGAGGCGCTGTGTCCCCCCCCATCTCTGGAGCTGCGCCCATCCTGCAACAAGAGCCAGTCTTCGCCTCCTCTGGGCTCAAGCTCTCAACCCCACGACGGAGTCTTCACTGAGGACAAGGAGCCCGTCAAGTACGGCGAGCTCATCGTCTTAGGGTAAGATAGAAATAAAGTGCCATCTCTGCTGATGTTGGTTGAAAATAAGCTTGTGTTTCCACTAGCCTCCACTGTGCAAAACAGCTCTGAGTCTATAAGACCTAAGACCATGCTAAAGTTGTATCTAAATTAGATTCAGTCTGATCTGCTATAGGAGGGTCCCTTTGTATCGGTGTGTGGCTGAAGTGTGTGTGTGTTCAGTTCCTTTTCAGACCTTAATTGTGAGAGTGGTTTTTAAATTCAAGAAGAATTAGATGCATAAGAGCTTGCAATCTCAAGTGCTGTGTTCTTGTTAAGTTGCTTTTAAAAAAAAGGTCTTCATGTCCCTTTGGTTCTTGGTATCTGACACTCTACCTTGGACTGAGTTAGATTCAATATAATCAGTTTTGGGGAAAAAATACTGTCTGTGTGTTTCTGATATTTGCAGATTGCTTCTTTTTGTAAAAAAAAAAAACCTTCAAAAGGTGAATCTTAGCACTGCCATTCATCAAAGTTAAAGAAACCAACCATTCTGAATAATTGTTTAAAAACACAATTAAACTATCAGCTGGCAAGGTTTAAGATAAAATATGTCAAGTGCTGTAATATTGTAACTGCTTCACAGGTATACATGTCTATTAGAGAAAAAATGTTTTTATGTCCAGAAATGTCAAACTTATACTTTGCCAAGGTGTCACAGTTGTACTTCTTGACAATTACTATAAAGCTCTTAAAACAGTCAGCCACATGTTATCACATTACCACCACATCACAACTTTAACATCCCAAAGGAGGCTAGTGTTTAAAGTAATCTAGAAAGGTAAATAGTTAAGAAATTACTGATGCATGATATAATTTTTTTCTGCTGACTAGATAAGAGGTTATTAAAACTGCTCCTAATGGCTGATAATGGAAAGATAACCACTCGTCCCACATTTTTATTTTAACGAGTACATCATATTTATTTACATATCAAGGAGACACTAATATATAATGAGTAAAGATGCATAAACATTCCAAATCTCTGACCACATCTAACTGACATCCCTGCTTTTTCCCTCCTCTGTATGTTTTACACAACATGTATTCTAACTGCAATCATATTTTCTTCCTCTAAAACTGTAAAAAAAACATCCACACTAGCCGCTACATGTTTGCCTCTACAGTCTATGCTGCATTGCTGTACTCAGGTGCTGCAAGTTGATGTCATGAGAGCAGCAACAGCTGCATTTGTTTTAATTCCTTCTCAGTTTTTATAAGGGAATCATAAACCAACTTTAAAGGCCCATGCCTGCTACTTTCTGTACGAGAGTGTGTTGTTGCTTCACTTGCTAAGTCAATGAAATCAATTTGGCTTTGTACTATGGTTGTATTGGTTGTAATTTCATTTAAGCCAATAAATAAAAGATAACAAAAATTTCCCATGATGGGTCAATAATTTACTGGGACTGATAAACATTGTACTTCCTTACTAAAAATGCTAGTAATTAGCCATGCTAGATGATATTCATTGGGTTTCCAGGCCCATCAGAAAACTCTGAACCCATGTTCTGCAGCATGCTCTATAAATACTGCATAAAGCAGTTTTGTTTTGGATTTGTCTGAAATTGATTCAATTGCCCTCACAAAAATGTCACCCCTCTAATGAACTAATCTGTTACTGTAAAGTAAAGAGCAAATTTGACTCCATACAAGGATGCCATTCACATACTGAGCCACAGTGGTAACTTTGAACCATAACCTCCTTAAGGAATATCAAAAAGACAGACAGATAAACTGTAATAGATTACACATTAGTATAAAAGGAGGATATCCCGTCTATGTGCATTGGATGGTACTATTCCAGGCACAAAGACACACACACATGCTTCCACTCCTCAACCTATTGATCCATGCATAGATGAGTAATAAGAATAGCCTGGTTTATTGTCACTGTAATTATGGAGAGAGAGAGAGCAGATTACCTGCCACCGACATTTTACAACATTCATCCAATCATGACTTTCCTGTGGCCAGTATAACATGGCCGGAGAGAGTGTGGGCCTCTATAAATGTGACATAAAATGGAATAGTCTCAGCTGATAATGCTAAAGCACTCACCCAATCAGAAAAGTAACTCCAAATATAATATATGTGGACCTCCTGTTGCTTTTAACATTTAAGAAAGAGTTTTGTATTTATAATAGTTTGACTTTTAACATAAAATAATTTTCTTTAAAAATTTTAATCTGGATTAAGACCATTGTATTTCATGGTCATCCTTTGTTGACTTGACTGGCATTTTCAAATTCAGTCATTTGGTTATATTTTAGGTAGTAAACTTAAAGATATGGTACTTTCAGTGTGAGGGGATTAAAATTAGAACCTCGGAATCTGACAGTTTTTTAAACTGATGTAAAAGATGTCTTTCTCTTTAATATGAACAATTTTACATCTACTGTGTCTATTATATGTAACTAAACCTTACTTTTCTCAGTTACTCTTTAACTTTCATGTAAGCAGTCTCATAGCAGGTACATAGCAGTCTGTGTCGTTGTCTTGATTTGGGCAATGCCAGGACAGCCATGGGAATAAGATCTATGTAACACTGAGTACTTTAATCTTTGTCATATCTCAATTTTATGTGTCACACTTACAAATGTAAGTAAGTTATTCTCTTTGTCATCGAATCATTTGACCTAGTTTTTATTTGATTTTTACTGAGCCATTACTTGTTCTGTTTTCTTAACTTTGTTGATTAAGATACAGACTTGTGTGACAAATGATTTTATGAAAAATCGTAATAATTTTTTTTTTCAAATTATAATAACAACATCTGACACCTATGAAGCATTTCATTGTGGTAGTGGATGTGCTATTGATATTATATTTTGCTTTTAAGGTTGGATTTTGAACTCACTAAATAGTGCATACATTTGGCACTCAAAAATTGGACGCAGTATATTATTAACAGTGACTCAACCTCCTAACCAGTTCATGATAGCTATATAATGATAGCCACAGAATTTTGCATTACAAAATCCAAGAGACACAAATGGCAAAGTTGAAGCAATTTAAATGAATTAATAAGCAAAAATAGTTGAAAAGAGAAAAAATAATAATTTATTACCAATTTATTACAATCAAGTTCTCTATCTTGTTATGATTCACAGGCACAATGGGTCACTGGCCAATGGGGACAAGGGTCGCAGAAGAAGTCGCTTGGCTCTTTACAAAAGACCTAAAGCAAACGGCGTCAAACCTGATGTTATCCACAACGTTTCAACCCCTCTGGTGTCAAAGGTGAGACATCACAGCCATGATCATGACACATTTCTGTCAAACTGAAGGGTTGACAGGTATTTTTCCCTAACCAAACAAAACCAGATGCTGTGTTCTCTGGCATGAATGATAAACTCTCACCATTTGTGGTTTTAACTTAAAACACAGGTAAAGTTGCCATTAAGAATAACCAGTTATTGGTCTTATGAATATCAAAATGTCACAAAAAACAGCAAAAAACTCATATTATCAGAATCTTGTTTGTAATTATACATATTTCTTTTATTTATATAAACCATAAAAATACATAATGTGGTTTCAGTGAACAGTATGTCATTCAAAATCAGTGATTTGTAGACAACTTTTGGATGGATTGCCTTAAAATTTGGCACAGACATTCCCTTCAGGATGTATTGACTAGTGCTATCAGATCACATTTTAATTTATCCAAGACTATGGTTGATGAACCTGCAAAGTTACTGAGAGTCCCACCAGCTTCAGGAGTCCAGACCTTTAACTGTCCTTGTCATGTGACCTGGATAATGTCTTTTCCATGGCAGGCACTCAGCAACAAAAGCCAGCACAGCATCTCCTACACACTGTCACGGAGCCACTCTGTCATTGTGGAGTACACCCATGACACCAACACAGACATGTTTCAGGTCAGTGTCTGCACTAACACACACATACACACACAGAGCCACGTATGATTGTGTTTGTGGGCACGTGTTATGCATACTCAACATTTTAGCTGTTTGACCTATTGCAGGATAAGGACATTGGAATTCACATCAGAGGCATGTTGACTGCAGAAATGCAAGAAATCTGTAAAAAGTATGATAAACAGATGACAGAACCAAGCCCAGATAATTATGGCCAAATTTCACAGTTGAATTAGCTGGTTCAAATGAGGTTATTGATAAGAAAAACAGCAAAGCTATGATGCTAAAAATGCTCCTTATCATCAGCAACAACTGAACTTTGGTGATATCAGTCATTTAAACATAGACCTTTCATATTGTCATAGTAAATAGTAATATTGTTTTAATTATTTTTTTAAACATTAAAATTGAGTTAAAAGAGTACACCACAAAACTAAATCTAAACTAAATCATTAAAAGGATAAATAAAAATAAAAATTACAGAGAGCATCAAAAGGGTGCTGCACAGAGCAAATGCAAAGTTAGGTAAAGGCTATGACAGAGAAATAAGTTTTTGACTGTCCCAAAGATGCAGCTGCCAGTATTGTATTTCACAGCTTTGCATCACCAGTTCCTTCTGCCAAATCATCCAAATTGGTTTTATCAAGACATCAATATCTAAACTCAAAATATGAATATCCACCCCTCTTCATCATTGCATTGCATGCATCACTAATATGTGCTGTGCTATCACTTAATCATTAGTGTGTCTCAGTGTGAAGCAGATTTTAGAATAAAACACTAGTCTGATCCTCTAACCCAGATTTTTGCTCGTTAATTTAGTTTTAGAAAAAGCCATCTAATTCTCATTAAGTTTCTCTAGACTCAACAGCAATAGTTTGACATTTTTCAGTGAATAAATTCGGGATTATGTTCTCTTGCTGAGATTTTTTGAGAAGATACTAATCTTGTACCTGTAGAGCAGGTATGAGGCCACAGCCAGTTATCTTAACATGAAGTTTTAAAGCAAGGGAAATGACTTTATTGGTTTTCTCCATAAGCATCAAAATCTAACTACCAACAACTTGTTAGATCATTTTTGTGTAATCCATATGATGACAGCAGTGTAAAAATGTCAATCAATTTTTTATGGACAGACATGTGCCAAGCTATTTTTTCGGCAGCAGCTAGGCAACCAGCTGAGACTCTAGACTATACTTTAAAGCTACTGGAGAAAATAATTCTATACTATTTTTAAACATGTTGTCCTTGAGTGAAGCAGAAACTTATCTCCAGTAAGCGCAGTTTTATAAATACAAGTCTGGTAGAACATTTAAACCTTTTTCTGTGATACAAAGTGAGCATTAGTCTCAACAAAACAGTATGTCTGAAACATTGGGATTCGATGTCTTCATTCCACTGTAACATTACTGGACTATTATTATTGTATGTTGATTATGGGACAAGATTGGGGTCAGAGTAAGGGTAAAGGTTAGGATTAGACTAGATTAGATTCAGTTCAAAGTTTAACTAAGTTTTTAACTGACTTAAACTATCCAATATGTGTCCCATTCATGTGTAAATTCAAACTGTTTGAAAAATTATCCATTTGTGTTCATAGATTACATAGCTAGGCTACCTTAAACTAACACGCTTGTCAGTGAATTGTTCTTGGACAGAAGATAACTCCTCTTAAAACCAGTGAAATATTCACTTCGGGCAGAGCCAGACAAAGCTTTTTCTTTTAGCCTTAACAAGAATAACAAAATCCTGACTGAGCACACTTGCATGAGACTGATATCCATCTTCTCATCTCACTCCTCATAAAATAATTGATAATATGTATTTTCCAGAATGGTAAACTATTGCTTTCTTCAACAGTAATTGAACCTGTTGGCACTATAGAGTCAAAAACAATAAACAGTTTCTGTGAGCAGATTTGTCAGACTTCTCCACAAATGCAACATCATGAGAGAGTAGTGCACTCAGGGCATCAGAGAAACAGAGGGAGGGAATGAAGAGGTATCACAGGAAATAAAGTATGAGCCAGAAGAAGGGAAGACAAAAAGACTGAGGAGATACAATATAAGAGTAGATGAGTCAGACGTGTCTGCTCTCAGCAGCTCACAGTCTTCCAACCACATCCTCTCATCATCAAGGAGATCTATACAAAGCCGTGACTCTGGTAGACAGAATCCACAGGGCTCCGCTCCAATCATCCACATGTCTGTCTCCCTCTACCAACTGTGCTAAAGGGTCAGTTCGCCCACATTACAAAACACAGTCCTCACATTCTTCTAGTGTATCTAATCATAGTTTGTATATGAAATGGTGGGCAGACTCACTATGACATCCCTTATATTTTGTTGAGAACCATTTTAAAGCTTTAGGTTTGGCATCACAGCCATTGTCATCTTATTGCCATCTTATTCACAAGCCAAACCTGATCATATTCAGACAAGACGGTGGAGCTTGGAAAGATATACATTTCAGCCAGTGACTGCGTGATTCCTAGCAGACAGCTAGATTACTGTCAGTCAAAACAGTCATGCCCTTTGTTATACATTACCATCAGCCAATTTAGTTAAAAGGAGTGTGTTATTCACTAATAAACCCTCTGTACAGTTGACATGAAGGTGGGAATTCATTTTAGAGAACAAAAACATTTTTTAAGCTAGGATATAAACATTTTATTTATGCTATAAAGTTGGGCATCTCAATAAGGGGCTCTGTGAGGATTTGAAGCCCAAGTGACCAGTCAAGGAATTACCCTTTGTGAAACTTTCATTTTGGTTCAATTTTTCAGGCTCCAAGTTTTCCACTTTTCTCCATTCAATAAGCTGGACATGACAGCTCCTCAATAGTTAAGTGAAAACATTTTGATCATTCTCTGGTGTCTGGCTGCAGTAAGGAAAATTAAATTAAACTAATTAAATTACAAACCTCAATATTTTCTAATGAGTATGGTAATAATTATCTATTTGACAGGTATATGAGCTTTACAAGATGACAACACCTGTATGCAGGATATTTTGGCTTCATTTATTATAGTGGAAAGAAAAAGAAGTGTGCCTATTTTTGCATATTTTTTTTACAGTAACTGTATATAACTTTGCTGGTAGTTTTGGTGTACTTCATGTTCTGTATAGTAGATGTCTGCCTCCACCCAAATACAATGTGCAACTAGAACTCATATTGTGCTGCTCGTTATATTGTAAAATTCCTTAAAAGATTCAACACAAGAACAACACTGCTCCTTCCTTTCCTCAATTAAATAATAAGTCTGTGCCTGGTTCAAGGAAAACTGGATTTTTTTACGGCTGTGCCACCTTGGCTATTGGTTCCATCGGATACCATATAGTTGTATTCCATGAAGAAATTAATGCGATCTCTAAAGGCTGCAACAACACTTAAAGGTGCTTTCAGATAGCAAGTGGCTGCTACCTCGACTTTGAATCAGTAGCAGCTGGGATAGGACCACCAACCTCTAATTCTACCATCAATTCTACCAATTCTACCAATTCTACCAGTCCCACCGCAGGCTGCTGTTATAGAACTGTGAACATACACTAAATATACCATCCATCTGGCAACACTGTAAGTTTTAGCCAAAACATGAGGAAAGCTCTAATGTAAAAATAAATTTTGATTTGGTCAATGACATTAATTTAGGACATTTATTTTGAGGATGAAAGATCAAAATATGTGTTTTTAAAAGAAATTCCTGAAAACATAAATCATGACTAGATACCATCAGATATAAGAAAGAAAATATGATTTCTATAGTTTGGGTGACCTACTCTAAGCCTGAATGTACGTATGTAATTGTTGGTTATACTTATCACTGTTTATTGTTTTATAATATTGATGACTGTCTTTTGGTTTTCTCAGATTGGCCGATCCACAGAGAGCATGATTGACTTTGTGGTGACAGACACAGCAGGCAGTAGCAGTGGTCAGGGTGGGGGTGCTGCTGGAGAGGGTGGTGGTGGAGGCCAGTCGGCCCAGAGCACCATCTCTCGCTACGCATGCCGCATCATGTGTGAACGCAGTGCTCCCTATACTGCCCGCATCTATGCCGCCGGCTTCGACTCCTCCAAGAACATCTTCCTGGGGGTGAGTACTCTCCTATGTGGGTGCTGGGTTGCTCCTATTAAACTACATGGGAACTGGTAACCGTAGCAACAAAGGTGAGAGCGACAGCAGGGACAGGGCTGTGCCACCCACGGGTGACATCATAGATGTGAGGATGAGTGTCAGTGCATGTGACCTGGCCTCCAAGTGTGTGCTTTGGCTGCAGTGTTCTGCTTCTGGTCATTTGTTGATGTCTAAAGCTATTGTGTTAGGTTTGGTACCCGTGATCCAAGGCAACAATGTTCAGTTTGGTCTTTTAACTTACTTATGAAGTATTTACCATAATTTCTAACGGTTTTGATCATGTTGTTCTTACCAGTATAGATATTGAGTTCTTTGAAATAAAGATTTGTCAAATTATGTACTTTATTATTTCACTAGGGTTTTTTTTACATTTTTGTGTTAAAATGTTAAATGTTTTAAAATGTTTTTTAAAATACTTTGATGTGACATAGTTACCTTATAAGTGCATACAGCAGTTGCATAGTATGGTTGAAGGGGAACGCAATATTCCCAGTAGTTTTGCAATGGAGGCTTAGGTTAAAAAAACAGAGTACAGGTGAAGTTACTGTGAATGAAGTGAATGAAGGCAAAAAGAACAAAAGGCTGCAATACAACAAAATTATTTTTCAATCCCATGCAACAACTATTGTAAATGATGAATGGACTGCATTTTTAAGATGCGTTTCTAATCTTTTGACCACTAAAAAGCACTTTACAACACAAGTAAGTACTCACTCATTTACACGAAGATTACACAATAATTGCAGGAGGCATTTCAATACAGTGCTATCAACAGGAACTTATACACACACATTCAAACACCAACAGCTGCCATCAGTAGCAATTTGGATCGTAGTACCTTGCCCAAGAACACGCAGACTGAAGGAGTTAGGGAACATACCACCATCTTTCTGATAATTAGCTATCTAAGTGGCTATCAGGGTAGACACCCAGCTACCACTCTGCCTGAGCAGCTCAGGAGGTAGACTGGTCTGAGAGAAAGTTCTGCTGGTTAGACTGTGAGATCTAATCAACAGACTGATCAACAGAATCAACTGGAGCACCCTGGCAAAGTAAATGCCAGTTGTTTTATTAATTTAATAAAAAAATATTCACACCGGTCAAACACAGGTCAGACTGGTAACAATAGACAACATTAAGCTAAACTGTTGTCTTGGTCATAACTTGCTTACTTATTTCTCGCCCAGGATTTCATGCATTTTCTATAAAATAGCGAGGCTTTCATATTTTGGGTGAGTACAATATTATCATAACCACCAGTCAAAGCTACTAAAACAAAACCCAAATTGTAAAAAAAACCTTGTTTTCCCTTCAGTTTGGAGATTACAGTTTTATCATTGCTGGTCAGAAAGCCTGCCAAAACTACAAATGGAAGACACAGGTTGTAATAAAACATAATTGCCCTCTAATAGAAAGGAATGCAGTGCACATTCATTATACACCACAGTCATGTGTCATCAAGCCAGCTCAGCAGTCCTTCTCTGCACTCTGTCTTGCTGTATCTCAGTTTAGTAAATATGACTGCCTGCTGCAATACCCAGCCACAGAGTCTAGCTAATAACATCTACGGGGTAATTATGAAAGGTGACCCCAACACATTGAATATTAGAATTTAATGTGAGGCATGTGTGGGTTTTTTTTCAATAATTAAGCAAAAAGCATTTTTTTTCCTGTGCTGTGGACTCATCCAAAAAAAAAATTATAACGTTTTTGTTTATCATTGTATAGTAAAAACTTCCTTACCACAGTGGATGCAAAGTGTGTGCAAACCAAAGATATATTAAATTTGGAGGTTTCATGTTTATCATGTGTAAGTTTCTACAAATACATTAAGAACTACATCAGTGATTCAGTTTAGATTACATATGTATGAGTGGACTCTCTCATCAGGAGGTGGAGGGAATGTCAGTGCTGTGCAGCTAGTCAAGAAAGAGGTCAAGCAGCAGACTGCTGTCCTAAACTAATGTTGGCTTCCCATTTCAACTGACAAAAACCTGCATTTCAACAAGATGTTGGGACATTTTTCCTCCATATATGTGGACATGATCCTTTCCTAACCCTAAGTGTTTTTTTTGTGCCTAAACATTGTTGTCACAGTATAAAATCGTAAATTATTTAACAAAGTTTTAACATATCTGTGGTTTATGGGAATCCACAATGCTGACATTTTTTTCTGATGAGGGGTTGGCAGATGCTACAGGGCTGGGGTGGTCCAAAACGTGACATGTAGTTACAGGAAGCCACACAAACCAATAATGGTCCTTTCTCATGACAGCATGACTTCATCCCATGCAAGATTCATCAAGACCCCCCGACAACTAGGCCAGCAGTCAGAGAGATAACGTCAGCAACCAATTCTCAACCTTCAAGCACACACACACACACCCACGTACACACACACACAATCACCACTGACTGAGGCTTGTATAACTGGTGTAGCCATCAGAACTGTATTCACACTGATATGTTAAACAAACATTGTCCATCTATTAAAAATCTGACTCTAGGGTTCATCTCTAAACTGAACGATGGATGTGGTGCAGATTGGACTGTTATTTGCTACTGAATCTACACCTGAAATGTGTTATTTAATTAATTTGACTTGACTTGAAATTTGATAGATGAAAAATGCACCAATATTTAAAGGAAGGATTTAAGTAAATAATAATTCATCACATCAGACCCCGGTTTTGATGCTATGTTTGTATGGTCAGCATGCTTTGAGCGATAACTTTAAAATATAAATGCACTATAATGGCTTTTCTTCATTATACTGATATGTGCAAAAAAAAAGCCTATATAGGCTTACAAGCTCTGTAGCCCTCATAATACAGTCCTACATCTGACTCATTGTCCATATAATATTGATAAGTGCAGCTTTAACTTTAATTTGCCAGTTTGCTAATTTCACCTCAGAGCTTTAACAACCAAGAAAATTTTGTTGAACCAAATCCTCAGGCTGCTTTTTTAAGTGGCTAGGCCCTTTGAAGAGTCTTATATTTTTTTTCTAAACATGCCAGAAATTTACTGTTTCATTCCATGATATCTTACATGTTTTTATTAGGGATGGGTTTATTCTTGGGCATGGATATATCTCTGTGTAATTGTCATTACGGTAGTTATTCTGTAAGGAGCTAAATATAACTGCGAAGAAAAGCAGTGCTTGCTGTTCTTCTAGCCACCCACCTCTGATATCCACTACCTCTATAAACCCTTCTATGCCTCCCTATCATCCCCTTAACCTTTACATCTGCTTGCTCTGTGTGTTTGTGTTGGTGTATGTGTGGGGATCTCCCAGGAGCGGGCTGCAAAATGGAGGACGTCTGATGGTTTGATGGATGGCCTGACCACCAACGGGGTGCTGGTGATGCACCCAGCAGGGGAGTTTGTGTCTGAACCAGCTCCGGGCATCTGGCGGGAAATCTCAGTCTGTGGAAATGTCTTTGCCCTGAGAGAGACTCGCTCAGCCCAACAGAGGGGAAAACTGGTGAGATGAAAGGGCTGAAGGGAAAATAGGCCAATGTTTGCCTCTAGATTTGATTTTAAACTATTACAAAGACAGTTAACTGTAAGGAAGTAAATGCTGTTTTAATAATTGCTGATGTATAACTGGCTACTGCTCAGTATTTCAAAAAATGCATTGTGAAACTGATAGAACTTGGCCCTTTTCCTTGATAATGTAAATTTCATCGTGGGATAGTAGCCTCTGTTCACTGGGTCTATGATCATAGTTGATGATTTTAACAAACTCGTATCATTTTGTCCAAACATTTCTCATCTCGACCTGTGTTGTTGTGAGCCACACAATATCCATGAACATGTTGATGGCCTTAATACCAACACAACAAAATTTATTATACTTTCCCATGATATAAAAAAATCCTTTAGAACTCCTCATTTTCATCATTTAAGGACTGTTGTGGTACTGATCTCGCATCAATGGAGATAGTTACAGCCAAGAATATAAAGGTCCCTGTTGAAAATCCTGTAAGTTTATAACCAGAGGCCATTGGCTACTGTGTTTTTAAGGCCCTACTTTTTTGTTTTGAAAACATTTCCCTTTAATTCATTAGCCTCTCTATTAATGTTAAAAATCAACCCACTAATATGGTGTCAGTCATACACTTAAACAACTCAATAGATAAGTTGTGAGCACATACAATCATTTACATAAAGTGAGAAAAGCAAACTCAAACTAAAAGACCAGAGAAGTGGAGGCCTTGTAGTCGTCTTCAGCCCCCTGCTTCATCACCTGCAACAAGTCATATCGACACCGAGGCTTTTGACTCCCAAGTCTGGCTGCTCGAGCAGAGCTGAATGGATTAAAGAGAACCCTTGCATAAGAGGCTGGTTTCTCTAGGTCTTGGGAAAAAAGCACAATACTGGACACTTGCACTAGCCATTATAGGCCTCTTACCCACTAAGAAGCTAGAAAATTATGAAATCCTAAAAGTGGGCAGGGGTGTAGAGTTGGCACCTCAACCGTGGCCACTGTTGTAGGTCACCTTCTTTTTTTATTATAGCTGATTAAAAAACAATGGGTACATATGAATAAGAAAAGACAAGTAATTTTATTCAATAACACAAAGGTCTTTGAGGTTTAAATCTAAAGAGGGTTTTAGGCATGATTTATGGATCAGATTGATGGCTGCTTGTTTACATTTTATTGACATCTTGACTACATTCATGTAAAAGTAGATGATAAAAACAAAAACTGATCACATTTCATTTTTTCTAGATCATTCAAACATTTAATTAAATTGCTGGGAACAAAAAGACCCTCTGTTTTTGAGGAGTATACTGTATACTTCAGAGATACTATCTTTAACTGACTGATTTGCAGACATGCTGTTAATGATGATGTTTTGAGGGAAGCCACTTTGAAGTGATGGGTGTCACCAGTCTGAGCCCTAACTAGTTGAGCACAGTGCCATCATGTGGTGGTATAGAAGGGAGATGCTAGAAGATTCCCTAGTACAGAGTGTACCAGCCCAGTGCAGAGTGTTCCCAGTTTAAAAAACCTTGCCAGTATATAAATGAATCACCATTTCCTCATCCTGACAGCCCAGTGATGGAAGCTGATGCACCTTCTTTTCTTTTTTTATCTGCTACATTTCTATCTCCTTTTCTCTTCTGAAGGTTGAAAATGAGTCAAACACACTTCAGGATGGATCTCTGATTGATCTGTGTGGGGCCACCCTGCTGTGGAGGACCCCTGCTGGACTGCGCCATACCCCCACCCTCAAACAGCTGGAGTCCCTTCGCCAGGAGCTGAATGCTGCCCGTCCCCAGTGTCCTGTGGGTTTCAACACCTTGGCTTTCCCCAGTCTGGCTCAGCGTGAGATTGTTGACAAGAAGCAGCCATGGGTCTACGTCAACTGTGGTCACGTACATGGCTACCACAACTGGGGTTACCGCAAGGACAAAGGTCCTGCTGGCCCAGGGGGCACAGCACCAGCCAGCACTGGGGAGAGGGAGTGCCCCATGTGTCGGCGAGTGGGTCCCTACGTGCCGCTGTGGCTTGGCTGTGAGGGAGGATTGTACCTGGATGCTGGGCCACCCACTCATGCTTTCTGTCCTTGTGGTCACGTGTGCTCAGAAAAGACAGTGGTGGGGTGGAGCCAGATTCCGTTACCCCACGGCACCCATGCCTTCCATGCTGCCTGCCCCTTCTGTGGTACCTGGTTGACAGGGGAGCAGGGCCACATCAAACTCATCTTCCAAGGCCCTGTGGATTGAAGCTCAGACCTCAGAGAGAACCATTCAGAGAAAACTGATGGTGCATTGGACAGAACAAAAATCTGGACACTTAAGTGTGGGATGAAAGAGAAAGCCCTGATGACAAGAAACAGACTGTTCAAATGATGCAATAGTAGATTGCCAAGGCTTAAAATGGAATATGAGGTGTATGGAGACTGTGTAAATAAATTGTGTTGAAACGAACAAACGTGTTGAAACATTTTGTTCTCCTCTTTAAAATCCTGCTTAGTCTCAGACCCTAACATAGTTCTTACTATGTTAAATTGTAATATCAGATGGCTTTACTAAAAAATAGATGCAAATAACAAGGGGACTGGGAATGTGAGAAGCCAAATCTGAGGTCAGTCAAATTTATTTGGAAGAGAAAACAAAGGTGACTGGTTTAATGTTTACCCAATGTGACTGCTATCAAGGGAAAAGGTGTCATTTGGTGTTTTCTTGTAAACAAAATTGCGCATTACATTCACAGTTACATTCAGTTTTACGAAACAAAACTCACCATTTCCTTATGGTCTAACAAATATTTAAGTTGATTTCCTTACTTATTAAATATGTGTAATGCAAATTTTTTATAAATACCTAAAATCCAACAGTCTCTACATCCATATTTGCTTTCCTGCAGTCTCCCTCTACCCTGCCTACACCTGGACATCTTAGGCTCTGCACAACAAACTGATGTGTTGTTCCATTTTCCTGTGGGAAGGTGGGTTAAGGTGTACTAGTGATGAAGATAGAAGAAAACAGATGTGTTTGGAGAAACTTGCTTGGCTGTTTTTTGTTTGTATGCAGACAAAGTGTCATGTTTCAGTCCTCACAGAAAGACTTTCTGGTTTAGTTATACCCATTCCAACTCCATCACCCATTCCAGATGCACTTGTGCACACTGTTTCCTTACATTTCAGGTGCACTCAAATGGTTAAATATAATCTGGCAAAACTTTGGGCTTGTTTACAGCCTGTCTCACTGATGTGTCTTTGTTTTTGGACCCATCACACTGTGTTGTAGTAATGCAACTTGTAATGTAATGTAATTAAGCCACATCTTAGCAGTTTACTGGGTGAGTATAACTGGCTGCTACAGTGGCTAGATGGTCAGAACAATAATACAACATCCAAGTTGTAAAACAGGTAATTATCTTTAAAGTATCTGCACAGCCTCATCGCTCAAGTTGTGTGGCTGCTCCACATGTGTTCCCATCAACTCCTGGTTTGCATGTTGCTGGACAAATGCAGCCATCTAAGTACCCCCCCTCCCCTCTGTGTAGTTTCAGCCAGTATGCAGACTACACTGTGGGAAGCTGCAGACTCCATAGAGTGTCTCTATGCCTTGCTCCCAGTTTGCAGCGCCCCCATTGTGCTAAAAATAACTCAAGGTCACCAAGCAGCCTCATCCCTCCCCACCAGGAGAAAGGGAGAGAGAGAGAGAGAGACAGAGAGAGACAGAGAGCTACATATCACCTATTAAGCACCTAAGGAAATGTTGGATAAACAGTAAAAAAAAAAAAAAAACTTCAATTTGTCCAGATTCAAGAAACCCACAAGGATGTTTTACATGCCGCATCCTACACATATCTTAAATTTCAGATATAAGTAAACATGGTATTTTGGATGGCATATGAGCAGAAGATGATAATATCTCATCATGTAATATCACTGCTGTAAAGGTCTTACTGCAGAGTGAATGCAGAGGGCAGCTGCAATCCCACCCTGAGCTGCTGCAGGGTTTTTATATCAGTGCCAGAGCCAGACCCTGGACAGCAACTGGCAATGTCAAATATCTCTTTATATGCCTTTTTAACATTTAGACTTGACAGACTGCTGTAATACAGCTGAGCTGCATGCACTTACAGATGATCTGGTTGGTGTGAGGTGTTATTTAAAGGTCCTCAGGGAGAGACAGGGGTACAAATCAAGAGCTTTTATTACGTGGATATGACAGCAGCAGAGGAGATCAACTGTATGTTTGGCAGGGGATGGAACGGTTTCTGGTGATGGCTCCCAGAGACTGCAAAACTGGACTCCTATGGAGAACAGTGTACCGTTTGTGTGTGTAACAATTATGACTATAATGTTAATTACTGGGCTTTTTATTGGGATTTTAGATATCAGTCAAAATGCTTGATAACAATATCCATCTATTCTGCACTTTAAGTCCAGGTTAAGATATGTCAACAGATGGACATGAAATCTGAAATGCAGGATGGTGGTCCCTGGAGGATTGATCCAGATGCCTGTTGATAACACTGGCTCAGAGGAAATATTGAAATTAAATGTGCCACAGTGTATATTTGAAACTACCACTAGGAGTCACCAAAATCTTTAAATGGTACACCTTTGCTTTTCAGTCTTCAAACTCAATTTCAAAGACATGGAATTAGAAGTTACAGTTGTTGTATTAGACAGTCATTGTGAATTTTGCCAAAGATGCACAATAAGCAACTAAGTCAGACACCCCATATGGTTTTATTATGTGACTGAGTCCCTTGTTATGTATAAATAGACAGGTAAGTACAGATTAGTGTCAGCAAATGTAAAAATGTCATCTTAAAGGGACATTCAAACAGGAACATTCAATCATTGAACTTTTTGGACTTTTGAACTCATCAAACAACTGTGATAAATGTGACAGTCAAAACGTGTGCACTGAAGGGCCTAAAAATCCTGACTTTAGTCCATAGTATGGTCAACTACCAAATTGTGTATCCTACATTTTCCCATGGTCAATATTTTAAACCCTTGCCTGGCAAAACCATAACTTTTATCCTTTACTCTGCCAGTTTCCTCTAAAACATCATAATACTAAGATCACATTGGCTTTCTATCCAAAGTTATTGCTCCACAGTTTTGGGTATATTGTCGTACATGTTAATATAGTGAAAGCAGTGGAGGAACTCAGGGGAATTCTATGTTTTAAGAGAATTTTTTTTTTGACAAAACATTGTTAGCCTTGGTATTATCTCAGTAAAATCCCCACCACAAAATGACTCCTATTAACCTCCATTGTATTAGGATAGAAAAAGAAACAGGCTCAAAAATAAAACAGAAACAATTTTGGCTTAAAAGTTGTTTGTTGATTTTTTTTGTTTGTGTGTTTTGGGCAAACTGTCTCACACAACCTTCACACAAGTAGTGTATTTTGTGTTAGACAGTACAAAGGTATTCCTTTATGTGTGTCAAATTGGATTGCACTTGTTGTCATTGCACTGCTGTAGGGCAAATATTTGAATGCACTCAAACAAGTAAGACTTGAAGAAGCTGCAGTGCAGGCCTGCCAGGGATGGTGCAAGCATGACTTGGGGTCATTGACTTCACAATGTCATAGGCTGAAAACACTTTGCAACCAAATGTTATGTAGCGTAAGCCCTGTGAATAACCTGCAACAGCGTTCTCTGCTACTTGCTGCTTGGGATTGACTCCTGCAAAGGATATGCGGTCACAGGTTATGGATGGATGATGTCAAGTTTGAAGTACTAGAGATTCAGAAACTGTTTTCATTTTGCTGTCACTGTTATTATCTTAAGTGATTTTGACTAGTAAGCCTAAGTGATTTTGAATACAAGACTTAGTTAAAGAGTCAAGGACAACACAACTTAGCCTGTGAAACTTATCTTTGATGGCTCAGAAGGGGTTTTGTCAAGTTTGACAAAGAGACAATATGGCTAACGATGTCATAGTGATGTTGTCTTTATGTATTGTCTAGGCTTTGGCCCTAGAACTATATTTCTTAAGGAAAAGCCTTGTGTGGTCTAGATCTGCTTGTTATGACCAAAGTGTCATAAGGAAAATTATGTTGTGACAGCCCTGTGCGTGTGTGTACATATATTAGTTATATATATATATATGTGTGTGTGTGTGTGTGTGTGTGTGTGTATATGTATACGTATAAGTATATGTGTGTGTGTGTGTATATATATA
>JAPZDV010000025.1:25670504-25684929 GCA_029814665.1 Acanthurus lineatus
AAAAAAGTCTTTATATCTATATATATATATATATATATATATATATATATATATATATATATATATATATATATATATATAACATATGTATGTTATTATATATGAGTATTGTAAAAGTAGCTTTGTTCGAATGTTCTATTCAGAGCATTAGACATAAAAAACCATGACATCATTGCAAAATGATTTTATTTTGACTTTTTTTAAAACTTGCTTCAGTCAAAAACACACTCAATACACAAGCAGTTAGACTGGATTTGATTGCAGCTATGTTTCAAAATCATAAAGAACAATTTACTCAATAAATACAATTTTGCCCATGTGCTTAAATGTGGTAGGATTTTCTTTTTCTGAGCATATTTACAGTACACCATAAATAACTTTAAGCAATGGAGCACATTTCAGGCAAAATGAAAAAATCCAAACTTGTATAAATATAGGTTTATCTAGGGACTAAAGAGGACAAAAAACCCCAAGAGATAACATAAATCCATCTGTACAAACTTGCTCACTTAACAATAACTAACCACTGCTTAAGGGATCTGTTATAATGAATTCAATGACACTGTCTTACCTGGCATTTCAACAGGTCAAATTGCATATGATCTCAAGTCTCAGCCTCCTAAAGTCACTCAGGAATGATTACCACTGATATCTGGATAGAAAACATACAACATTTCCCATATCTGCCGTCAATTACCTGGATGACACCTAAGTTTCTGGTTAAAAAAAAATTTGAATATGTAAAGGGTAACTTTACTGTCTTGTCAATTACATAATTTCCTCAACCACAGTTATGTAACATACAATGAAGCAGCAGGTATCCCCAGTTTTGACTGAAAAGTCACATTTATTTTGAACAACTGTCAATTTTGTATCTGCTTCTTTCATTTTCGTCTTTCTTGCAACAAAACAGAAAAAAAAAACGCTAAAAGAATGGCTTTGCATATTATTCTGTGAAATTCAGTTATTCTGCATCACGGCAAAGTGCACCACACCCAACCCTGTCATTTCTCCTCATCCAAACACAACAAAAAACAAGGAGACATCTTTACGAAAACTCCAGCTCTTATAGTGCAAAAGAATACACATGAGGAGAAATGTTAACACAGAACTTCAGCCATTTTCCACCTAGCACTGTTTTCCATTTTTTCATCATACCGATTTATTATGACTTAAGTATTGTTAGTTATTTTACTCAATATTGAATTAAACTGTGTTTTACCTTTTATCTTATTTTATCTACATTTTATCTAAAATGAGACATTGTAGGAAAAAGATGAACTGCACTAATCATTTTCTGTTTGGCTGCCAGCTATGACAGCAGTCAGGCACAAAATCAGGTAATATGCACAGGCGTCTCAGATGTCACATCACTGAGTATGTGTTTATCCACATGTTTTTAATTAACATTTTGGAGACTGTCTTTCTGAGAACAGTAGCATTAGTTGTTTCAGCATATGCCAGAAAACAACATACATTTACATTCGAGTGGCACAGTCCTCAAGTGGAGGTATAATAACTAAAGCAAAGGAGGAAGTCAGGTGGTGTTGTTATAGAGTGACAAAGTAGATGGATGGAACTATGAATCAACGTATTTCTTCTTTTAAACTGGCAGCGAACATTGTCTTTAGAGCATGACCATGATCATTTCTTAATCATAATCATGTGGATATTATAGAATTGTAAGCAAGATGATAAAGCTTCATGAGATAGTTATTTTAACCAAGACTGCAAGGTTTCTCCAATACTGAACTATGTTTACCATAAAAAAACACTGATTGGAAATCCACATTGAAGTGGGGATTTTTTTTTCCTTAACCATAGTGATGTTACATCTTTAAAGAGACTGGATTGTAAACAGTGATCTGTGACAGTTTTGAAAGGTACAAACAGTGGTATGGTCGGGCTTATAGGGGTACCATATCTGAGAGTACTTGTGTCATAAATGTGAACACAAAGAAATTACATATTTTGTCTTAAATTTGGAAGTCTTGCTGACATTATTAGTTTTCACACATAAAAACATGAAGGCCGCGCATTTTCTCTCATGTGGAAAAATTGGTGAATCAGTTAAAGTACAATAAAGTGAAGTTGATGGGGAACAGATCTTTGATGATGTTACAGAACTCTTTCTTCTGTTTCTTTTTTTTCTAGCAATTCATGCACATTGTTTCTATATGTTGTTGCCTTCCACTCTGACAAGTTTCCAACATAAAGACCAACCATAAAGAATTACAAGGGCAACAGACATGAAGGCTACATTAAAAGAGGTCCTTAAGGGTCCACTTAGTTCCTTGTTACCAAGAACAAGTCAGAATCCAAATTATGTTTAGTGTTAACCAATCAGACTCATTATCAGCTAACCCTATATTTTAACCTGGCTAATCATTCACTTGCAGAACATCATGCTACTATAGGTGCTGATGTTCTCTGCTCTCTCCTCTTTGTTCTTTATATGGGTCTGTTTGGGTCTGACTCACTGTGATACCAGTTTAATTTTCTTCAGTCATTTCAGATCTGACACAACCATCTTTAAGTCTCTTTAGATACTTTTTTGAAAATGAGTCAAACTGTCTCTCTATTTTGGATCAGGTCTAAATAATTGTATCCAGTTTCCAGCAGAAGCGAGTAAACTGATCAAAGTAGCATAATCAAACTTAAATGCTGAAATTAAGTAGTATTGTTTAACAAAATCGTAGAAGTGTAATAATTGTGTGATCTTGTTGTCTTGTGAATATCCTCATGGCACCCATAAAGAAAAATATGAACTGATTTTTTTTCATGAGCTTACCAGACAAAGAAACATTTTGATAGAAGTATTGCTACAGTGTCACTCTATAATGAAAAGCAAATGTGACTTGGATCAGAACTGATCGGTATGATGGAAAAACAAGCTAACAGGGTCCTGAATGACAATAGCTTTATGCTGTAATAGAGCTGCAGTCCCACTTTGTGTGTTAGATGAGTGTTAGCTGCCATTGGTAATAATGACAGAGGTGCCTTTGTGTCCAGGGGTCTGCTCTGCCTGTATGCGCAGGTGAGGGGTCATATCATAGTTGGTGGGACTCGTGCTGGCTGAGGTGCAGTAGCCTCGAAGGCTCTCTGGGTCATAGAGGTGCTCCAGAGTGTAGCCTGTCAGGGAATAGGCTGTATGCTTGTCCAAGTAGGGCCGGGGGTGAGAGTGGGAGGGGTAGAGGGCTGGAGCTGGAGTGGGGGAAGCTGAGCATGGGCCTGGCCGACCAAACGGGTGGTGTAATGGCAAAGAAAGTGGGGACAGGTCCATCTGGAGGTAGTCTTTGGGCTTGTGGAGGCGGTCAGACCCTGGACTGCTGAGCCTGGACAGGGGGGCGGGGCTTGGCGCAGGGCTGATTACCTGACTCAATCCACGACACACCACTGCCTGTAATGGCAGGGGCCCTTGAGTATACTCCGGAGTAAAGCATGGACCAGGACCCTTGGGCAGTCCATTGGCTGGCCCTACAGGGGTGTCTGAAGGGCCCTTACGCAGCTGAAGTCGACTTTCTTCTTCCTTGATCATCTGCTGCGTGGCTCTGATCAGTGTCTCAATCTTGCTGGGTTCCTGTGGGCTGCAGCGGTAGTGATCAGCCTGGTACCGATCCCCTGAGTCACTCGCTGAGCCTCCGTCTGGAGAGCTGACCACACTATCCTCATCCCAGTGACCCCGGCCTACAGAAGGACCCAAAGAAAACAGTTAGTGTTGAGGAAACATTTACAAGAATTAAAATCGCTAGTGCTGTGCTGACTCAGAACATACCTGTTCAAACAGGGCTAATTGCTTGGCCTCCTTCAGCTTTGTTATTTAATATCTAACGCAGGACATGTAGCTTTTTTTTACTAAGTCAGTCAGAGTGCTGTAGCACCCAACCCACTGTGAATTGACAGTGTTTATATCAAACAGCACCAACTGCACTCAGACATAGAGTTGAGTGGCTTCATCAAAACCTATCCTGTATCCAAACAACAAAGCTCCCTATAGTGCATTTTCTTGTATCCTCAGCAATACAACTGCAAATTTGGAAGTGACTTTATTATTGACTGTTCTGAAAAATGACCTCTGATTGGCTGCTGGATGTAGCAGCTAAGGATGTCAGCCACAGTATTGAAAGGTTTTTTAATGAAACCTTAGTGCTCTCATCCAAACAACATCACACCTTTACAATGCTCTTTCTTAGTTCTTCAGCAATGTAACTGCCAAGTGTAAAGTCAAATGGTGGAAAGGCTGAGAAAAGTGAATCATGGACACACACCCACACAGATGCCTGCCTCTACCATTAAATGCCTAGCAGTCAAGGCTGCACTTGGCTTCCGCATGTTCCTCATATTTTTCTGTGGGACTCTCTGGCACCAACAAATGAAAAGTAGCAGGATAACAGTTACATGGCAAAACAGCACAAGAAGTATTTAACATATTAACTATCATGGACTGACACAACATTACCACTTAATAGCTCCAGTCTTCCAGTCAACATCTTTAATCTATTAGGGGCTCTAGATATTTCATAGGTTGGAGAATGTTAGCACAGAATACTGACTGTTAGCAGGTTCAGTCTGAAGCTATCATCACCTAAACTTAGAATTTTGTCTCTTCAAGGCCCAGGTCTTGGTCCTCACCATGGTAGCTGTGGATGGCTGTGATGTGTGGCATACTGCTGTCATATCCCTCATGGTTCTCCAGGGAGCTCTTGCTCAGCGGTAGGATGGACCGGGCAGTGCCCCACCACACATCCCTTCCAGACGGAGGTGGTCCAAGAAAATATCGCCCTGCCTCGCATCGACCCCGCTCACAACCCTGACCTTGTCCGTGTGGGTGGAGGTGTGATAGACCATCGCTGGTGGTGTGATGCTGCTGTTCAGACAGGCTGTGGCAAAGTGTGCGATGATCCGTGAACTTCCTGTAAACACAAGAGGCATCGAGACCTTCACTGTGCTCCAGCAGCTGAGGGGAGGCAGAGTCGGTGAGGGGGCTGCTGCCCCACGGACTGTCCTGATCCGACTCTGACCGCTCCGCCTGGAAACTAGGATACTACAGTGAAAAATATAAGGGGAAACAAGAAAAGAGATTATAAAAGGTCTCAAAGTGAAGTGGCATACCCTCTATGAGCTACAATAAAAATCGCTGGACTATGAAAATTTAAAATCAGCAAATAAGAAAAAACAAAAACAAAAAAAGAATGATCTTGGTCAAAGTATAATAGTAGGTTCTGTATATTTATTGGCTCTAAAATGTAAATGGGTGTTTAGTCAAATTTAGTATAGTGTCCATAGCAAAAATTGCAATTTATTGAGAATGTGACACACTTGAGGCCAGAAATGTTTTTTTCCATACATGAGGCTAACCTTGGCCATTGTTTGTATTGGCAAAAAAAATACTTACTGAGAATACAACAAAAACTTTATAAAGATAACCAATAAGACAAGAAGGAGAGCAGTCAGATAATTATTCCCACTCTATCTTTGTGAAAAACCTTCACAGTTGGATAGCTTCCTGAGTCAGCAGTGATTTACCACATCTTAGGTTCTTTTGTGCACAGTTTTCCTGAGTAATAGGTTATTTTACTTGAAAAACCTAACATTAATGTGCACTCACTATTCTTTTTTACTTCCATTGAAGTCAATTCATACAATTTTTGTTGTTTATCAGTTACATGGTTGCAGTAGCAGCAAGCTTGGGGAAATAGCCTGGATGTCTCTCTACATAGCCAGAGCTGTTTCAGAGCCACTGGGGTAAATAAACTATCAAAGAGGCATGTTTATTAGCTGCCCAACCTGACATGACTGAGTCCTTTCATGCAAAAAAGGAAACTGTCTAAAACTAATTTTGGATACTATTATCTGGAATTTCACTGTTCCAGTCATTACCCAAATAAAGTAAAGGTAATGCAGCTAAACTGTTGGCTTTTTACAACTACAAGTTCCCTTGGTTGCCAGTTCTCATTGTAGAGTTGTCATCTACGATACATATTCCCAGATCTAAGCCAATTCTTTGATGAGTACAATGGGACCTTAACCATTTAAAATTGATGGGCAAAACTACAACTACAATAACAGAAGCCAAGTTGTAAGAAATCAAATAACACGTGATAGTAATTCCCTTAAAAAAGAACTTGTGCTCCTTTTGAAAATCTGCCAAATCAAGGTGACAAACCTGGAAGAGCTATTGACTTTTCAATCCCCTACCAGAAAGTTCAACCTAAATACGAAGCTTCCTCTAGTCAGAGACCCCTGCACTTTGTGTGTTTATATTGTAAGAGTGACTTGAAGTCCAACTGGTTGCATTAATTTGATCCTCACCTGTGTGTATGGTGACAGTCTAGCTTTGGTCTTGGGTCGGGATACTCTGCTCTTGGGAGTTCTGCAGTTCTCGGTGAGGCTGCTGGCCGTGCTGCTGTAGGGGAAAGAGGTCTTGGATGTTGCCTGGTCCAGAGAAAGCTGGAGGCCTTTATACTCTGTCTCCCTAAAGACACACACATTATTTCCATGTGGTGCATTCACAGTAATATTGTTGATGTTTTTCATATGCATGTCATAGATTTAATCGGGTCTATAATTACTCAAGAAGAGATCCCAGTCCTCTGGAAAGGCTGTCCAGTGAGGAACACAAACAGCCTGTGTGTACCTGTGTGTTTAGTTTTCCTCTAGGTGCAAAAACCCATTAACATCTGCTTAGCAATTAGAGGCTCATCATGGTGCTGAGAGGGCCAGCATGCACAGAGATGTGTGTTTGTGTTTTTTATGTTAGAGGGATTGATGGGAACAGTGGTGGTGTGCTAAGAAGGCTGGAATGGCTGTTGGGATGCTTGTTTTATCAAAAGGATTGCAGCAAGGCCTTCAACAAACACTCTACAGAGGTAAAGCTGTCCAATCAAATACACCGGGAGATTAAAGGCTGTGTCTAGCTAAATCCGGCCCCTAGGAGAAGCTTGGACGTCTCACTACTGGGAAAAGGGAATTGATTTCTCGCTAAAGTGTTCTACAGATCTCACCATGGGTGATGAATCAAGTTTGAGACAACAGAAAACCTGGACAGGGTTTACTTGAGACAAATAGTGATCCATCATCCAAACATAACTTCCCCTGGTCTTAATCTTTGTCTCTGCACAAACACAAATCTGTATATACTTGCAAACACACTTTATTGGATTGTTTCAGATACATTTAGACAAAGTCTAAAATATCAAATCAATAATCAAATTTATTAGGTAGTGCCATTCTAAATACTGTGCTGCCAGCCAAGAAATGATCTTTAGCCTTGGTAAGCAATGTTGAGATTTTGTTTTTATCAGGAAAATAATCAGTTTTAAGATGAATACATGACCGTAGACACAACAAATGCGAATGCTTCTACACAGGTCTTACAGTTTACTGAATGTTTGGTTAGTATGAAACACAGTTATTTTTTTCAATCAAAATGGAGTCTGTTCGTAGACTGGGGGATGATGCGCTGCTTTTTTAGAGTACAGCCATCATTAAGTGCTAAAGGGGGGATATCTTTTTGAAAGAATTCCGTTCATGTCACCAGCAAAGTTCCACATAACTGGGACATCTTAATACAACGGGGAGCAGTGAAGCTGTTCTGGAGACACAGACAATGACAAAGATTATTTTCTCAATTCATCAATAACTCATTTGGTCTATTAAACTCTTTGGAAAAGTGACAAACTCAAAACAATTTCTCAGAATCCAAAGTCTTTTTTTTAATTTGCCTCTCACTCCCAATGATCAGTCCTATGCCCAAACTTTGTCTGACCTATGTAATACAGCTCCAGCCTTATATGTTTTCACTTTTGTAGCGTAGAATATAATCATATTCACATTTAATCTTGTATATATATTTACTAGGCACACTGGGAAAATAGAGACGTCACATCTGTGTGTAAGTAGATAAATGCGGTTGTTTTAATCAAAAGAGATGGTAAAGCATGTGCCTGAAACATTTGGCATGGAGACGCACAAACTGTCAAAAGATTTCTTTAAAAACCTAGAAAATCAAACAAAGAGACGATCTGTATAGTAAGAAAAGAAAACCTTGAAAACATGATAATTATGAGGTGACCAAACGAAGGACTTGAAAGAACTAATAAGCCAAAGAAAGGGAAGGGGACCCTCTTTATTCTCAGACAACTTGGCTGATGCAAAACCACAACCAAACTGGGTGAAGAGACCAACTTTAACTTCTTGCCAAACTTGTGAATAAGGGGAAACATATTATGAAAGGAAAATACTGCGTCAGAATAACTGCAAAAGCCAAAGAAGAAGCAAGAGAATATGCTTAGAATTGAATGTGGCTTTCCCACCTTATGACCATGTTCTACATAGAGTGTGTCTCAGTCAAAGGCAGAGGTGCAAATTTGATTCAACAACTACTACAGGAAGGAAACTAGACATGAAGCTAGTTCTTTTTAAAGTTTGCTGGAATATAAACTTTGTTCTCTATCATTCACCAATTTAGCTCATACAAAATTAACATAAATGTAAATTAACAATGTATAAATTTACCTTGGAATACCTGTAATTGCAGATTATATTAAGATGTAATCTCTAATTTAGAACATTTATTTATGCACCAGCATAATGGAGCTAGGGGGAGGCATTGACCCAAGAGTGCAAGTGCCAAATGAACTTGGTGTCCTATGTTTTTGGGTTGTTTCTGTTGGTAGGTGAAGTCACTGCATCCTTGGTTAGCTCTACTACTGTCATAACACCCACTCAGAAGTCAATACCTTTTTAAAGACTCATACTGTCAAAAGTTTCTAAAATGTTAAGGCAATGGCCAGAAGCAGCCATTTTAGGATTGTTTGCAATTTGCTTTAAGCGACTTAGGAGTGTGCGTGACTATTTCTACATTTTCACAATACTGAAAGCTGATTTAGCACCACAACACTTTGTGAAGTACTTCTTAGGCCCTTACACACCAAGCTGACAATAAGCCATCGGGCTGTCAGTGAGCAACTGACACTGTAATCTTCCTGAAGTTCGGTGTACTAGTGGTTCTGGTCAGCCCTCGCTGGCAGCTTAATGGCCAGTTGCATGCTGATCTGCATGCTGCTGTAATATTTATAATTTAAAACAAGTGCAGTTTCTTCTTAATGTTTCTTGCGTCCCTTCCTTTCTTCCTCTACTGCTAAAAGACCAAGGGCTGTTACCAGTGTCATCAATGACTATTTATCAGACATTTTCTTGATTAAAAGCAGTAAACATTATGATATGAAGTTGTGTAATTAGTGGGTGAGAGAGATAAGGAAATAAGAGAATGTTTTTTTGCCACTGTAACAGTTTGTATAATTGCATTCCTTTTTCCGAGCACTGGTGCTGGTTTAGAGATTCATCTCCTGAGCAGGTTTAGAACATATGTGCTAGTTGACCGTCAGCTGTAGTATTTCCTGTGTGTTTCAGTTCAATTTTTTGGCCAAAATATAGGCAACGTGATGCAAACCAAGAGCTGTTTTCATTGCTGCTAGTTCTTTAATGTCAGTTTGGTGTATAATGACTTTTGGAGTCCTAAAATTATAGCAGACAAGAGAGTTACTTCTAAATCAGCAAATCAAGAGCAAAAATTGGTGTTCCTTTATCAGAGGTTTATTGCTGTAACATGTTTAAAAAAGTGTAATGATGTTTGACTTATCTAGGACAACACATACACAAAGAAACCCAATTCCAGGTTCACGACTTTCTATTTTAAAATATTTTTTTCCTTCAACATCATGCATTCTTGGAGCAAAAACTACCAATTATACTGAAGCACTAGTTCAAAGCAAGGCAGATCCAAAAATGCAATTCAGACACACTAAAAACATACACACACAAAATAAAATATCTAAAAACACAACCACATCCTTTCTGAATGACCCAACAACTCCAGACAGCATGTAGCACGGCCTTTTCTCTGAGTTAACTAAACTGTGTAGTTTGGGCTGATCTGCATAAACCAAAAAAAGTAGAAGGAAGCTCCAAAAGGGAAAATGTGCTTCACAACCAGCATTTAATATCAACAGATCAGAGATCAGTACTTGTTGCATACCAGACAGTACCAAACACAATTTAAAACATGGTAGCACAATCTGTCTTTGGAAGATAAAAAACAGAGCGTATGAAACTTGTTTTTCACAGGATCAAAGCTCCTGCATCCCTTCTTTAGTTTGGCACTTGGATCAGGTCGGGCGTAGATGCAAGTCCTGTTATAGTCTGGCTTATGGCATAGTAAAAGATGTTCACCTTACACTGGGAGCTGGTAATTTTGGTCATACTGGACCTCAGACTGGCTCTTTGGCTTCGTCAGACTGTCAGAGTTGTGAATCTTCTCAAATATTGGCTTAGTTAGGAATTTGTCTGGTTCAAAAAGCTGTTGGATCTGCTGGGAAATTAATCCTTCAGCAGACTGTAAAACTCCAACATAGTTTACACTGGAGCGTCAGCTACGGTTCTCAAAGTCATCAACTTTGTCCATTGCATGGGTTGTCTTTCTCTAGCTGTTGCACTCAAGTGACTGCCTCTTGCACAGTGTCCCCTTCAGCCTCCACACACTGCTGCTCTCACAGATGAACTTTCTCTCGAAAAGTGGTTGGGGAAATTTTGATGCTGCTCCGTCTCCTTTAAAAGGGTTCCACTAATGATATGACTACATATCAATGACATTATTTGTATTGATCACTGATGTTATGTTCACCGAAACAAAGAGGGTTGGAGCTAGCATAAGTTAGCAGATAAAAAAGCTTGCTCTAAAGCAGCGTACAATGCAACAGAGCTGATTAATTAAAACAAAGGGTAACGTGCTTTTGCTGCAGACGTGCCTTTATTCAAAGGGCTGCTAAATCACTGTGAGGTTGTGGTAGCAGCAGGTGCAGAGGTTATCAGAGCTGAACACACAGAGGGAGTTCACATGCAGGTGAAGTGGTCTTATCAGCTGCGTTATCCATGGCCGTACACACTAAAGCTACTGGGCAAACCAACTCTGTTCCTGATAACTCAACACAAAAGAAGCATACTGCTTCATTTCCACCATCTCTGTGTGGCTCAATCCATACAGTATCTCAAAGAGATTTACAAAAGCAGATCAAGGAGAAAAATGAGGCTGCATATCCTTCACAGTAAGCTGCAGCCCATAAACGCTCATCAAGTTTACAGCCTATTAGTTAAAAGGCCATAAACACAAAGCTGTTATGGATTTGATGTAGGACGTAGAGGAAATGTGTGTCAAGCTGTTCTCTGCCTCTGAAGGCGGCCAGCCGCACTGCTTAATGGAGGGTTTTATAGACCTTATTCATTCACACGTTCCCTGTGCATCTATGAGTTATGCACATCAAGCATAATAAAATAAAAGGATCATAGACAAGTGAAAGGTGTCCCTCACTTAGTGTAGTTCATGCAGGTAGTCTCTGCCATGATTACATTTTGATTTTATTGGTAGGAAGTGAAGTAGCTGCTGTAAGGAGGATTTTCAAAGCAACCCCATACTGCTGAATTATGCAGAATAAGTCCCAGCAAATGCAACCCCAGTACAGTCAGATATGCCTCAGCGCCTGCCTCTGTTTATATACTCCGCAGGCAGAGCTGCCAGTCTTAGATAAACTATACCAGGTGACTGACGCCGCCAGTGAGAGGCCACCACAGGTAAGAGCCAACACATGAGCACACTCAACAAACTTAGTAACAAAGGGCTCAGACATTCTCACATAAATGGTATTTAAGAGAGCAGATACAGTCATGGAGCAGTAGTATCTCTGACCATCAAAGGTAGACAGAGCAGGAAAGATTTTGTCTATAAGAAAACATGATTATGATCACATTTCCTTTGTCTCTAACTCAGCATTTTATGACAAAGACAAGAAAACAGGAAATGACTTGACAAACTTTTTTCATTCTTCATATTTTGCAACCCAAGCTTCTACAAACACATGTCATATTTCCAATTAACCTCCAGTTAATTGCTTCACAGCAACTGTTTGCGTAAATCTCAAGTACCAACACTCATTATCTTCTCAAAGCAGAGAATGACAGAACAACAGAGCTCTGGGCCAGCTCTCTCTGCCCCGGAGCCGCCAGACACCGTCATTTATAACCAAATCCATCTGACAGACAACTAGGCATCCGACAGCTAATATACACCACTACAAATCTAAAAGTTAGTAATACTGAACTTTTTCATATCAATCCATGTTCTGTTTGACTATTCTGTATCAGCAATACAATAGCCATTTAACCTAGAGTGAGTTTGTGTCATGGTGTTTACGCTTTCTTAGTGTGAGTTTCAAAGAAGAACGTTGCTGCAATGTGTTTACAATTGTACAACAATCTGCTGGATGGAAGATCAGTAGTGGGCGTTACAGCAGGATTTTTCCATTCATCCATCAACTTCAGAACCACTTTCAGTTCATCAGTCATCTTGGTTTTATTTTAAAAAATAGAGTCACACCCTTTCTGGCATGTCTGTCTGTCTGATGAAATAGATATTCAGTGTTTGTTGGTGCCAAAATGCTAACTTTACCGAACAACAGTTAAGACAAAGTTTTTAAGTTTTATCTCAGATGATTTTCTATATTTTCTTGGTGTCATCAGAAAACATAAAAAAAACAAGAACAAGAATTTATTGGTTTAGTTTTCAGCACTCTGACTTCCTTAGATAGTCCATGGTACTCAACCCCAAGATTGTTGCTTCTGCCTGGACTCATGAATCTAATCAAATGACTCACAGAGATATAGGTTCATTTTTGAAAAGGCTACGACTATGTATTTTCCTTCAACAGTTGGTCACTGTAGTTTTAGTCTGATGTAACTCAGTTCCATGATGAACGTCCAACTTATATATATTGCAGTTTTGAAACATTTTAACATTTAAAAATAAAATTTGACAGCCAGCCCAATTACCAATTACATTAATTGTTTTATGCACAGATGTAGATTTTCTTTAAAGCTTGGAAATTTTCTTGCTAAATGCAGGAAGACTGAAACAAGATTTTGAACTTCACACAGTTTTTTATGGGGATGACAGTTGAGCATAAATATAAAAAACCCTGTTCCTCCTGCAAAAAAAACAAAACAAAAAAAAAAAGACAGGTTTGGTACTGTAGAAATGGCAGCCATCAGCAGTTGCTCACTGTTATTTCCAGCTCTTTCATGATTTATCATTACTACTATTATTGCAATAGAAATTCACTTTAACCTCAGTGTCAGCAGAGTTAGAGTTAAAAAAAAATGAATTCACACACCTCCTCCTCCTCCTGTTTGTGTTTCCTGACAAGACCCCAGTCTGGTAACTGCAGACAACTTCTACCTGGTGTTTATCACCCAGCAAGTACAGACTGTTGTCGTCTGCTAATTTGCCACTTGTAACCAGTGCTAATGCCTCAGCAACAAACTCACTGGTTGATGGTGTTAGATCTTTGTTAAGAGCCTTTTTTCATGTAGAAGAGACCTTTTCATTCACTACCAGACAGGCAGAGCAGCGACTCGCCTGGAAGCAGACACAGACTGTGAGTCAAGAGGCTAATGAAGCCAGCTATCATGTTTGTTACCATCACCGATAACACTTGACTTTTACACTTTCAACATTTTTATACCACTTGCAAAAAAATTAATAAGTTGACTAACTCACTACTTTTCTAGGTTCTGCAAAGCTGTGTGGCTGTGCTTGCCAACAAATCATACAACAATATGTAACAAATGATGCAGCTACTTCAGTCTGACAGTTAGTATGTGTTATCATGGCTGACAGACAAAGCAACAAACAGTTGTCAAATGTTTTCCTTGTTGTAAAAAACATTTCACAGTCCCGGCCAAACTGCTGGATGAGCATTTGATCTCTGGAAAATAAAGTGCACTAACACCTCAGTCATGACCACTCAGCACCAGAGCATAAACATGACAACACTGTGAGAAGGACTCTGTTACATCTCTGTTCAGCTGGCAGATTTATCAGCATACTCGTGTCATAAGGAAAATCTAGAAGCATTTAGGAACACAGACAGATACTCACGTGAGAACGTAGTTGACACTGACAATACAGTGAGGTCGGGACGATCTGCTGTTGTGTACAATGGTTGCATAACTTTGAACCCAGACCCAGCCCCCCTGCTTGGCCAAGAAACGGTAATACTTAGTTGTGACCTGACCTTTCACCAGCACTGCAAGACCAAGAGATGGGAAAGAAATCACAGCAAACCATTACCATGGAGGAAAAATCCAAACTAAATTACATTATCACATCAAGATGTAGAATAAATTACATTCAAATGTGTTAAATTATTTAAAACGGAAAACTCTGAAACGGGAAAACTACATTGAACAAATATCTGTGAATGTTCTCATTCATCCAGGTCATAGTTATTCTGGGAAAATAAATCGAAGGCAACTGGACTCAGTAATATGTCCGTGAAGACGTTTCGCCTCTTATCCAAGGGGCTTCATCAGT
>JAPZDV010000025.1:25691801-25759173 GCA_029814665.1 Acanthurus lineatus
AAAAATAGTAATAATAATAATAATAATAATAATAATAATAATAATAATAATAATAATAATAATAGGACAGGTTAAGAATTACTGAGATAAGGTTTGTTTGTTTGTTTGTTTTTTAAAACAACTCCCTTATGATCACCAAATTAAAAATAAACAGACAATAAAAAAAACATGATTATGGAAAATAATCACTTTAAAAATCGAAGTTCTTATCTAGTCTCTATTAGCTTCACAATCATGTGGTGACATTAACGCCGGTTTTTAAGATCATGACAACAGAGGTTCAGGTGTCCTGCAGGCCCGAGAGGCTGCTGACCTGCTGCAGGTAACGGACGGCTCAACACTGAACACAGCTCATATGTCATATGTAATATTCACTATTTTTTATCCACTATCTTGTAACACTCTGTAACAGATAGGCCCACTCTAGTTTAAAATATGTCACTATGGTTATTTACATTAATAGAGCGCCGGGTTCACACCTTTTGCTTGTTAATCGTCAAAAAAAATTGGTGAGTCCGTGCTTTAGCATCAAGACAAGTTAACGCTGTTATTAGAGGTGAAAAGGTGACAAGATGCAATGTTTGAGAGAATAAAAAAAATCAAAAAGATAAAAAGTAGAGTAAAAAATAAGTATGAAACTGAATGACCATTTATTCCCCTGCGTCTCTCTTATTTCTGTAACTTTCGTGTGACCCCTCAGACATTAATCTAAAAACTTCTGACCCCTAAGATGGCTGTTTTTTGTCTGTAAAGTTAATGAAAAATAAAGTTTAAAAATGAAATTAATGTCAAAATAGACTGTTTAAGCAAAAGAAACCTAACAAAAATAAATCAACCTGTTTATCATAGAAAGATGAACTAAGAGATAGATTTAGTAAAATCACATTAATAATCATTAGGTGTTTCACAACTGTACGATTCATTAGTCTAAAACTAAACAGCGATTAATCATGAAAAACAAGTTATGGGGAGAGAGAGCACGCGGCTGATGGGGGCTCACATGCGAACAGAGTCTTTTAAAGAGTTGAGAACGTAACTCAGCAAATTAGAGCTCAGCGAAAAGCTCCACGTGGACTGAAAAAAAGAGTCAGCGAGCTCACTTGATCCATTTATGTGGTTCATTTAGAGCCGGGGACATTAAAAAGAAACATGTCCCACGTAGCGCTTTTTAAACGAGAAAAGAGGTCCATCAGCTGAGGAACATTATGAAAGCTAAGGAAAAATGTAGCGTTTTCATTTGATTTTTTTTTTACTTTCCAACATGACACATAATTATCTTGATCCTCATTACATTGCTTTATGACAGTAATGTTTAAGCTACTGCAGCTTTAAAACGTTAATAATATCTAACCTTTATATTGGTGACAGTTAAAAGGCAAAAATTGTCATTTTATTTACTAGACATACAGTATATATATTTAAAAAGTGATTTGGGGTTTAAATCTTGTTGAGGGCTTTTAGAGAGAATTCAGCAAGATATTTGTGGTGTGGGGTGTCCTGTAATTTAACCCAGGATGGACGACATGGATTAGGTGAAAGGTCATACTACTGACTACTCTGAGTGCCATAAATAAAAGTGACCCCCCAAGTCACAGAAAGAAAGGAGAAAGTCCTTTGGTTCATCACAAAAATTAAAGACACTTTTAGCTTTTCTTCTTCCCACTTATGCAAAACCACTAAAGCCCTCTCAGATGGGCTTCTTTACTTGCGTGGCCTAGAGTGGAGTGTGTGTGTGGGTCCTTAGAGTGAGAAGGTGAGAGGAGCCTGAGTGGAGAGGTCAGGCCTTTAAAACAGCAGAGGTAATTTAATGGGGAAAACACAACACAGCCTGTAAAAGACAGAGGAGTAAAACTCTGCTCCCTGCAGCATTTTCCTCTAAATTATTCAGTGAGCTTCACTTGCTTATAATGCCACGCATGTGAGACAGCAGAATATAACAACCAGACATCCTCCAGTCATGCAAGAAATGCAGACTGCAGGCAACTGGTGTTACTAAGAACTATGCCTGGGAGTGTGTTTTATGTTATCCTTGCAAAACAAAGTCAAGCACTGTAAAGGCCTTTAAGTCTGCTACAATAAATATTATTTCATTAGAACATGAACACAAATATGCAGAAGACTCAGAACATTAATATCCCGTCTAAAGGAAAACTGAGCTGTCTGTGGCCCCCAGCCTGAAATCTTTCCAATGAATCCTGATTCTTCAATATTTCAAGCTCATCGGAAAATCTGTCACTACAACTACCTTGTATGTAGCTTTATGCAATATTTAGAAGAATTTGTGCCATTTGTCTCTCATTTTCATCTTCATGGGATCTAATGATGTAAAGAGTCACACAAGATTTGATTTCAAGCTGATTGGATACATTCCAATATTTTCCTGCCTTGCTGTGTCTTGTAAAACAAGGAAACAAGAAATACTTAGGTAGCAACATTTATATTTCATCCTTAACTGATTTCATTCCTTAACTGATTTTCATATTTGTTTTAAAATAAATGTGCTGAAATTGATGTTTTTGAAGGTGATGGAACAGTATCAGGATTTACAAAAATGCAGTGTTTCCCTGGTATTTAGAAATGATGGGTTTTATCCCTTTAACATGTATTATTAAACGCATAATTTTAATAGGTATTGTCATGGATCTAATTTTTCAGTATTTCAATCATAAATGATAAATTAAAAATTACTATTAAAGTCTTCAAGTGTAAAAACACAGATCCACAAGTATCCATGTTCTTTTGTGTTTTCCCTGCTGATTCTTTGTCACTACCTTCCTAACACCACATCCTGCTTTACTGTTACAAGGAGCTCCATGTTGAGGGATCAGACGTGCAAATCATACTAATATCCGCGGCTCTGCAGCAGTCACGCAGGATGGAGCCTCATCGAAGCTAATCTGCTGGCGGGGGCCGCCAGGGGCCCCGGGGAGAAACCACATCACTGCAGGCTGGGGACACGGACAGACGGACTTATGGACACAGGAGACTTCCGCTGCTGTCTTGATACACTCATTCAATCAGGGAGGACAAACTGCGAAAAATATCAATGCCTGACTGTAATCTTTACTATTTGATCCTGTCTTAATGTTACTTTAATAAGAAAGATTTAAATCAAACTCCAAGGAATTTTTTTAAATAATACCAAGATAAAAGATGGAATACACATTTCAAGTAACATAGCCTTCTAAGTCTTTGATAAAGAGAACTTTATTTAATAGTTTTTATAATATTAATTAATATAATAATAGTGTGTGCAAAAGTCTCTATTCTATTTCCTTTAATTTTACCATCTAATTTTCGTGTATTTTCTTGAGAGAAGCACTCCAACAATGCAAAAGATAAAATAAATGAAGTAACTGAGACAGCAAAATTAAAAAGAAAAATAAACCCATCTTTGTATACTCTATATGTCCACACACACCTATGAACGATGATGGTTTTAATGGGTTTATCACTGTATGATGTATTCTCTAATCGGTGTAAGATCTGTTTCGTTGTAAAGCTGTCAGTCAGATAGCCAATTTAAGACGCGGTTTCACTGATTTTTCGATCCTGTCAAAATATGAGGGAAGTTGTAGAATTTTCTGATTTTAACGAAAACACAAAAATTAACCAACAAATATTTGTTAAAAAGGACCAGGCCTATAAAAGTTTAATAAATTAATTGTTTAAGAAATTACTAGGCCTTAATAATTACAACATTGAAAGAAATCGCGCACATGCCACAGCAGCAGCATTACAGTAATGAGAGGAGGAATAGCCTACCATAGCACTTTATTTGCTTGTGGCCTATATAATTGCTTCTAGATTAGCCTACATGATAAAATAGCTATAACAGTATAATTATATAAACCTTGGTTGCTGTGTTGTTGTTGATTAAGTTGTTACCATAGCCTAGATGTTGTAGCGGCTGTTACATGGGTTCCTTTATTTATTAATGCTTTATTTCTTTATTCCACTTACATTTGTTACTACTTTCATTTTAGTTTTCTTACCTTCCGGAAAGACTATTCTCATTTTCAGGTAGCTTGTTGTGAGGCGGATGATTGAGGCCTTATCCAGCTGGGACGTAATAGCGGAGGGCAGCGGCAACAGTTTGGCCAGTTCATAAAATTCACTATTTTCCTTTTCCCGTCGAGTCCGGGCAGCATTTTTAGATTTCTCCTTCATGTTGTCCTCTGATTACTTTTCCACTTTCAGTCCGGCTTCAGTCAGTCACTGTCCAGGTGCCTCAATGCATCGTAATGAAGCATCTGTGTCTCAAAACATGAAACTAGATTTGTCCCTCCGGTCGGTCTAAAATCCACAGCTGCTGGCGCGTGGACACATGTTTCAGGTGTTCGGAGCAAAACACGGCTAACGGTAATTCCTTAATTTCTGAGGATTATAGTGGCGTTTTGGTCAACCCATTGGAGGACTCACGGCACACTTGGATCCATGATTTGTGGTGTTAGAAGGAGTTGTGGAACCTCTGGAGACATTAGGCCCTGCGGATGAAACATTCATCAGACACGCATTATTTGAACCCTCATTTGATGTGCGGTATGTCGCTTCACCTGCACAGTAAATAGCGGGCTAACGTAAAACTAATAATGACACTTGTTTGAATCTTTAAAAACAAATTAAGTCGCTGTCGGCCTATTATTGAATTCACACTTAAAAACAACTCTGAATATGATTGCTCGCTTACCTCAGCTCAGATACAGCCGGCAGTGAGCTAAAGTCCATGCAGAATCTCCAAAAAGCCCGAGCATCGCATATCTTCGATCCTGTGTGATTTTATGGATAACAGCTCGTCCAGAGCCTCCTTAGTGCTGCAGGCTCGAAGGCCCGCCCACTGCAGGCACCTCTGCTCCTATTGGACGTTTGGGTAAACTATTCACGTATCTATTGGCTACTCTTGAAAATGACGCGCTCCACGAGGAACGAGGTAAAAATGTTCACCTCTGGCCCATACGGGATTGACAAGTCCTCCGGAACACATTTCACTCTTTTCTGGGATAGAACGCGGATGCCCCGAATAACATGGCAGTTTAATAGATTATGGTACATCAAATAAAAAAAATTAAATAAAATAAAAAAAAACAAAAAATAAAAATATCTTTAGTAAAGATAACCTTGGGGTAATTCAATAACCGAGAGCTTCTTTTTTATTGGGCATAAAATTTCCCCTATAACGTTTAACTACCTAGCTTCCTATAAACACAACTAAATATGGGCTTATCTTGTCGGCAGAGTTCAACCTTGTGTTTTAATTTTTAGTACACGCTGATACAACTAGTAGATTCTAACATTTTTTTTTCCTTTCAAAAATTAAAGGCATGTCATTTACTGGGATGTTAGCAGATAGAACTGATAGTTTTGTTTTGTTTTTTTCTTTTTGGGAGGGGGGCATACATAAGGCCTATAGGCCTACTATTGTAGGCTGATTTCTACGAAGGTAGAGGCCTTCTTAAACCTCATTCAGCTGTGCTGCTGGTGTTGGTGTGTTTTTAAGGCTTAGCCTATATAGCCTAGTCTTATATAGTCCAGAATGCTTATTTGACACCTATACCTGGTCTCCATCTGAAATCACAGTAAAATTCAAATGTGTATTGTCTACAGCTCATCTCATCGGTCAGCCCAACAGGGATGAAATGAGGATGTTGGATTCAAGCACAGCGCCGGAAGAATGTGCAATGTAGTTACGGTAAATAGAAGTAAACAAATATTCATTTCTGATTTCAAGGTAAGATTCTCAAAAACAGATAGACTAGACGACTAATCTGATTATCCCTCATTATGTGTCCCCTTTATGAAAACATACAGGTCAAAATCCTACTGTTGCGGTAATCTTTATCAGCGCAATGCTAATTAGTACTGACCTTCGGGGATGTGGCATAACATGGCCGGTGATGTTACTGCTACGCTGCCTTACTATGAATGTGTCTGTCCATCACTTCCCATCATCACTTCACCCAGAGAAGACTGAAGACTTGTCTTTGCGCTTTTGGCTGGCCAAACACAGGGTTAATGGCTTTTTTTTACATGCTTTTTCTAAGTCATTTGCTCCCAAGCCACAGTTTTTAATATTAACTTTATTTAGGTCTGCCATATTTTTGAAAGTATAGGTCCATTAGTTTTGTATGCTTATGAAAAGAAATCTTAAATTCTAAGCTACTGTTCTGCTTCAGCTATCACGTAGACAGTGATGATGATGATGATGATGATGATGATGATGATGATGATGATGATGAAGGTTAAATGGGCAACACCATCACGTCTCTCTCCCTCTTTGGTTGTGTTGGAGCCAGCGCGGCCGCTCGGAAATGGGATCCAGCCTGCGGTGAGAAAATCACGCTGAATGCTCAACACGCACGAAATGGTTGACGCTGGTTTAACCTTCGCTTGAACTCCAAATGTTAGTCTGATGGTCAGACTGCCTCTGTGGAAAATATGACGGTCAAAAATATGCCATACGATTTAGCCTCCATGCAGTCCGCACACACTTAGCGAGGATTTGCATTGTTGACAACAAACGTTAGACCACGAAAGTTACTATGCAGACTAGATGTTGTAAGATCTAAAATTGTTTTAATTTAAATGCTTGATATAGGCCACCACAGATGTACCCACAGGACGGCGCATTAACACTGCAGCTGAGGATATCTGACAGTAGTCCAAAGGTTTCCTGAATTTTCTTCAGTGAATATGAAACAGGCCTGCAGGATGTTAACCACGTCAAGAGGGCGACTGCACCAAGGCCCCAGCAGGGCCGGAGTGACAGGCCAGCGGTCCCTGGGGCAAAAATGAGCTGTAGGCCCCTCCTGAGACCACTCCCTCCACCCCAACCAGCAAACAAACAAACCCGTGAACCAAGAAACACACACACAAACTTTGCCAGTTAGTTTGTTATTATTAGATCAAAATTAAGATGCAATTATTGATAAATCAATCAGTTAATCAGAAGAAAAAAAATGCATTTTTTAAAAGTTATTTTTATGGCTTCATTGCTCAATACCAGTTCTGGTATCTGATTGATCCATATAATCAAATGTGGAAATTTGCTACCTCTCTGGGCCTTATAATTGGGTAAATTAAATATTCTGGGGTTTTGGAATTTGACTGAACAAAGGTCTTGTAATGACATAAATTTGTACTCTGAGACATTGTGATTGGCTTTTAACAAAATAACTTCCGATATTTCATTGACTAATATTGACGAATTGCTCAAGTAATCAGCAGATTGAGATTAGCTTAGTTATATTTGCGCTGATTAGGCCCATCAAGACAGTGATCCAGGTTTTCTCTGAACTTAATTCTTGTATAGTAAACAAATGAGTTATCAACAGAAGAGCATTCCATTCTTGATGCGGCAGTTTTATTGTTTTCTACTGAAAATACTCTCAGTGTGCGGTAACCACACAGAGATGGAAAAGTATCATGTTAGTACTGTTGGTCACAGTTTGACAATCAGGACTTTTGGATTTTAATGTTATTGATTTTTTTAAAATTTTAATTCAAACTGAACGAACCATAAATAAATTAGTCAGTGTAGTTATTTTTTAGAAACACGGATTTATGTGGGATTGATACTGTATCACGGAACTGTTGTGGCAGGATTACTACATTTCATTAGTATTTCTGTGAAGTCATTTCTGGATGTGTCTTGCATTTTAACATGCAGCATTAGCTCGTTAAAAATGACCCATCATCCTAGAGCACAGCCCACTATCCAGTATTTTGTCCATATGAATTATTTTGCACTGTGAAGCTGGATTGCATCAACGAGGTTTAACTTTTAAACTGGATTAAGTAATGGTTTAAGTTTACATTCTGTCGCACAAAACTTTAAAACTAGCTTAAAATTAAGTAAAACTAAATTTAAACCTCTTATTAATCCTCAATTTAGTTTTGCTGTAAACCAAGATTAAATTTAATCCCATTGCACCAAAACTTTGACTCCAATTTAAACCGTGATCTAGGGTTAACTTTAAACCTTCAGTTTAGGAGGTTTAAATTTTAACATGGCATCTTTTTTTAGAATCATTGACCAAAATAGTCAAGCTCCTTAATTAAAACTGAGAGACAGACTCAACCCACTTGGCTTTTATGATACTGATGAATTCACAAAGGAAACTGTTTTGGAGCTGAACAGGAGGTCTGGGCCAACTGTGAAACATGCAGTGACAGAAACGCAGCTGCACCACCGAGGCTTCAGCTCGTGGTGGCCCTGAGACTACGCTACAGGTTGTTTCTGGAGGGTGGATGGAGACGTGTTTGGCCTACACAGTTTGAGTGTTTGCTGAATTGTTAGCAGAGTGTCTTGGGTCGTAGCAAGTCTCAAGAACTAGCACATCTGTACAATAAAACAATTTACACAATAAACAAAAACAACCAGCACAACAATGCAGCAGTTTGGAAAAGCAGCTGTTTAACCGTTACAGCTCCTCTAACCACTTTTTTATTCTTAATAGGTCTTGACAGCATTTATTTATTTATTTATTTTCATTTCAGTGTTTATGCTTGTACCCCATAATTATATTCAGTTTAGATAAATTAACTTAGCTTTACTAAACCCTGATTAAGTTTTAATGGTGCAAGAGCTGCTAAATTTTAGATATGGACAAACTCGTTTTAAAAATTGTTTTACTGAATTTTGTCTATGGTCTAAAATGACCTGAAATGGCTTGTTTTATTCTTAAAAAAAACAAAAAACAAAAAAAAAACAACTGTTCTCAAATTTTAACCAGGTATTTCAGGTACCTAGCCTTAATGCTTTAAGCCTTTATCAGTATAACAGGGATACTCTGTATCTTTGACCTTACAGTACTGGAAGTGTACTCCACCAGTTTATCATGGCACTACCAAAACACTACCGGACCAACAACTGGAGCCTATGTTGCTCACAATGCTACTTAACGACTGATTCATTGACAGATTCAGATGTGCTATGGCAGTGATTAATGTATCATTGAGGCTCTAAACCCAAGCAGAGATGAGGAGCAGGCTGGAGAAATCTGGTGAACTCTCTCCTTCACAGAAGTTTGTAAAATCAACCTCCTGTTTTCAAAAGGGTTGAATGAATGGATAAACATATTCTGCTGAAGTGGGAAAGATATTTCTATTTATGTATTTAATGACAATGTTAAAATAACGTGACAAAGGGAGACTACAGAAATCTATCAGCCAAATCTGAAGTTCTCCTTTGCTTTACAGATGTTTAGAGTAAGTTTCAGCTTATTGTTTAGCTGACTGGCTGCAACCTTACGCTTTTGGTTCACTCTCTCTGCTTTCATAACATTTTTGCAGCTGCAGCAGGAAGCTGCTTTCAGAGAAAAGCTCTAATAACGTACTGTACATTATCCTTTTATTCCAAAGAGCAGACAAATTTAGAGACTAACTTCTGAACACAGTAAAGCAATTAGCAACTAAAGAGTTAGATATTTTCCTTTGGAGCTGATGGAGATCAAAACAAAACTAAGAGTGAATAGAGGACTTACACTCATCAGGTGGACAAAAATCATAACTGCCAATGAATCATAAGGTTTGCTGTGTCCTCTTGTTGTGTAAATAAGCAACTATTTGCTTACAAGTTCTGTGTGAACGAGGTGATGAGATGTCAGTGTGGTAATCACAATTTGTTTTTGCATCGTTGCGTGTGCAGTGTATCCTAGTTAAGTGTTAAAAAATACCATCTCCTGCTGGCCTGTGCAGGTGTAACATGTTTATCTGTCTACAACAGATGTGTTGTTGTTAGAAATAGGGTTAACCAGTGAAGGTTTGTCAGCAGACTGCAAATACTTTGGCGTTTTAATAAGGACAGCGAACATACTTTATGAGGTCATCTCAACTCTTTGCAAGCACTGGTTATTGTAGCTCATAATTGTGTTGTCATGGTAACAGCTTTACTGAGGACTGATGATAGCTTGCGATGACCCAGACCTTCCCCAGTCCCAGGTTAATGTACTAAGAGCCTGGAGTTCTTGACTGCTGCTTAGTCTTTGAGACTCAACCCCGGTGATCCTGACTGGCAGGGTTATCATTGAATGAAACTGAGATAAAATAAGCAGTAAAAAAACTTCAATCTAAAGCTAAATAAAAGTAAAACTACAACTTAATTGATATTGCCTTGTTATATACCTAATTAAAATACCTAAGTAAGGAACAGGAATTCATTCAGTTTTAGTTTTTTAGCAAGAAGTTTATAAGTTCACAAATTATCATCAAAAAATTAAAGTTGAAGCCCCTTCGTGCTTCATATTTAAATTAATAGCATATCATGGAACATTTTTAAATGTATTTTAAGTGTATCTTGTATGTGCATGCCCCCAAAAATTTCTGATACAGTATACCTGGCTTTAAAAAACACAATCTAACTAATGTAAAGCTAAAATTAAGTATAAGGCTAAAAAATTAAAAAATAATAATAAAAAAATATGACTAAATAAAAAATATGAAGCTATTATAACCCTACTGACTGGTTTTGGCAAATTTTACACCTAAACCCAAACAGAAATTATGCTTTTTTTTTTTTTTTTTTTTTTTAACTCATCAGGCTCATTTAATTTCCAGAGACAGTGAGTCGGTGTGAGGACAGAGTGAAAATAAATCAGACAAATAGGCTTTGACAGTTGGAAAAAATATCAAAACAATTATATTGAACAGCTGTGAGTCAGGTGATGCTTTTATTTAGAAGCTAATCTGAACATTCAACTGAGTTACCAGCCTTTGATACTCATTTCAAAATTTCACCCATTGCATATTACTTTTCACAAGACCACAAATTCAATATGAAACTGTTTTTTTTAACGCTGTGTCAGGTTCAGGTTATTGTGCTGTCTTATCAAATTTCTCTACCAAAGTTTTTGATCCTCATTTTTTCAGCTGGAGACACTTGGGATTAAATGAAGAAGATTTCTAAGGAGAATGAGGAGATTTATGTGACGAAACAGATGTGGCAGTTTGGTGATCATGAGCCAGAGCCCTGTGGTGGAAAGAGGCATGTTTCACACACCTGCAATGAAATCCACTCAAGCAGATTAAATAAACTGTGTCAACTCTTTCCTGTTTGGCACAGTGAGCCACTTTTCAACCTCTGCAAGACCTGCATGCTCTGTATTTCAAAATTAATGTCTCAATTTGGATTTTTTAAATAACTTCTAATTTTAAATCATTCAAACAAAGAACAAGTCAAACTCATGATCTTTATTGTGACCTCAAGAAACCCAAGCAGTAAGAGTGAACAACATACAAGTCTGAGGCTTTACACCACTAAGATCTCCCTACTATCAGTCTATATGATTAAGTTTATTTTAGCTAACCAAACCTGTTTTTAACATATTGTCTCACAAGTACTAAAGGCTCTGTGCTGCACTTAACTATAACCTCAAACATAACCTCAAACATGCCATGCTGAGCCATTAACTGCTGACTGTCTCACCATCATCTGTACAGTGTGTGTTCACTGCTCAGGTAGAGGAAATGCTGTTGCCAGAAAATCAAATTAGAACACAAAATGGAAGTGAATTATTGTACCATTTGAGGGCTGCTTTCTTCAATGGATGTGGCTTTTGAAATGAGATAAACACTGAACCTTAACCGCAAATCAAAAAGGCACCCCAGGATTCAACATGCAACATTTCCAAACGATCCTGAACATAATAGAAGTACCTGTAGGATCATCTAACTGTGTCTGAAACCTCCTTTAGCTGATTCTGGCACTAGAGAGAAGGTTTCAGACATATTTTGGCCAGTTTTCTATTTTACATAATGATTGGCTTTGTGTGAGGGTACAAGTGTAAAAGTAAGTGGGACTTGCATTCAAAATGCGATGCAGTCATAAACTTTAAGTGAGAAGGGAGGTTCACGGTTAATGATTTCTAATTTTTTACTGAAGCAGAAGCGAACAAAGCAAAATAGCAAATTCCACCTTCTAATCATAAATGATCACTGGAATGCACTGATAATCATAGATCAGTGATTACTAGCAGTCCTCTGATGTCAAAACATCTCCCTCTGACAGTCACTGTGTCAGATTCATCACATTCATTCACTGATCACTGCAGAGCAGACATTCTTGTAGCTTTTCTGCTGCAGATGATAACTGTATTTTCCCGTCACTGTTCCTCAGCTGAGGGTCAGGTCAGACACTGAGTCAGACACCTCTGTGTTGACCTGAGCAGCAATGCTGGCAGGTGTTACATTTAGGTGGATGTCATACTGCTGGTCAAGACCCAGGTAGCTGTCGCTCATCAAGTACAATGTGTAGATACACCTGAAACCAGAAGATGCATGGATCATTAGTTACATTATAAACAGGGATAAAAGAAAGAAAATGTGGTAGCCAATCACAATATGTATACACCTGAAAAAAATATGTAAAACATCTTTAATACGTCCATAAATTTCATGAGTTCTTAAATGAGTATTGACCATGTCATTATCTAAAGCACTACTGTTAAATAGATGTGAAGCTTTTTAACAGTGAAGTTGTGATAACTATTTTCTCTTTAACAATTAAAAGTTTCTGTCAGGCTCATGACGCAATTCACCTTGCCTGACCTGAAACTGACTTTCTGTTTCCTTTCAAATGTTTATATATAAAGAAAACTGTGAAAGCCTGGACATATTTAACTTATATTAAATATAAAATCTTTTAAAAATTTTTGTTCAGTCACTTACTTTCCAGTCTTCTCTGGTGTGTAGAAGGCCAAAGATACAGCTGTGTTGTTGCGCACATATCCCACCCGCTTGACGGCCAGTAGCTCCCTGCGATCCACCTCGCCCATGACCAGGAACCAGCCCTCATCCTTCGCCTTGGGGAACCTCGGAGCCTGGGCTTTACTGTCCTGCTTCCTCTGAAATGACAGACATGAAGAGCCACTCTCTGATAAACAGACAATAAAGTTTTAAGATAAGATAAACTACTAATACTATTAATACTTAGCAGGGAAATTCAGCAAACACTGTATTGTGTTGTGTCAGACAACATAACACAGCTTATAAATCTTATAAATGTGAGTTGTTATAAAAACTTATTTTTTTTCTGTTTTGTAAAGCTTTGTATTCTAACACCAAAATTTAGCTACATTTTTGTCTCCAGGGATAAGTTAACAGGACTCCTCTACATGACTGGTCAATGAGACAAGTCTTTGCATCACAGTTCACCAAGGTTGAATAGTGCTTTTACTTTTCAACAGTAGGTGAATCAACAGCTCATTTTTAATGAGTCTATCATAGTACATTTTACATTTTTCTTGACAGAAACTTGTGTATCAGTGTTGGGCTTACTGACCCTCTGCTGGCCCAGGTTAATGCGTCTCAGTGACACCTGCAGGACATACTCCTGGTCAGCATGGACATCCAGCCAGCTTCTTTCCTCCCTCAGGTTAGCTCCTGCTGCAGGTAGGGGACGCTCCATCTGCTCCTGGCTGTCCTCCCACCAGCCCTTCACACTCATCTCAACCTCCAGCACTGGGAGATGACTCAGGAAGCCCCATGCCTGACGAGGGAGAAAGAAGAAGGTGACGAGAGAGACAGGACATATGAGAAGCAAATAAGGATACAGACTGACACTCATGTTCATTATACTGCTTAACATCATAATTATCAGTGAATCTTAACCTTAACACCACATATTCAGATATGATTTGGTGGACACTTGGATCGACTCAAGTAATGGATGACCAGGAAGTCAAAAACAAGCCTCATCATTAGTAGCAAGCGTTGTGTCTACAGTTGTAGCTACAACCCAGAGATCACAGCAGTCTTTGCTGTAGAAAGATTGCAGTCTCCACGACCTAAGAACGTTTGTGAGGTCAGAAACCCATCAAGAGCATGCTGGTTGTCTTTGACATTTGTCAGGTGTGCACTGTGATTCCACCCTCCTAGGTCAGACTGTTAGCACTGAGTGCTACACTGATGCTGTGAGATGTTTAACGGGGAACACTTGGTGCAAATGACCTAAACTGTGGTGCAATGGCAACTAGGCTCTCTGACATGAGAACACACCTACTGGAAACATGGGAGTTTCTCAGCCACAACAACACAGTGTTTGCTTCTTATTTGCCTGTTTTGGCTCCCTGTGACTTCTTTATGTTCCCCTAAATGAAGTTTGATCTCTGGGAGGTAAAATGTGTAACACAGGTGATAATAACCTTAAAGAGATGTAACATGGAATTCTTACTCAAGAAAGTTGTTGCTTGCTTTGTTACACGCACATTATTTTGCAGTAATTTGTTAAACCTCAACATGATCAATCTTGAGAAAATGTGACTGCACATTGTACATATGATTATGTATTTATATTGGATATGTCTGATTTAAATTGGGTATCATGGGACATGGAAGTCTTATCTAAATGATGTCAACTAATGCATACCTGTCAGTAATAAAAAAAAGGACTCTCTCCTGTCCTGTCTTTAAACATAACTCTCTGATTTGATTTTTCTAGATCATTTGGTTGAATGACTATAAGGTTTGATCATTATGGACCACCGTAGCCTTAGCCTGTGTATCCATGGCAACCGAAATGAATGTACATGGAATCAGTCTAGCTCAGCGCTACATAAAAGGACTTCCTAATGTCCAATCTGTCCACATAGTGTTTACATTATTTTAAATGAACCATTGGTTATTATTTCAAGAATATTTCATTACTGACTATCATGTAAAAGAAATGGAAGCTCAGGTGGTTGAGCAGGTTGTCTACTCATAAGAAGGTCAAGGATTAAGAAAGTCGGTGGTTGTCTCCATGTCCAAGATGCTAAACCTCAAATTGCTCCCAGTGGCTGCTTCATTTGTGTGTGAATGTGTGTGTATGAGTTCCTGATGAGCAGGTTGGAAATTAGTAAAAAAGGTCACCTTCAGTGAGTTTGTGAATGTGTGTGAGTGAACACGTGCTGACTTGTGTCGAAAAGCACTGTGGTAGTTGACAGACTAGGAAAGTGCTTAATGCTAAAATGGTAAATTTTAATCCCATGAAAAGTGTATTTCAACCATCTGCATGGAGCAAGTTCTAATGGTCCACTCCCACAGGACCCGATTTGGTGCTGCATGGGGATTCAGATCTCAATACAGTCTTCCACTATTTTGGCTTAGTCAGTGGGCTTCATGATATTCTTATCAACCTTGCCACCACTGTCTACACAGATGAAGCATATAGCAATGTGGTACACAACGCGGCACAGTAAATGTGGTACTCATATTATGAGCCTAAATAAAAGGAGGTCAAAGGGTCCTCATTATCCCAAATACCAGTTCACTGATGCTCTGTTACCTTTGACTGCTTCTGGTTTAACTCTGCATGCACAGGGCTCTGCACAGGTTCACAGTGAGGTATTATCAGACACATAGGGACAGGCGGGCTTGGGTATCCTCCATCCTCCATCCTCTAAAATACATGCCCCCTTGGGTGTTTGAGATGCTTAACATAAACAAGGCTACTTTTTGGGACATGACCACCATGTACTGATATCCAAAGATATCCAAAAACCACTCCCAATAGTCACAGATGGCTTACAGCTGCAAAAAAACCCCAGCTCTCTGGAAGTGGCACTGGGCATTGACAGCTGCTGGCTCTATTCTTACATGGTGGCCATTAATTGGTCCGACCCCCACATTAAATACTGGACATCCAGCCAGGTGACTAAATTCAGCACCTATTTCTTCCAACGGATCAGCTCTTGGGAAGTGGATAGTAGTATGTTCCAGGATTCTGAAAACTGCTCTGCATATTATGCACAGTTTGACATTGATTGTGTATTGGGATAATAAAGACTGTAGTGACAACATCTGAATGCAGTATGGCCCAGCCAGTGGAATTATATTCTCTTTGATGACATTAAAATAGCTATATCAAACTTAAGGGCAGCAGTTTAGGCAGCGATGGAAAGAGGAAAAAGATAAGATGAAGGTGCAGGTAATTCAAGTCTCTTAAATACTGACAATTAGAATCCTGGCAGGAAAGACAGCAGTATAATCATCATACTACACATATGTGAAACACTATGGCCAGCATTTCTAAAAAGAACTTTTTGCCATGATCCCACCCCCCTGATAAATAAATAAATAAACAAACAAACAAACAAACAACAAAAACTAACAAAGTAAACAAATATTCTGTGATCAATCATCTGATCAGTTCCTTCAATACAATAATAATAATAAAAGACAATTAGCAGAAAGTTCATAATTAACTAATAAACCAAAGTGTTGACAGGAAGGAAAGTAACATTGGGCTTTGAAGTTTTGGTATCATTCTGTTTATATTAGCACCCACTCTCTATTTTATCCACATCAGAGCTCTCTCTCTCTATTCCACCCTTCCTAAGGGATGCAGTATGTTTAAAACATTATTAAAGACCCTCTCCTGCTATTAATGTACACCTTAAAATATCATTATTTTCAAGATCAAAATTAGCTGATGTCATGAAATTGCTTAAATGCCACACTCCACCTTTGGCCTCATTAGCTGTGCACTGTTTAATTTAATATTCATGACATATCTGACGTGGCTGCGCCCACGCCCACCAGCCGCTCCCCTCTGTCACTTCCTCATCTTCCTTTGACTCACTGCATTGTTTTGCTAGCTACATTACATAAACAATGGCAGCATGTTTGAAACTGAAGCAACCTCTGAAGAAGAAGAAGAAGAAGAAGAAGAAGAAGAAGAAGAAGAAGAAGAAGAAGAAGAAGAAGAAGAAGAAGAAAGGATCAAGGAGGAAATTCATGGCCATTCATGGCCTGCTACTTTTGACTCCAGTTTTAATGATTAGATGTAAACAACTCCTGACAGATGTGTTAATATGGTTAAAGTTAGATTTTTACTGAAGGGAATCTTAGAATAATACTTTGTTAAACTACAGTATGTTAATAGTTGTTGCATAAACTACTTTTTATAAAGAGCTGAAACCAGGTCATTCATCCTCTTCACATTGCCCACTGATGTCACTGTACAGCAGCAGTAACAGCAGTTACCAAATAAACCTGGATTCAGTGTGATACTTGAAAAACTAGCCCTGAAACACTTAAGTGTTTTGTGTGTGACAAGCAGCATTACAAGGAATCTAATAATGAACCAATACGTAAGTTAATTTCTCTTCCGCACATATGTAGTTTAAAGATGCAGGGGGAAAAAAAAGCTTTATTAAATTCTCTGAAACAACATGAAAGTGGTGCTCAACAGGAAGAACAGAATTCTGAGGGCAAAAAAAAGAAAATGACAGTTTTAAGACGGGGTCAGTGTTTCATCTGTTAGATACTTTACAGTAACTCTTAGGTGTCTCTTTAGTGTTTTTATGGATAATTTAACAGTTTGTTCAGCACAAAAGGAAGTAAGACATAAGACATAAAAAGATAAAGACACAGACAGAGTGACAGAAAAAAGGACTGAGAGGAGTGTGTGTGCGTGTGTGTGTGGTGCATGGCTGTGTATTAAGGGCTAGGAGAAGAAAAGCCTCTCTGATTCTCCCAGCAAAAGCTATTTATGTGAGGATTACTCTCCCTGAGGAAGTCAGACAGGAACGCTGCTGCACATCTAATTATTTAATTAGAGAGGCCGCCACACTGTGGGGGGGTGGGGGCAGTGGGGAAGTAAAGGTGGGGAAAGAAGAAAGCAGGGACACTGATTGGGTGAAGCCACAGGGTCTGCTGTCGTGCCCGGACACTCTCATTACTGCTGCAATTAGCACTTAAATTGGAGCTGTAAACCCTATCAATGGAGCTGTAATTGGGGATCCTGGAGGTATCTGGGACCACAGTGGCAAGACTGCTCATAGCACGTCACTGATAATGGTTTGTGTGTGTGTCTTAGTGAGATATGGTGTGATCTGCCTGCATTAAATATGGGAATAGGACCATATTAAGACTATTATAAGACTATATTTATATGAGATGTACAGCTTCAGTGCTTGAAATGATTTATTTTATTGTATCCATAATTTTGTTATCGTAAATCAGCCCTCATACATCCAACATGCTCTTGGTATGATAATATTGGTAATCTCACCTGGGCAATCTGACTGGATTGCAACTCTTGGCCGACGATGGCAGCGAAAACACTTTCCCTTCCATTGCAGGCAGCAATCAGCTCAGGAAGTCCTTCAATTGGCCCACTGAAGCCTCCCACATCGCTCTTCCCTTTCCTGTGTGTCCATTTCCTACAGAGTGATTGCAAGAGAGGGAAGGGAATGATTCTTGGTCCAGAGGCAGCATCACCCCAAATCCTACCCCACACTCCCTGCTGTCTTTCACCACAGGCACTGTGGTCCCTTTCTCATCCCTCTCTTACCATTTTTATTGAGTTTGCAAAAAATCATTCTTCACTGTAGGATGCAGACCTGGATATTCATGTGGTGTGTTCATGGGAAAATAACTCCAGTTTGCTTTGAACATTAACTCACTAGGTCCTGTGAGTGTGTCTGCGCGTGTGTTTGTGCCTGTGGTTTGTAGAATGAAACTGATAGTGCTTGCTGAGTTTCATAACAACTGAAAGCAATGGTTAGAAACTATTAATCAGAGAAACACACCAGTTGATAAGGTACATATACATACTGAGTCCTGTTTGTCGGTACAGTGGCCAGACCTCAAATCTGCTAAACCTTTGACACCTAAGAGACCCTATTCAGACATTAATTAAATGTTTTGGGATTAAATGCAATTCTAACCACATCCTAGAGAACAATGAGACAGATTAGCCATCTACTGGAGCTAGCTACAGTTGATTACTTAGGCATCCAAGCTGTATCTGTGGTTATGTGATGTTTACCTGAACAAGTAGAGGTCTTGTTGTTCTACATGTGGCAGCGTCTGTAATGACGAGTCATGCAGCCAGCGACCCTGGACAATCATCTGCACCAGGTTACAGATACTGATGGCTGTAACAAGCCAGCCTTCATTGGCAGCTACATCCAGCATTGCCTAAGGAGAAAAAAAATCATTTTGAAGTACAAAATAAAGATTAAAAAATCATGATTTCTATGGCATCTCAGCCTTGAGATAAGAGAATTTGACACAAGCCACTTGTGACCTATATTGAGTAAAGCTTTGGGCTCAGGTAGGGTTTAGCTATGTTTTTTTTTTTTTAACAAAATTTTCCCATGCATAACACAATACTGACGAGACTGAATGCAGTCAATGTGATGGAAAACTTGCTGTCACAGATGAAATGAAGCAAAAACATTTAGAATCAATTTAAGGATGACTACAGGCTGTTTATCACAGCAAAGGTGATAGCTTCCTTTATTCTGAACACAGACCCTTCACAGGTCAGTACTGTCAAGAATCCAACACCAGTTGAGCAGCAACATTTGAGTTTGATGGTAGAGTCTAAAAGACATGTGTGCAGGCCAAATTTTGGTCTAAGGTTTTCACCCAAACAAAAAACAATTCTCAAATCTCTGGGAGCAATGCATCTTTTCACAGAATTAGAGAAATCCAGGAGTGAGAGTAATACTACTTAAAGTAGAGCCTACAGGAGAGCCGCTCCTTATATGAATACTCTAGTGTAATGTATAAGGAGAACCTTTATTTGAAACCAAATAGATGTCATTAGTCATTTTTTATGGAACAGTCGAAGGGTTAGTGTGTCTCCCAGCTGCCTGATTACAAACAAAGGTTGGCCTGAAATTGAGGAATGATTACAGATGGTTTGTCCTGTAGCTGCAAACACACCAGCAGCTTCTTCTCTGCTACAGCTGCTGATTTGGGTCCTGTCATTTGTTCCATTCTTACACCAAAAATACAGCAGCAAGGGTAAATGTAACTCTTACTTTCATTTGTTTAATAGTATTACACGATTTGAATAGCTTTCCAGTCGCATGTTCATTATATGAACTCTCAATTCTACTTCTGCCTGAGGGTGAGATCTGTAGACTGTGCAGATTACTATAATAAACTGAAGTCACTGTTATAATCTAATTTTATGAGTGTGCTTTTTTGACGTGGCTTATTGTCCTATCAAAAGTATTTTTAAAAAGCACAGAATGTTACTCTAAAATGGACAATTGGACTTGTCAGTTAAAATGTTGTCTGGGAACAGCAAAAGTCTTTACATTACATTTAGTTTATGTACACTCTAAGTAACAATAAAAATATAAATTTAGTAATTAAAACTCTCACAAAGATTCTAAAGGGGAGAACCATTTTAGTAAACAGTAGCAGCAGGTAACCAGAAAAGTAATCACATCCATGAGCCATGCAATATCACTGCCAGATACCCGGCATGGAAAATTACAAGCACATGTACATATGCACACACACAAACATCCATCCTGAGCTGTGGACAATGGCTTACAGACGTTAGGACATGGTCCTAACTTCAAACAGTACCTACAAAAAACTAAATTAACACTAACATTCCACTTATTAGCATATCACACCTGAGATGCAGAATAACCTTCACTGACAATCTTTCATCAGTAAAGTTGAGTTGATATCAGTGTGACTGACACTGATAACTTCACCAGGTAGTAAGTATTGTATTGTTCAAAACCTTGTCTCATAGGTTTCCATATGAACAGACCCATTATGGCTGTCCGACAATGAGAGCCTGTTAGATCTAACCTCCGAGCATCATGTTATTTATGGGATAGATCAGCAAGTTCAACTACAAATCATCTACCTAATGTTAAACATTCATCTTATTCTTTTCTCCATACTTACAGCACAGCTTCTCAAGATGGGCTCATGTGCACCACATTATCCAAATATGTTAACCTGTACTTCCATTATTATATCAAAATTTTCTTATCAAGATCATCAAATGTTCCTCACACACACAAAGCAGCTGTAGTCTACTTGCTTGCTTAAAATACTAAAAGTGCAGATTTAATGGTTTGATAAATGTACAGTACATGATCATAGAGTTGTGTTACATGGACTCTCGTCAAGTTCATCATGGGATTAGAGTTAATTAGTTGCAGCAAGTATATTTCACTGCAGCCAACGTTAGCAACTGAAGCCAGCAATAGCGATGTTTACTTGGCTAGAGGGCCTGCTATCTGAAATGTTTAGTAATTTGCAGCAAATCCAGGCAACCCAGTGTGGATGTAAAAACACAGAAGTCAAAAAATATTTTAAAAAATTCTCATGCATGTGTACTTTGTCCCATGAAGTGACCACTGAATGCCTTAGCACTACAGTCATGGATTCTCTATCATCTTGAGCCAATCCCTCCCATTGGTGGGGCTCAGAGAAATACACATAGCACTCCATGGTGTGGCTACAGTGTGCTCTAGCTGATCACTGCTAATCACAATGGGTCATTTGCCACACATCTACTACCGGAAAAAGTTATTTTTTATCTGGAATTATGAAACATTAAGCATTTACAACCTAGCTCAATATTTCTTTTATAGTGTTTAAATAAAATAATATCTTATAGATCCATTAAATAAATTGTAACAGCTGCTTTTGAACTACCCAGAATCCTACCTGACAGATTCGGATGGCATTGTCCAGCACTGTCTTGGTGTCTGTGGTGTAGTCGCTACATGGCAGCTGGGCATGGCTGAAGTGGGCCTGCAGGAGCAGGTGAGTCTTGGTGTGGGCACTGTCATAGGAGTGGGGGTTGACCTGCAGGGGGAGTTGCTGAGCCAACTGGCTGTTCAGCTGGTCCTCGTTGTGTCTGACAGGCAGCTCGGCATACTCCTCTGCATCCTGAGAGACAGAGATCAAAAGTGAAACAGGAAGTCTAAAGCATGCGGTCAGACCTTTTTAATCTGAGCATCTGTACTCTAACGGCTGCATTTACCTCCCCAGTTGGTTTTTTCCCTGCTTGGAAAACCAAATATTCCCATTTGCAACATAGACGGTGAGGAATCTTTTCTCCAGACCTGGCAAACTAAAAATCCTCTGAAGAAGCCTATAAAATCTTTCAAGGCTTTGGATCATATTCTGAATACATTACACTCTTTTATGTAAATATCTGAGAACATTAAATGAGAAATACACAATGTACTGGGTCACTGGGCATGTAAAAAGACAATCATGATCTGTCAATCTTCTCTTTGTGATGAGGCTGTGTTTTTGGCCGTGTTTGTGGGTGTTACACAGATGCACAGACACGCATGGTTCCTCTGCTGTAATTCACTCCAGTTCAACTTTCGCTAATGTAGTCCCATCAACAGGCTCTGCTGGAGGCATTTGTCACACCTCCCTCCCTCCTTCCACCAAGCCAGGACTGTTAAGGCTCCATTTATCACTGACTAAAGCCAGTGTTTCAAAAGCCAGCACCTGAAAAAGGGCCCGAGCAGGGTGGAGGCTGGGATAAGTGATAGGAATAAGAATCATCTCTAAATGATTTATCTTTTAGTGCTCTTGTGTTTGCATATGGATGCTCTGTAGAGAAAAACTATAGATCTTAAAGCAGACATAATAACCTACAACTCCACCCTACCTAACACCCTGTGAAAGAAGCAATGAGAAAGATGGGAGGTTTGAAGCTGCAATAACATACAGAAAACAAATCGAGCAGGAGGTATACACAGCTGAGATTTTTGTTGAGTCAGGTCCCCAATACAACTTAAACACACTTAAATATGTTTTACTACAATATGATTTGAAAAAAATAAAGACACATCTGTTTTGTGAACTAGTTAAACTGTTAAAATATATTTTATCTTGAAATATTATCTGTTACATGTTTTGTTACATGCAATTTGTACTGAAAAGCCCACAATTTGGCTGTACTGCATGAGAGAAAAGCATCATCATTTTTTTTTTAAATTCCTTTTTTTATTTTATTACCTTGCCATTTTTGACAGTGCTGAAAGTCAGATAAATAAATAACAGAACATTGAATAACATTCTTTCCTTCTTCACTTAATCTTTTACGCAACTATTCAGCAAATATATAGTAAATATGCAAAATAATTTTGGTTTCAGCTATTCCAATATAGCAGTATGTCGCTTTTTTGCTTATATGTTTACTGACATTTTAAATTAACTAACATTAGGTCTCAGGGACTCTTTGTTGAACCAAAAAGCTGGACCACAAAAATATTAATTATCACTTGAAGCAGATGCACAGATTGGTGTTAGATGTCATTTTTTTTGACTTTTCAATGTGCAAATGTCCATTCTTTAATTGATACAGCAAATGTCAAGTTGAATCAAAGGGAAATTTTGTATGATCACCAAGCTACAGGTAAACTGTGTGCCAAATGACTACAGCTTTTAAGGGAGGTCAAAGTTGGAGAAAAAAAGTTTGGCAAACTGTTGGTTTTGCAGTCAACCAGTCAAAAACATTATGTGTCAATTTGTGTCCTGTGACTTTTATTAAATTATACCCCCATGTTACCATATTTCAGCAGTTTACTTGTTGGAACAAAGTCTTTACAGTTTTACTATTGGGAATGATAGAATTTTCTTATTTGCCTCTTACCTTTTTCAGCAAAACAGTTGTTATTCTGTGCATCAGAATCGAGTTACCCTCATTGATCTGGCATGCATATTTATGTATGACAACATAACTGACTGTATTGTTTCATGAAGTTTTGTTACTGCAGTTTGACTTCACTGTGAGAGCGCTGCCCTCTTAGGAAGCAGAGGACAAATACAGCAGGAGAGAAAACAGAGATAAAGACAAACCAAGTGTTAGCAGTACTCAGAGAGAAAAACAAGTATGCTAGAAGGGGGAGGGAAGGGGTGGTGTAGCGAGGTGTGGGTGTTGCTCATTAGAGGCCACTCTGCAGCAATTAGGGGGGACTAGAGGAGCATGCCAGTGCCTTGTAGCTAAAGGGGGGGGAGTGGATAGGGCGGCAATGTGAGTGGCCTATTGTATTGCAGTTTGATGGGGAGGGAGGCAACCAGGCATGCCAGGCTTTGGTCTGCTTCCTACTACATGTGTATAAGGGAGATTGACATTAACTGTCTCAGAGTAGCCTCCCCTCCATATGTTAGGATCATTACAGAAGTCAGGACGAGCCACTGAATCTACTCAATAGACTTACTACTGGGCTGTATGGTAACAATTATGGTAATTAAGATACAAAAATGCCCAAGTTATCAAAAAAATCTCCAGTGAGAGACTTTTTTTTATAAATATATATATATTTTAAATGACCATTTGAGAAAATTCTTAGACTTTTTACAAACAGTACCAGTCCTATGTGCAGACCAAACTGTCAAAGGATCATACTAACAAAGAGTGTGTAAAGCAAATACCTAATAAATGTAAAGTATTCCTCTGAACAATACAGCTCCACTGTTTTCCATATGTTTGAAACTGTCCTGTTGCCAGAAAAAAAAAAAAAAAACAGAACACCAAGTGTGTATTTACCAGTTGGATTTTCCTTCTGATTAAGGGATATTTTATAAAAAACTTCAGTAGACTAATGTTTAAAGAAATTAATAAAGCTTTTTAAACTGTATAAATGTAAGCTTTTTTTTTCAATTTTTTGGTAAGTATTAAGTATTCACTTGGAACTCCTGGGCTTAGTGTTAAGAGTCACAGACAGGAAGAGAGAATCAATTGAGAGCTGTATTAGTACATAGTTAGCAGTCATCTTTCATGGGCTTTGCTGATACTAAAATGCCAGCCTAATCCATTTAAAAAAATAGAGAGCAGAGAACTCTGTCAGTTTATTTGTGACACTTCAACACTTCAAAACTGGCAACATTGCACTTCTAGCAAAAAAATCCAAAACAAAACAAAACAAAACAAAAAAAAACAACCCCCCAAAGACAACAATAAACAAAACAATCAAACAATCAAACAAAAAAAATAGTCTAAAACAAGTTGATTGTTCGGGCTTGTTGCTTTTAGAAAATATGAATTTGGAATTCAATGGTAACCCAAAATGTAATGCTTTTAACAATAATGAAATCCATTATGAGGCTGTTCACACCTGACATTTACATGTATCCTGGATGATTGTAAAAAATGGGACAGATCTTTGTATGCCAGTTCTCATATGGCATCACAATTCATCTGTACAGTCATCTCCATCTATTTGGCAAATAATGCCTTAGACAAAGCAAATGTATAATCATGACTTTAGAATGGTTAAGGCTGAAACTCTAAGTTCTCCTGAATCACATGATTTATCACACTTGATGCTAATGACTAAAAAGAAATTAAGAAAAACAAAATAACTCATGAAATTCAAATTTATGGTTCTACTTCAGGTCTTTAAGGGCTACAAGAGTCTGGGGACTTTGTAAATAGCCGACTATCTTTTCTAGTTAACTATGTTTGTAAAAAACATTGTCCTTTTTTCAAAATTTAGTTTCAAATGAGAAAATTAGTTGAAACACTGTGGTCAAACAGCTGCCTAATGTTGGCAAGTAGATGCATGTACGACATGGAGAAGCCACCCTGGGTAAATACTGTAAGTAAGAGAGCCCAGAGAAAGTAATTTACATTACAGTGACCCGATGTAATTTTAGACAGCCTGTTTTATTTTTACCCATCTTACAAGGAGGGCAGTTAACTAGATGGGCCTTGAATGTGGCCCTGGACAAATATTCATACAAGACCATGTCCGAATGTGGCCTGAGCAATCAGATTTTAATGTGTCATCAATTTGTCTTGGATGCACTCACACCTGTATTTAGAGCTGTCCACTTGTGAACAGATCACTCAAGGCGAATTTTAACGCAAAACGTTAACAGGCTCTGTGAATAATTACAAACATATATATAAGCCTATTAGAAGTAGTATGTCATTATCACCCCACAGTGACAGGTGTGAAACCACCATGTCTTACGTTGACCCCACCAACCACAAGTTAGAGTGTGGATGACCTTGCTACTAAAACCACAGAATGAGGACAGTTAATGAAGCTCAGACAAAGGCGCTAATTTGATGAGAGGGAGTGAAGTGTGTGTGTGTGTGTCTGTGTGATAGAGTCTAGGTGTGTCTGTCGACATTAACATTACCTGATGTATCCTGGACTAGTATATTCCTAAAAAAGCTTGCTTGCAGCTAATGTTTTCCTCACAGACATTAAATTTAATAGTAGTTTGTAATCACAAATTTAAAATGTATAAGATAAGATAAGATAATAATAAGATAATCTGCATCCTCAAGTGTGCCTGACAAAGGTACAGTGCACTGAGCTGAGTCCAAGTTGACCACAGGATCAGGCTCTGTCCTGGTCCTTTGTTTCCCCATGCAGGTATTTTGTAGTAATAATGATACTGATTGCATCAGCTAGTGCCTGAGGAGCAGGATGATGCAAATTTCATCATTATCTGTTTACCTCCTAAATGTTATGACCACGCTTTGTCCTGACTTGCTATCCCAGATTAGATCAGTGCTTGGTATTGGAATCTGAACCGAGAAGGAAAATATTGTAACTCTTCCCTAGTTTTAAGGCAGGCACTGAATAGTGTGACCACATGAAATTTGATACAAATGTGAATTATGTCACAATCCTTAATTCTGTTCTTTAATAATGTTGTTTAATGGCTAATGGCCTGTGTTTTTGCAGATTACAATGTCCCAGGAAAGATGACAGTTTTTAAACAAAAATGTCATTCTTAATTTGATCCTTTTTAGACATTTGTGGGAATTTCTCATTGTAAGTGTAACATTTTTTTTAGGGTTTTTGATGTTTATTTTGATAGGACAGCTGAAGAGAGACAGGGGACAGGGGAGAGAGAGAATGAATGATGCAAATTCATGATGCGTTCAATGCCCTATTCGCTTCATTTGTGAAAGTCGAAAAATCCAAACTTCTGCAAATTTGATGCACAAATGGAGCGAGTTACTCACGCAAATGAATCTATTAAACTTGCTTCATTTGGGCATTTAAATATGTGTGAATAAATAAAGCCAGCTGGGTGTGAACACAAAGTCAGTGTATGAATTCTTGAATTCTTGAGTTATGGCCAAAACATTTTTTGAGATCACAATGACCTTGACCTTCGTCGCCATATTCAAAATAGTTTATCATAAAGACCAAGTACACATTCAAGTCAACTTTGAAGGCACTACTGAGACATCATGATGTATGATCTAGATGTATGTACAGAAACCCTAAAACAAAACAACTCTGAGCATAGCTTCAGGCTCCGGCACACACAGGGCATTAAAAATATGTAGCATTGATGGAATGATCACAGTTAGTTATGAAAGAATTATGAAAGAGCTCATCTTAAAACTCACCGACAGAATGGAGAGTAGCTCATGGATGGGCAGCTCAGCCCTTAGCCGTTCTTTAAACATGCGGATGGTTTGATGCTTTAGGTAGTAATAGGAGGCTATGCGGCCATAAGTCAACGGCTCAATGGTCCGATCATCCTGGGGCATTCATGGAAAGAACATTGGCAAAAATTTTTTATTTGTGCTCAATACATCTGTGTCATTACAGACTTCATACTTTCTTTAAAAACACACTCACACACCTCTTTGATCTCAATGCAGTAAGAGCACTCTAGGTCCCGCAGGCTTCTCTCCACCAGGTTGGACAAGAATTTGTTAATGGACTCGTGGCTGATGTCTTCTAGGCTGTAATAACTAAACAAAACAGGACATAGAGTGTGAGTACAAAAAACCATCAATGTACTTAAATTAAAATGTAGACATTTTTCCACTCTGTGTACTTGTTCTGCTAAAGTGAGAACTAGATTTGTTTTTCATGTTACATGTTGCTTTTATACTCTGTGCAGCATAACTTTTGGACTGCAAGGTTCAATATAAATAGTGCTGGAAATATTAAGGAAACAATGAGTGATGAATAGAGAAGTTTGAGCAGATGAAGAAGTTCTATCTCAGAAAATCATCCATGCATGCATGGAGCTAAAGATAGTGAATCTGGCCTTTATGTTTGGAGTGTTTTGCATCCCTGGGTCCTCTGGCTTCCTTCCACAGTCCAAATACATGCAGATTAGGTTAATGTGTGATTCTAAATTGCCCCTAGGTAAGAATGTAAGTGTTAATGGTTGTTTGTTTCTATGTGACAGTCCAGTGATGGACTGGAGGCCTATGCAGTGTGTATTCTGCCTCTAACCCAATGTCAGCTGGGATGGGCTCCAGCCCCCTGGACCCTGCAGAGGATAAGTGGTTACAGATAATAGATGGATGGATGGAATTTTCAGTGCTAGAGACTGTAAAAGGTCTTTGAAGGAATGGAGAGCTGGAGAGTCCAAAACAGAAGGACCTTTCCTGAGGTGATGTGATGTCACTACCTCACCAAGCTTCTATTACCACCTACTTCACACTGACATTCATAAACATCACTGTTGCATTTTCCTGCATAACAAGAGGTTCATCTTGTGTTGAGAACTACCAACTATGCTAGCTGGAGTATTAGACTGAAAACAAGATACTATAGCATGTAAACACTTAAATCTGGTTAATGATCATTAAACATGTGTCCAGGTTTGTCTCAATTTGTGTTACATATTCTAGTTGGCAAAAGGATACGATGATACAGAGTGTAGTGTTGATTTACACACTGTCATGAAAGCGGAAGTCTGAACTATTTTCACCACTACTCAAAGGATAACCCAAAACTGCTGAAATAATGCAGTCAGTGCAGGAATTGCAGAATTGTTTTTGAAGTGGTTACAGCCATGTGTGCATCACTTCAGGCTATAGCACCTAGACAATGTTGCAAATATTTATACATGGATATGATCAATCAGGTTCCTCCAAATTTCATGTAAACCTCAAATCCTGAATGTCATTAAAAGCTAAAACAACACTCAAAACCATGATAACATACCTGACTTGAGCTTTCCTTAACTCATGTTTTCTCTCCTGACTTATGTTAGATTGATGATGGAGTATTGATGAAGTCTTCAAGCAAACTCAGATAGTAATTTTTAGCATAAGCACTTGCTTGTCATTACTGTGTCTACACATTGGTGCCAGTTAAAGTGAAATGAGGTGTACACACTGTTTGGTTGTGAAGAAAAGCCCTTAGTGAAAGTAAAAGTTCAGCCCTTTCCGGCAAATGACTCCCAGGTTAGACTGTTATTACCAGAAAAAAGACAACCAGTGGCCAAAATGGGTTCCATGCTTAACTCTGCTAAGTAACAGTTACCACATGAGGCTTAGCAGAGGGGCAATCAAAGACAATCTTCATTAGCACAAAATGCCAATATTTGTGTATGGTGTGTGCAAGAAGAATAAAAGTACAAAGGAGACCAGGCATGGTTTCAATATAGCTGATAGAGACAGATGCTGAAAAACCCCAAAGCTATGTTTGCATGGGTGGAACAAACCTTCTTGAATTTGTAATGTAAGTAATATAAATGTGTCTTGGTTAAAGTGAAGAACTGTTCATTACTGGTTTTTATATTTGCTTTTTGAATCCAATCCCGTTGTTCTGTAGTGCCAAAACAACTTGGTGCTAACATGTGTGATCTGGATCTTGGTCATGGTAGCAGCAGGCTAAGTTAAGCAGCATGGGAGACCTTTTCCTTAGTCACATCCAAAATATACCCAAAGAAGATCCCAATGAAAAGAAGCAGCAATTCTACCCTGAGCTCTTCTGAGATGTCTGAACCATCATCTTACTGTAAGGATGAGATCCGCTAGTCTGTAAAATAAACCTATTAAATAACATGCGGATGTGTGCAACTGCTTCCTCTGGGCCAGTGGTATTGATATTGTGCTGTAACTGAAGATCACTGGTAAAAAAGCCATAAAATGATCAACTCTTTCACCTGAGGATGCAATCCACCATTTATCAGCAGGAGAGACCACTATGGCTGTTAGAAGGGCAGCCGCTTGTGTCAACTGCTTCACACTCAGCTGCAAACTTTCACTGTGAGCACATGAGGTTTAAATTGGCCTTGTTTCTTGATCAGTGATCAAAACATCAGGTATCGTGTCCAAATGAAGACTGAGAAATTTTTTGGCATTAAAGTAGTAATGAAGCCAAAACAATATATCTGTTACTAGCTCCTCAATGAGAAACACATACATACACACACATACAAAATCAATGCAAAGACATGAACAGACACTATTTTGTGTCATGCTTAGCTTTGCTTATACAAATACTGCAAAAAGACATAAATGACCATTAAACTAAAGGCAAAAAAGGTGTAAATTCTTTCATAAAAAAAAAACTGTTTCATGTTTTATATGAACCATTAGATTAAATGCAACACTCCTTTCATTCTTTGATGCTTGAGTCCAGTCATGTCCATTAATAACATAAATATGTTTAGATAAACTACTGCCATTTTTCTTCACAAAGGACTATCACACATATGACAAATAACTTACTATATGGCTGAGAACTGTCTTAACATGCATTTTGGTGTGGTCTTTGTATTTTACTGGAACAAACTGAATTCAGTGAGTTTTAAAACTATGTTTTGTTAAACTGTGGTTTTGACTTTTGTTCCTGCATTTCTTGCTTCTGTCTTTCCTAAAGGTGTTCTCTTGCTTTGCTTTGTGAAAATGCACGTTTTGGGACAGCAGTTTATAGTAAGGAATTGGTTTATTGATCTAAGTTATAGGTTGCTTAAGACTCAAGAGAAGCTTAAAGTTGTGTAGAAAAATAAAAGTAAGATCTGTAGCACGGATGGATACAAATACATCAGTTAACAGGTGGAGGAGGAATATAAGATTAAGGTAATTTTGCAGTTGTCTGCATTATGCATGCAAACCAGGACTGACTCTGACAAATAACCCACTTCTTATAATACATTAAACAAATGATATCTTCATTATCATTACACAAAATTATTTATGGTGCAGTTGGGAGCAGGGAGGAGAAATTACAGCCTCACTTGTGGGCTGGTAGCAGCAGTTGAGATGGGTCATTGCCATATATAATGTATGTTTAATGTTTAAGGATTTCTTTCATTCCCATCGCTCCACATGTTAACAGCATGACGTTCCGAGCGCTGAATGTGTATATAACTGACCAAATTTCAGTGGTCTATTGGTGCTGAGGCCTCTCTGATTAAGTCATAGCCATTAGCATCATCACCATTATGTTCCTGATGGCACACACAGTCAGTCTGCAGACTTTTACGATACCCATGGGACCCTGTGTGTGTGTGTTTCTGTGTGTGTGTCGCGGGAGTCACTGCAGTGGTGATAGATTAGCTGGTCAGATATTCAACACAGCTGCATAGAAAAAACAGTTAAGAGACTTGTGCATTTAGGAACAAAATGTAAGACATCAAATATCATGTCATGCAAACATAAAGCTAAATTCATGGTTCCCAAAAAGGCAAAATATGTTTGTCATACTGGAACCAAATTTTATTTTGATATAATGGAGCACCTGTGGGCTTAACTCAGTGTTAACAATGGGCAAAATTAATGTAATGTAATGTAATACAAAGAACAATATTAATCTAGTCTATATAGTCTGCACATTCGAAATGTTGCTACACCCATCTATGGTATCATAATTCTGTTTCCTTTCCTAATGTATGCTTAAGTGTAAAGAGAATTATTAAAGAATCTATAAAGTGTCTCTAATGCTATCTACAGTTACTTGGCATAGGAGGTAAAAAGTATTTTATGGAATCTAAAACCACCTTCAAATCCGCTGATCAACTCTGAATATTATCAAATCCTTATTAGGGTTAGCTTTTAACATTTGAAAGAAACTAAAATTATAAATATCTTAGACACCAAGACCTGTCATTAGCTTTTGTTATCTTGGAGAGCAAAAACACAGCAATCTGGAGTGATCTAATAAATGTTCAGAAGCTGCCAATTCAACCTGCCATTGTGCAGCAATAAGTGTGTGATTTATGACATCTGACAAAGTAGCAACAAGTATAGTCTAGATACTGTTTCATGTTATTTTTTTTACGATGGGCTTGATGCAAAACTATTAGATTAATAAGCTTTAAATACTGATATGATGCATCAAAGAGCCCCATAGGAGAAAAAAAAATCCATATGTAAATGACACACAGCCTTAATGATCTGCAGATGCGGTTTAACAATCCATTCCTTTAATTTATTAATCTGTTCACACAGTTTACAAGTCTGTTCCCTCAGTTTGTTAATCCACTGGCACAGTTAACCATCTGCATTTATTGCCAATGTGTTTTTCTCTTTTATTAATCCACTTGCAACCGTTTCCACATCAGCTTTGTTTCTAATATATAAGCTATAGGGCTTTGACACACCAAACCAACATTTTAGAACTAGCAGCAATTAAAGCTGATTCTGTGTTGCATCATGTCTCCTGTGCTTTGGCCAAAAAAAAAACTGCTCTTGAACACATCTTAAAGACTACAGCTAATAGATAACTGGCACATAAGTTCGGTGCCTGTGCAGAAGAAACCTCTCCAGACCAGCAGGTGGAGGCAGTCTGCATTCGTCATTGAAATTGGAAACCAAAGAACTAGAAATGGGGATGTATAATGTATGATGGTGATGAGCAGGGTACATCAAGAAAAACAGAGCAACAGACACACACCAATGGCCAAACAGACAACCGTTGACTTGGTATGTCAGGGCTCATAGGGTGCTCAGTATAAAAGTGTAAGTTTGAAAACATAAGCTTCTTTGTCTTTAAAGTGGACTGACTATTTTGGTCTTGCTGAACTAAAAACTAAAAATTTTAAATTGGTAACAATTCTAATCCTCTAACTCGTAATTAGAGAATTTATTGCTATTAAAATATATAATAGTTGTAGTTGCAGTAGCACTCTGACACTACAACTCATGTCTGTCAGTGAACTTAGTGGGACTGTCAGTGGGACCTTTGTTATTTCAACTTACGACCAGAGACAGTAAAATAAAGGTGGTATTGTAGTAAATGGTATCAAAGGTCCCAATACTAATTTAAAGGATGATGGTGTTGTGTTTATATGGTTCATACAAGTCAAGATATAACCATAATTATTTCACCTTTCCACCAATACAATTCAAGAGAAACACAAAATTCTTGTTTTTTTATTTGCTAGATATTATTATAACCTAAAGTCTCTGCTTGAGTCTGAAATCATTTCAGTTTTTTTGTAGATCTGAATCGGTACACTGCTACTGCTAGGCCTCAGTAAGGGCCTAAATGGTAAATGTGAGATGACAGCCGTGCAAATACCACAGGCTGGAATGTTCTGGAATGGTCTCTGTCTAGATAGCAGATGTCTGACCAAAGAAAACTGCACTCCTAAGTTTAGGTTGTGAGAACAGGCCAAGAATGTGTGCGTGCGCATTTTTCTTAGTTTTGATCTGTACAAACTACTGCTGTTGTTAATTATATGTGGTGTCAAGAGATTTTCCTAACCTTGGGTTCATCACCAGCCGTCTGAAGAAGTAGGTCCAGGTGATATAGTCCATTGCATCCTGTTTGGATGAGATGGTTCCTGCAGCTATCTCAGCATTCAGATGGTCTGACAGCACACTGAGGAGACTGGGGATAGAATAATCACGGAAAAATGATTTACAGACAGATTACAATTAATATTTTTTCAAAGGCATCTGAGACTACTAATTGATTTTGAAGCTCAGTACTTTTGTAAAAACCAGAATGTATAAATTTGTTGTTCTGGTTGGTTAACCCATTAGTTGATAAACAGCAAATTTTTTGTCATCAAATTGTATTATCAATTATTTAGTCTTGAAGCAAAATGCACAAAAACAAACTTTAAAAGGATTTTTTCTTCTGATTGAAATCAATTGAAATGATTGAAAGAGAAACTAAATGATCATGGCCAACATACTGAATGATTTATCAAATGTGGATCAGAATCATAAACCTGTTCACCTGTAATTAAATCCGATATTTCCTAAATGAAAATGCTGTCAGTTTTAAAAACAATCTCTTTCCAATAATGCTTATTTCTATAGGACATTTACTCCAAAAAAAACTGCTTAGACTTTATAGCAGTCCTTAACAATGTCAAGGATGTTCTTTATTGTGTAAAGCAATTCATACTCAAGGAAAGGCATATAGATGTTGGATGAATACTACTTACTCAGATCGTGAATATATATACAGACAGATTTAGAACTTCTGGTCAGTTTGGTAAATAATGACTTTGCCATAACATACAACGATGGGAGAAATCTTTGTTACTGAGAAAACAGACATTTCTGTTACCTGGACTCGACAGGGAAAGGCTCATAGAGGAACTTCTTGTAGAAATCCTTCTTAATGTCATGGACGAGGATTACTGCTTTTCCCTGGTCATCGAATTGAGGCCGACCTGCTCGCCCCATCATCTGCAGAACATCTACACACAGCATATGAATTACAAAAGATTCCTTTTCTATCCATCTTCCACTTAAATAAGCTGCAATGAAGAATGACTTGTTGTTGTCTCTTGGTCTATATTTTAGAAGAAGTGATGTGAAGTAATATCAAGTCTGTCATAAGTGGGGGCCCAAGAGTTAAACGCAGTAGTCATTGGATAATTGTCAAGGGACAATTCCTTCATAACTACATTATACTGCTTAAATTACACAATGAAAAAATACTCTGTTATGGTAGACTTAAAACAAAATGCACTTCATGTGCAAATAAGCAAATTATTACTCATTACTTATTAGGCAGGACTGTGTACCTGTAATGGGGTAGTCCACGTAGCGCCTGGATTTGCCGTCATAGTATTCGGTTCCTTTGACAACAACCAGGTGAGCAGGAAAGTTCACCCCCCAGGCCAGGGTGCTAGTGGCTATCAGCACCTGAGAGAAGAGGAACTTACTTAAATTATATAAATAGGAACAAACTATATAAGAAATTACATTTGTACAGAATGAGAAAATGGTAAATAACAGCATAATTTAAGTAATGTAATCATTATGGAGAAAAGGGAATGTGAAAAAAATGGCAATGTACATGCAGCGTGTCTGTCACATCTAGAAATGTTTAACCTGCACTCTTCTGAACAGTGCAGTGTGTATGTTAGTGTCTGAACATGGTGTCATCATCCCTTTTAAGGAAAATGCAAATATTTCAGGCAGATACCATACATTTCACATTCACTTAGTGTTATAATTGGCATGATCAGGGTGGAGGTCAAGGTGTTTAAGGAATACATGAATGCACTCTTATTGTGTTGACTGTGTTGCCAGCTTGCCAAAAAAGAAGTAATGAAGTACACCTGAGTGGGAAAATCTCTGACATTTACATCAAGGACCTTTTCATTGACAACTACTTTAGCACAAGTCATTTTTGCAATAAAATGTCATAAATCACAAAGAACCACACTTGTATCGAGATTAACCAATGTAATTTATAGGTGGGTCAATTGGTCAACAGTCGTACCTGGATCTTACAGTTGACAAACAGCTCCTCCACAGTCTTTCTGTCTCTCTCATGCAGACCTGCATGATGCATGCCAATCCCGAAGGCCAGTGTTAGCTTCAGGTTGGAATCCCTTACTGTGGCAATGATATCCTCAATCTACAGACAACCCAAAGCACAATGATGGATCAACCACACACAGATATCTAATTATAAACAGACTGAGTATCTTTTAGTGGCACAGCTGAGGGCTGATTTGACTAAACTACATGACTGTTAACTACATCAGGTACATCAAGACTCGCCCATAATATCACTGTGGTATATACGCAGGCATAAAGATACAAAATCGAAGATTAAGGAACTGAGAAGGAAATGTTAAGGATATATTTTTTAAAATCAACAATTTTAACTGCTATACTGCAATTCATCTTTTAAATATTTTTCTAGTCAATTCAATAATATTATATGTTGTCATAATAAGTGGCAGGAAGAGGGGACTGAAAATCCAGTCCTAAGAGAAGAAATGGGTAGTTTCAGGCAGCAGCAAAGAAGGAGCTGTCAGGTCGGACAGGGGATTCGGGGCAGTGGGTGACCCCTGGTGAGAGTTAAGCAGCTATCACCAGAAGCCTGTCAGTCAAACAGCAGGGAGCTGAGCTGCTACACGGGCCAGCATAAAGAAGCAGCTGGCAGCAGGAGGCGGCAGCAGGCAGCAGCATATATCAGCAGAACACACACAGAGGCTGGGGAGGCTGTGTGCACACATAAAGAAACTAGGCCTCTGTCATGAGACACTACATATTTGCATTGAGACAAGGTGTCTGCAGGGTTCACAAAACAAATTCTGGACTGTGTAATGGTTCCACATGTACTATTCTAAAACTTGAAGACATTATAGTTGAATTAACAATGCTATCACAGGTGATAGAGATGATGACTGAAATGACTGTAAGACTAAAAAAAAATTGTGAGTAGTTTTTTGCTTTGTTTGTCAAATAACAGCAAAGATTATATATGAGTAACTATAGATGATGAACTAAGCTCTGACTGCAATTCAATAAATAGAATACTACTATTATTATTATTTCTGCTACTACCACTGCTATTATTATTATTATTATTATTATTATTAAATACAGACTATAGATTTTATGCTTTTATGGTTAAATGATGCTCAATCACTGATAATCTTGTGTCTGACAGAGAAAATCTGAAAAAATCATTCTAAGCCATATTCATAACTACAGCACTTCAAAAAACCATGTGATAGTACATCCAGTTGATAGCTCCCAGTTGATAGTGTTGTAATAATATTAGCATACTGTTCAAATGTGAACCCAGAGGAGCCGTTTCCTTCCATCTTGACCTGCTCCTAAGGTATGCAAAAACAATATAATGGTAGATGACACTGACTCTTCCGGCACAAGATGGGCTGAATTCCATCTGTAATTGCACTTAAACCAGCACTTTCGCAGAGAAATTGAGCATCAGCACAATGCAGCCAAAAGAAGATGGAGAGAAAAGAAGAAGGGAGAATGGCAGCTGTATCTGCTGAAATTATACCAATTGCTTCAGTTCCCTACAGTCATGGCTATAGTCAGATCTCAGAATCTAATGTTGTTTATCGCAGAGCTTAACACCTGTCTACATGAGCTGAAGTCAAGGAGTCAGTTTGATCCATATGATGCTCATGCTTTGTTGTCTTGTTTCATTGTACAGTAGCAGAACACTGATTGTAGTTGCAGTGGCTGTTATGTGTTACAAGTCTGCGGTCTTTCAACTAAAGTAAAGCTGACAGAACAGTAACTTCTATTTTAATCAGTCCAGTTGTCTACACATTTCACTCACACTACACTTTTTTCTCATCTGTTCTCTTGTGTTTTACACACATTGACTATCTGCTGAGTTGTGAAGGCTGCCAAACCTTTGGTGAGTCACACTCAACACTGGGCCTGAACACATCCTTTTTTAGGCACTGACACAGCACAGGAGCTCCTGTGTACACATGGTGTTAGCGTACCTCCCTCTCATCCTGGTGCAGCCACTGTTTAGGGTTGTCCTCTGTTGCCAGGTAGGCGATGAGGTCCAGGGCGGTCAGTCGAGTTTGGCGTCGTGACGACACAAAAATCAGCACTGGTTTAGCCGGTGAGTGGCTGCGTATCGCTGTAAGGTCAAAACATGTACAAGTTATACATACTGTTTTGGAGAAGTTTTTGGAGGAATTTTTGTAGTTATTGTGTACTATCATGTTTTTACATCGCCTTTTCTTCTGCAGCACACGTGGACATTACAAGGGCAATGTTTGTGTTATTCTATGCCTTTCTCTCTAGCAATAAAAATTGGTCCATCTAGTCTTAAACATGTCTCACAAACATACAGTATAGTTGATTAAAAAAGGCTTAGAAGATTGCTAAAATTCTGGTCACTGTACTTGTAACAATTGATACACAAACAAGACAAAAAAGTGTTTGTTGGGGACTAGGTTACTACACATTTAGGGCTGATGAGTATTTAGGACAGTAGGCAAAGTTAGTGGGATTGAGTAAAAATAATCTAGAGTGTGTGTTAATGGTTAATATAAAGGGACATGTCACCTGGTGAAACAGAGTAGCTCACTGATATTTCTTTCTAATAGTTTTTGCACACCAATGAAGCTCTATGACAAGATGATATAATATCAGGCTTTTTATACACACACATTACTTGTAGATCTATTCACTGCTAGTTTCAGACAGCACAAGGGATTTGCTGACTCTGACAGTTTGTTGTAATACAAAGTACTGTCACCAGCCTTCCCTCCTTTACAGCTGTGGAGCAGATAAGCAATTTAAATGACCACACTCTATGTGGTTTGGGTCACCATGTTAAGCAGCTTTTTTGTTTTTGTTTTTCACAATAAGGCGCAATAGAAAATTAATTGAAATGAAAAATTGTACTTCTGGATGTATACCTTGGAAGGTAGGCTTGTTCATACTGGCCATGCGGGGGCAGTAGTGTTGACCTGGGAAACCATGGATGTGAACTTCTAGCGGTACAGGGCGAACAGACGGACGGAAGTTAAACAAACCCACCTGTTACACAAAGAAGAAGGGAGGGGGCAGGGAAGAAAAAGAAAAGAGAAAAAGAGATTTAATGTGAGCAGCTGGCATCATGAAGCCCCATCTGGCTTCATGTAAATTGTATGTCACTGTCAGTGAGGCACTTAGCAGCAGGTCACTGCTGGACTCTGCTGTGTTATGTTTAATCTTTCATGTGCTTGTTGTCTTTATTGTGTGATAAAGTGATATGGTGCGGTGTGTGAACAGCATCGAACTCAAAGTCTGTTAAGTCAAAGTCATTGTTAAGAATGTGGTGCGTTATTTGGAGTTTAATGTGGTATGGGCTGCTACATGTCGGTAGACATTTTAAAAGCTTGGATAATGGATTGGGCGGCCACAAATTTAGCAGCTCAGTCTGACAACAGCCAGTCAGATTTATGGGTGGCAGAAAGCCAATCTGGTTTGCTAACACTGTCTTTTTACAGCTCTGGCAGCAGAGCAAATGGGAAGCTACAGTATTCTGAAATGTCTCTCTGATGAGCTTATGCCTCCGCCAAAGCCAGAAGTCTACTCCTCCATGTTATACAAATCTGTGAAAGACATTGCCATATCAAGACATATCATCTGTACCAAGATGTATTTCCAAACCTCTTCGTATGATTTAAAAATATGTAGTTATGCCTGGTTGAATCGCTTCAAAATTATTGCTTGTTCTTGTACAGCCTTAAGTTTGACCTTCAGAAAAAAAAAGAAGCAATGTTACATTAGTAGAGAGGTTCAATTTGAACTGTTTCTCCTATGTAGCCACGCATTGCTTAATAATGACTGCTTTCTGTTTAAAGTTTGGGTAACCACATGTGTAGGCTACATCAGAGGGTTACTGTTACTCATGAATGAGGACAGTGGTATATAGCCTTGTACTTTCTACAATTTGCTAAGTTTTGCCACTGCTGAACTTAACGCTCGAGAAAGAAAGAGAGAGAAATAAAAAAAAAACCCAAATGTGTCTTTGTTGCTTTCCACAACAAACCTTAAATGACTAGATGTCAGCTTGCTAGGCCCTGAAGATACCTGGGCCTGATGAGAAGCCGATTTGGCACAACATGTCAATCAGAGGTCAATCTAACATATCCATGCAAATTTCATGGCAGTCACTCATGGCCATTAGCAGATATCTTACTTTCGACAGAGATTTTAGTCCATTTGTTAATTAAAAAGCAAAATCTTTTGAGCTAAAAAAGAGAAAAGTATTTAATAAGGGTATAATTATTACTTTCAAATGAGTTTTAAAGAACTTTGACTCAAACACTTTTTAAATATTTTCTAACAGAAAGAGTGTATAAAACGCATGATCTAATTTAAAAAACAGGACACACATGCGTGTTGGTAAATCGCACGCGCTTTCAATAAAACACGAATGTAACTTATAAAACAGGGGTGTGAAATAAAGATAAAATGCGAGTGTAAATTTAAAAAAAAGCATGTGCAAATAATAAAGTGGACACTCAAAATAAAAATTGAACGTTTGTTTAGAAAAAAATAACACATTCATGTCACCTCCTGGGCTCCGTTTGTTTGGGCCTGAATGGGATCAATTTTTGTCAAGAAGTCCTCTTTGTGTCACTTTGATGCTCCTCTCAGCCTTAAGATGACAGGCCAGATCATCCATTCACATTCTTGACTCATTATTGATTGTAAGATTTTTAGCATGCCATCCAGACAGCAACAGCAACAATATAGAGATACACTACAAAATAACCTCCAGTCCAAAAGCATCTGTTTGACCTAATTTGCTATTAATATTCAGATAAGAAGAAGCAGGAAAAAATAAAGCATTAAAAACACAAGACAGCGACCCTGGCTTCTGGCTGCATTGTGCTTGGTACACAATAATATTACTATTTCTGAAACAACAGAGCTTATGAACATGATCCCTATTTCTGATCAAAGAACAGTCAGAAGTTAACAGGAATAAACTGACAAAGGAAGCCTGGTTCTGAGATTTACAGTAGGAGACTACTACGGCCTAATCTTTTGGGTTCATTATGGGAATCTGACCTGTCCGATTCCCAGCCAGTCAGCAAGGTCTCGAGCGTTGGCAAGAGCAGTGGAAAGACCGACTACTCTGACACTCTTGGAGGTGTGAGAGGAGATGAAATTGGTCCTTGACACGATAACCTCCAACACCGGACCCCTGTCCTCACCTAAAAAACAGACACAATGGTAAAATATAATCTTTTTAAGTATTATTGTTGTGCCCTTTGCTGGTATGAGTTTTTCTGGTATCCAAAATTTGTATTTGAAGAAACTACCCTGTGATAGACTGGAACATGCAAAATATTTTGCATTTCACCTATTTTAGATATTTTTGTAAGCAGACCTCTACTGACAAAACCTTTAAACCAATCAGTCAGATATTTAATCTTCAGACAGAGCCAATTCTGGGCTGCTATTTAAGCCAGTTACACACTGTGTTGTTCACGGTACAAGAGGACAGATGTTTGAAAAATAAGTCCACATCAGTTTATTCCAACTGTAGAAAAAGTTCTACAGTTATTTAACAAAAACAAGGCTGTTGAGACGCTGTTGTGTTATGTAATGGTTATAGTTCTTCATACTAGTTAGCTAGATAGCATTAGTAGAAGCCAACCACATCCATGAATTCTGTTTACCCAATCCTAGCCCAGGGCGGGTGTAATTTTATACATCATCTTAAACTTTGATCTCTTTTTTGGTCCAAAAAAGAAAAGATGATTTGCTGCCTTTTCATCTTTACTACAGTAGTTAAATAGATTGGGGAAAATTCACTGAAAAAAAATGTATATGAATTTATGAAAACTGTAAATATTTTACTTCCTCACTTGAAGAAAAAAAGTTAAGGAGCACCATTCTGGTGCCCTCTGTAAGCACTACAGGTCAGTGCAGTAAATCAGCACCAAGTTATGTAACATATTTTAAAGCCTTTTGTCCTAAGTGGTCGCCTGTTGAAAAACAATGGAAAATCAGGCTGCTATGCTGTAGAAAGAACTGCTTCCACTATATAGGAGGCAGATTATTTTGTATTTTGTTTACTTTCATGTTTGTTTTTCACTGGCTAAAATGGACAACTACATGTCACATTTTACCTGCCTGAGTACAGAGTTTACTTGCCCTGGGCAAGAGTTAATGTTGAACCCTGTTTCTGACCTTTGATGGTATGGATATCTGGACTCCGTGCTGGCCAATTTAAAACAGTTCGTTCACCAATTTATTTGTGCTTTGAGGTGTGTGCTTTGGGTTATGATCATGCTGAGGGACCCAAAGTTTTTTACATGAAACCTAGACATGGGTAGTGAATTTTGCTTTATAAAGCTTTGGTAATCCTCAGTTGTCATAATGCCTTTACCATTGCATAGACTTTCAGTACCAGAGTACAACATTATGGATCGACCACCATCTATTACTGTGAATATTTTTTTTCCTTCAAAGCTTTTTTTTTCACCTATGAACAAATAATTTTTCAGCAACACAAAGAGTTCTATCTTTGTTGTCATTTATCAACAGAACATCTGGACTCTTACCAAGAAGATGGATCTCATCGATGATGAGAATGGCAACTTTCTGAACGTAACTTCGGTTCTGCCAACTTCTGCTAACTCCATCCCACTTTTCTGGAGTAGTGACGATGAGGTCAGCCTGCGCTATGGCCCTCATGTCTGGAGTCACGTCACCTGTCAGTTCGACTACTCTGTACACAGACAAAAACACGAAAACACTTAAGCCTGTTTAGTTCTGTTTTTATTCCAATACCTGTTTGATGTTTTTGCAGTCATGTCCAAAATTGTAATTATAATTTACAATAATTTTAGCCAGGTCAGGCCACAATCTCTATGAATGAGTTGTCTGCAAATGCATTCTGTGTGATGTCATCCAAGTGAGGAGACTAGTAGTGTCTGTTCTAACTTACTTCCTTCCTAGTTTCTCCTCAATCCTGACTTTCCAGTCCTCAATCCTCTCTCTGACCAGGGCTTTCAGAGGAGCAATGTACACCACCTGAACACAGGGCAAAAAATAAAATCATTTTATTTAAAAAAAAAATACTGCCAGGATTTCCTAGGCTGGATGTAAATTTGCACTTTATTATCACAGCCTCTCATGTGGGTGCATCTCAAAAACAACAACGATACAACAAAAACCAACAAAAATAATATGAACAAGAAGTGGGAAAAGAAGACATTTTTCTAAACAGTTCCTTTTGAACAAAGAACAAACAAAATGCAGTATAAAGCGCTCTATAACAAAGATATAACATTCAATTATTATGGGCTTCACAAAAAAGAACAGACAGTACAAACAGAACAGAAACAGGGCAGGAATGCTACAATTACTGTAAAACAAGACGAGTGAAAAAAATTCATGATACAATAGTCTAGATAAAAACTGATAAAAATGAGGATAAAAAAGAGAACACAAAGCATGCATTAAAACACAAAAATTCTGCTGACTTAAAATAATAAAGTAAAAAAAAATAGGGTTAGAGTTAATAGACTAAAGCTTGTTAAAACATTTTTCTACAGGACATTCAAAAAATTTCTCTTCATGATGTATGTTTTGAACCAGTTTAACACACAGACAGAAAAAAACAACCAGTCCCATTGCTGTTGGTTGTGTAACACTGGACTGAAATTCCTTCAGGGTGTTTTTACAAAATTTATGTATTCATTTTTTTTGCTGTAGGAGTGAATTGCATGAACTCTATCATTTAAATTATTTTAACTGATAAATGTGCATCTCAGGAAAGTAGACTGGCAAGGGCTAATCTTGACTAATTGAAAACAATTTAAAGATTGTGATTGTTGCTTTGTGTCTAACCATGTCAATAGCTGTGAAAGATCATGAGTGGTTTCCTGATTGAGACAAAGATGTCATCTAAATGCATAAAATATTCTCCGATAGAGGTTTCATGTATGGGTCTATATAAAATGGAAGCCATGCCAGTTAACTTCTCCTTGCAGTCACAATTCAGCTGATATTTGACAACTTAAACTGTTTCCTGATCAATATTTATGTTTTTGATAGAGTAGCTGAAAGAAAATCAAGTGATAACCCTTGTCCACAATATAAATTACAATTACAGAGAGCGCTCCCACAGGGACAATCTTTTGCAAGTTGGACCTCCATGTTGATAAATTTTGTTGTTACAGGAAGATATCTGCTTAAATGGAAAATGTTCGACACAGTTTGTTGATGAGGTTTTTTAATGGTTAGGCAGATTCCCGTCTTTTTGCGGGGTGCAGAGCACCTCAGTAACAATGTTAACAAGTAGAAATGACAGCGACAAGCAAGACATAAGCAAGACAGTAAAACTGATGAAGCAAGACAAACTAACCTTGCAGGTTGGATACTTGTTGAAGACCCGGAACATGGCCATCTCTGCTGCAATGGTTTTACCAGAGCCAGTTGGGGCCCCCAGAAGGACGTTTGTATCGGTGTGATACAGTGTGTGGAAGATCTGAGTCTGAATTGGGTTGAAGTGAGTGAACTTGTACAAGCTCTCATACTCCCGGTTACCAAGAGCTGTCACAGGCAATGGCTGCAGGTCCAGTAGCTCTAAGAGGGAGAGAGTAATGGGAGAGGATGAAACTAGACTCTTCTCATAAAACCATAAAACTGCCTTTAAGGCAGCAAAATTTGGGTAAGGGAATAAAGAAAACAGTCTGTATCAGTCATGGAATTTGTTTCTATCTCAGAATATGAAATCCAAAAATAAATTAAAAATAGTGTATACTGAAAAATTCAGCCCCCTTCTGTCTGAATTGGAAATATTCACTAATGTTTGGATCCATATATACAATATTCATACACTAACCACAAAATAATATCAATGCCAAAGGTAATTGTTTGAGTAAAAAACACTGAGATATAGGCTGTTCATTATGTACAACACTGTATAGAAGACACATTGACTACAATAAAGCAACCAGGATGAAAGGAAATAGTGACTTAGAAATTGTTCTAATCTACATCTTTATTCCTTTTTACCTTTAAAACATAAATATAATGATGCAGAGTGTCAAACAGTCCACATCTAAGAAAATGAAAAGTAAGTTAAGTAAATTTAAATAAAGGTTAAGAGCAATAAAAACAATTTAACCCATCTTAAGGTTTAATACAAACAATTATCTTCAATATTTTTTTTTGGCCACTTAAGTAAGGGCACCAAAGAAAAAACAGTAATTCTGCCATACTATCATCTTGTTACTAAAAAGTTGCTGTTAACACACTGAGGAGAAACAAAACAATGATAAGCATTCAACTAGATGCCAGTATTAGATCTCAGTAACAGCTTTCTTTTTTTTTGCACTATATGAAAGATTCATCTATCAATCAGATCACCCTCTCGGTATCTGTGCTTAATCTGTGTGTGTGTGCTATGTGTTTAATCTAACAATTTGTTAATGTGTTCATTGTTTATTTATACTAAAAAGCCTTATATGAGAAAGACTCTTTCAATCAAGCATTGATTGATATTAACTGCTTAGCAACAGCACATTACCATAGCAACCAGGCTATGGTATGGAACTGGATAATATACTCTGTGTGAGAATGCCCTAAGTAACCAAAGTTTTTATAAGCACCTTTATTCAAATTAAGATGCCGAAGTACGCAAAAACAAGTAACTCCTTTCACAAATCTCTTTTAGTCAGAAAATTAAAAATTACGAGCTAAGGGCTGTCAACACCAAGAACTGTAATGACAACAACAGTGGCAAATGCTATCGTTTGGATCACTTCTAGAGTGATGTCGTAAAAATTAAATACACTCACAGTCCATTAACATCCATCTTATTTAGACTTCACATTCAACACGGCGAATGACATACTGGAGAAGTTTGTCACTGAAGGTGAAAAAAACCCTTCCTTTTGACAAACAGTCTCTATGAACCCCAAAGACCCCTAGAGACCCCGGAAGAAGAAGAATACGTGAGATCAGATTGGATCAGATTTTCCATTACTGGTGTCCTCTTTGACAATTGCCAGGATGTCAGCAAACTGATGCTGACTCATTCCAAAGTTTGAATGAAACTTGTCTTCAATTGATGACAGCTCTCATAACAGAGTGTTCTATTCTCCTAATCCTGTCGTCTTTGAGGGATTACATGAAGCCGTATCCTTCTAGTTCTGTTTGTTTCTCTTTGACCTCCTTGCAATGTACAGCAGTAGAAGGTCATAAACATCTATTTTCTTGGAACGTGCTTGCGTGCTCTGCACTGTCGTACAGTGTTATGGTTCATCACTGTGGATGCTAACATCATTCTGATTATATTTGTGGTTGGAGTTACAGTTCTTGGTTTTGAGAGCCCTTAACTCAGTTTGGTTCTTAATGATGGACTGCAACAACTTGTAAACTGCGTCGGTGGTGGAACAACCATGTAGCCAAATGGTTGTGGTGCATGCTTCATGGCTGAAACTACTGTAGTTTCAACTTTGTCACATATTATACCTTTCCCTATCACAGTTTCATGTCTGTCTTGATAGTCTCACCGTCCAAAGGAAAAATGTACAACAAATAAAATCTTCAAACAAACACAAAAACATATGACAGAGACAGCAATGTTGGTACTGTAGAAGACAAACAAACTTATTATTCTAGATTCAAGTCAAGTCAGATCTCTAATGTCAAGTCATAAATATGTGTTTGAAATCAACTGTATGTACCAGTATGTGGGGGGTGTCTCTCGGGTAAGATGAGGTTCTGGAAGTTAATGATGCAGACGGCCTCGGCCCCAAGCCAGCGGTCTGACACTGCCTTGATATAGTACTGGGAGGGCAAGGGCTCAAATATGGGTATGGTGAACACTATGTGCTGAGGCTCTCCCGTTACAACCTGGAGGAAGGAAAACACAGACAGACACACACACTCATAAAAGGCACAGGAAACAAAAACACACATTAATCATCATGTACTCTTTAAAGGAACACTGTCCTCACGTCAACTGTGGTCCCATGTTACAAAAACGAACCTGTTTCTTTTGCAGGAGGAAATACTCAGAGTGATAGATGTGATCATTAATGGGATCCTCCACCCATAACCACCATGGCTCACCCACCGACCCATGGACCTGAATCATTGAGAGAAGAAACATTTCAATTAAAGATTCTTTTTACAGACAGTTAATGTAACCAACATGAGCTTTAAATTTTATTTTTATTAATAGCAAATTAAATAACATGATCAAAAGTGTTCTCTGTTTTTTAACTCAAAAGAAAACACAAAAAATATATAAAGCCACCAAACAGGCTGTAGATGAAGGGGACCAAAAAGAGTGAGTTTCAGTTATGGTCATGTTTCAACAGTGAGTTTAACCAGAACAAAACCCACACAAACATAAGAACATGTAACATTCTGATCATTAAGACCTTCAGCTTCTCCTGTAAGAAAAGGAAGAAAGAAGGACCTCAGTTTTTGAGTTGGTGAGGATAAGAAAAAACATAGGACACAACACTACAAGACACCACTGAAGAAAAAGACCCTGATAACAGAGTTTTAACAGACTTTTGCTTTACTCACCACCACAAACTGGCTAGCTGGTCAAAAGACCATGCTTTTTCCAGTGACGCTAATAAAGCTCACATACAGAGACAGGTGCTTGGAAGCAAAATCTGGACCTGGCTAGGTGAGTGACTTATCTACAAACACAAATCCCTCCATACAACAAAGATTGCTCATATACAGAGAGGATTAGGACACATGGACTCATGTTACAAGCACCATAGATAGGCAGGGATACTAGATTTCACACTAAATAGTCTTAAAGTTAGAAAAAATTTCAAGCCTAGACTAGCAAGCAATCTTACAAAAGCTTGCCTGAGATATGTGCATGGCTGTGTTGTTTAAACGTGTGAGATTATCATGTTGTATTGTGTAATGTTATCAAAACAAAAGCCATCACAGAAGTGCTTTTGGTCTTTTTTCAGGGTTTCGGTTGCCAAAACAGGTGCAACATGACCAGTGTTCCACCAATAGCAAAGAATATGAGAAGGAATCTATATCATATGTTTTGATCTGATGGCCTCGTCATTAATATGACAGACAGGACGTTTGTCCACTCACCTTCCAACTTTTTAAAAAATGACCTGCCCCTTCCAAACACTGTCTACGGGCTGTTTCCAAGATGGACATGTGAGATTTATACTATAGATATGCGAAACATTCCATCTGGGGGTGTCAGGCTACATCATTTTAGTTGCAACGGCAGAGTGGTGGTGTTCCTCTGGGCTCTGCCTGTGATCGCTGACTCCAGGGAAGTAAGAATAGTGTACTGGTAACATTTGTATATTAATCAAGCTTGTACCACTTACAAGCAGTTCTTGATCTTATAGCTCACTGTAGCAGCTCATTTTGCCCTTGCTGCATTACTCCTTGCAATGTTTCATAATGATGAACTGTCAAAAATACCCCAAATGACAGTTGTCTTGTTTTGGAGATAGATTTTTGACTAAAGATTCCAGTCTGTGTCAGTTAATTTAAATGGTATGCATCATATAATGATGAAAATGATATAGATCAAATAAAAAACAAACAAACAACAACAAAAACATCAACATTAAAACTGTAGTAGTCTAGGTCTTTTTTTCTTAGATTATATTAAGATGCTAAATATTTCAACTGTATAAAAACTCAGCATTTTTGACACAATAAATACTAGCTGTCAACCGCCACTGATGATTTAATCTTGAATAAATTACAAAAAAAAAGTACTTGTAGTAATTAGCAGTATGTGTCATAATGTGTCCGTGTGGTCTGTTTTCTGGGTGCTATCAGAGAGGTGGCTCATGTGCTACTACATGTGTCCTGGCTCTGCAGCCAGATCGGGGCTAAGCCAGCCAGTCTTACATTACAACTCTCCCATGATTGGAGCATGCATCGCTAATCAGACATAAACATTCATCTTCGTATTCAGCCCTGCTACAATCAGCTTCCTATTCCACTCAGATTTCATGACAAACCTCGGACTAAGCTTTCTATGATCCTCTCTGGGTTGTCTGACCACTGAGGTGGGACATGCTGGCAAGGCCTAGAAGCACTCAGGCTCTCAAAGACAGATGGAGATTCCATGGATTGAATAACAGGAAGGTAGGAGAAGCAGCAGCTCTTCTTTTCTCCATCGAGAAATTATGAGCATGTTTTTGCTGGTAATATCAGTGATGTCAGTTGCAGAGTGAGAGTACAGATTTTTCTGAAGTGAAGTAGGATCTGGCTCTGGTGTTATCAGTTTATTTTGAGTTTATGCAGGATATTTGACAACATGGTAACTAGCTGTATAGAAATCATATAGCTAACATGCAGCAGGGCAGTAATTACTAATATCCTGAAGACTATGCACTTTTAGTTAAAACTTGCAGTTTCGAGCTATTTAACGTTACAGTATATATCATGTTTACCTGGTCATTCCAGCGAAAGTCAGGTGTGATGATGAGACGAACGCGTAAGACAGTGCGTGTGATTGGTTGGATGCTTGCTTCCATTGTAACTGAAGGGATCTGGTGGACACACTGTTTGACAGTCAACCCCACGTTGACATGGTGGAGCATGTGACCTGGGAAAATTATGAGAAGTGTTGGGTTAATTGACAATCTGTTAAAAAAAAAAGGTTCCTGTGTAGGTGTTTGTCTATGGCATATCTCAAAAAACATTCATCTGATCTATTTAAATTTTGGCAGATGTATTGCTTGGGACCCAAAGAGATGCAGTATTGAATCTGTAATTACAAATGTTAACAGACTTTAAGTAAACGAGCAAATAATGCTCAAAGCAGGCAGGGGTAGGCTTTAGTGTTTTTAAATTTACTGCTGATACAAACCAAACCAAACCAAAATTTACTACTGCTTTGACAGCATAAGCTTTTAAGAGATTTATTATTAAGTAGGAAATGCAAAGTGTTTGTAAGAGAGATCTATATTAATTATTTATCAAAAATGCTTCTAAAAAATGACAAGTCATTTTTAAAATTTTCAACATTGGATCGAATCATGTGTGATTTGAGAGGAACACGTCTGCAATACGACCAGCTCCTTTAACTGTGCCATTTTGTTCACCAGCCTGACACTTTCTAAAAAAGAAGTGATTATGTGTAAAGAGGAGTCAGTATATCTGAGTTTTGTTAATCCTACCCCAACAACTTAATGTTAACTAAAGTAAATTTATCAATAATTATGATATAGCAGTACAAATGATGTCCACTTACAACAACGCCTGAAAAAAAATTTTAATGGCAGTGCATTCTTTCAGCATCTCCCACGAATGCTGATAACTTAAATCAGTAACAAATTTTGTGCCTGCACATTTTGATATTTTTGATTATATAAAATTATTTTACATTTTGATTTTCACCTGTGCATTGTGTCTTTGATCTATATGTTGTAAATTAAATCATGCAAAATTTATTTAAAATAATGGAAATTACAGTAAGTATTATTATCATTAAATTAGATGTGGCACATATTTTCTTAACCTCAATAAACTGCCCAAAACTGGTGCACACTTGTTATATTACTGCTGGTGTTGTGAAAAATGACGGTTGTTGTTAAAAATGGTAGAAATAAATGTTGGACAATTCCCTTTGACAATTTATGTCATGTTTATATGTAACATATAGATGCATTACATAGATATTTTGGTGTGGTATAGAAATATTTATAGTCTGAATGTGAATATACCCCTCGAATTACAGTTTAGCTGTTTTTACCAATCTCATCTTTTCTCATTTCCTTGAGTTTGTCCACAGTGAGCTTTTTCTCCTCCAAGCGGTTCAATACAACATGGTTCAGGTTGGGAAACTGGCGGAGAGGGTGGGCAAAGCCCCACAGCCGTTTGTCAATCACTTTGCAGAGGGTAAGCAATCGGTAGGTCATGGTTGGCCACCGCTTTCTCAGAGCAATCTCAAACAATGCTCTGACGATCCGAGCAGCATTCTGAAAGAAGAAAAAAGCAAAAAAAAAAAAAAACATTAAAAAAAAAATCTACATCTTAAATAAGCATTGGTCACAGAAGTACACATATTACTGATGCATTTGTAGACGTTATCTCCCCTTTCCCAAGTCAGCAAAAGTTTTAATATGAAACTGAAATAAAAGAACATAAAAATACATTTGTGCTGGATAAGAAATCACTTGTAGCAGCTGTGTGGTACATCATGCTGGATACTGGTGATTAATCATGCGTGATCAGGAGAACGTCTGTTTGGGCTCAGGTGTCCAGGTTGGCCACAGCTGTGTGCTGATGGATTTCTCATGTTAGTTCTAAGGAAAAGGTCAGATGGCAGTGTTGATCGCTGATAGACTGTTCAAGTCTGGTCAGGCTGTGACTGATTTCGTCAGGTGTTACTGTGAACGAATGAGGTCTGAGGTCTGGTGAGGTCTGAATGCACACTGGCCTGGGCTCTGTAGGATCTGTGGGATAGATGTATGAGACCTACCTAGAGTACACTGAGATGTGGTTTTGTTCTGCTCCACAAGGCCCACCAGGACAGTTTTAGAAGCCTTTTGTTGAATCCTTTAGATTCCTTTTAATTTGTTCATTTCAACACAATTTTTGTGCTTTTATTGGCATATAGGCTACAAAGTAAAATGGTTTGTGTCTATTTAGCTTTGTGATTACACTGGGATTCTGCACAGTCTGTTTTACTGTGACAATCAGCTGGTTTTTCTATGCTGTTCCTGTTTCTGACTTCTTGCCTAGCTTGATCAGATCAGTTCAGTTTGAAGCAGCTTCCATCAAAAATAGACTTGCAGTATTCTCTATGTTGTTCACAAAGCAAAGTGAAGCAACTGTGTGTGGAAGAATCAGGTAATAGTTTTGGCTGTAAACAGAAAAACCTAAAGTCAAGGGTAACAGATGTACTGAGGAAGGATCCTTTTTATCTTCATAGTAAAACCACTAACTTACATTGTTTCTTTTTTGTATTCAAAAATTAATACAACAGACTTAACAAACACTTCTGTTTTTCACAAGTAATCCAGACATCCTCACACTTCTTATTAGGTTGAGTGAGTTGGTGGTGCAGAAACACCAGACATGTTTGCAATAAAACAGTGTCTCAGTGTGTCTCTGTATTACTATGGTTACACAGTTCATCAGAGGACAAAGACCAAGGGCTGTTTTTCCCGTCATTGATGGTTGTCATGGTTTTCAGATTTTCATTACAAGATTATTGTGGGCAAAAAATATCTACTTAAATTATTTAAAAGAAAATGATCCTATTGGTCAAATTAATTTTTAACTTTTTTTATTGTGTTTTTTGCCTTTTTGGCATAAAAAACTCTTACAGTGAAGGTGGGTGGACAGAGAGTCTGAACCATAACCATAAAAAAGCAACTTTATGGAACAACTCAAGTTAATGAATTTTGCTGTTTTATGGCAAGTGGTAACCAGTGCCAAGGTGCATTACTATGATACAAGAACAGCTAGAAATGAAATGATTTAAAAGGCAATTTACTGTTTACCATGTGTGTATGTTTACCACAGTATCAATATTTCATTTCTAAATAACACAATTACTGTCAATACTTTTTATCATCAACACTCCTAAACTGAATTTTTACATTTAATTTCTTTATTTTATTTTTATTATTATTATTTTTTTTACAAAGATTGGAAAAACCTACAGGCTGGTCAAGTCTTTGACATAGTGATCTACTGTTTTATTAAATGGTTTACATGCAACACTGTCAAACCAAAAGGGGGGTATATTGTTGTAGTCTCCCTTTCCTCCAAGATGAAACTAATAAAACTAATTAATGCTGTCTCTCAGCAACTCCCAAGAAAACACACTATTATTTATATTTGACAAGTGCAGCCAAAGTAATCAAAGCACATTATTTATTAATGTTTACCGAAAATTGCTGCAAATACAGTTGACACAGCTGCTGCCATTTTTCCCCTTTTTTGGGGTTTCAGTTTAACATTAACATAAATATATTTTACATGCTCACTATAGTTTTATAAGTTTAAATGAACTATTTCTTTTTATTTTATGTGCAATATTGGAAACACACATTAGTCCTATCTGTGCTAACAACTTTAACCAAATAAAAATAATAAGTAAAAAAAACATCTTTAAAGATTGCAACACTAGATCAACTTAAACACTTCTTTTTCTCTGTCTTCCCCTCTGATATTTTTGTCCATTACTTTCTCCATGTTGGTGAAACTAGTGAGCTCTAGTTAATCCCACCAGAACTTTATTGTCTCTATGTGTTGCTATTCCGGTGAATCTAATTGGTAATTTTTTGTGTTCCAAATTCAGAATTGAGTGAGAATGTTTGCTCAAAAGATAATCTGTGCTTTGTATTGTAGCGGCCCTTCACATTGCTGCTTTTAATAATCTCCAAGGTCTCTGAACACGAGACAAACTAGTATTCTAACTGCCTGTGGGAAAAATGAACTTTTAAGAGACTATTCATTCTTTTGTCCTGTTATGTCTCTGTCTGCTTTTCTCTTTTGAGAGCATCGCATATGAAATTACTTTTTCTGGCTCCCCTTTTTTTTTGCAACTGTATCCTCCTGCTCCATCCCTTTTCAGTATGTGTGTGTGTCTCCCATACTGATTGGAGTAGCATGTCAGTGTCATTGCTCTTTGAAATGCATTAATTTGAAGGCTGATTGGTATCATGTGACAATGATGTCCCAATCTCAGTCATGCGATGCCCCAACCACCTGTGCAGGCATACAGGTTAGAAACCCTGCATGATAGTCTACAGCACTCCATTTCACACTTCAACAACTATCACTGATGAGACTGGATCTTAAGTTATGGAGAATGGGCTTGCAAATGTTTGTGGTTTGATGAGTTTCTGAAGTAACCTCTGACTGCTGCTTCTGTAGCTGCTAGTTAGCTTTGTCAGACATAGCTGACTGCAAAAGCACCATAAACAGTGTGTTTCACCGCTATCAAAGGAGCTTTGGACTAGGGAGAGGAGGAGATTTTTAATGTCCAAGTCTGAAGGGGACTTAGAAAGAAAATGCTGGTGGGAAGTGGGGCCAAATAGGCTAATGAACTAAAATCAGGTTAACAAACAGTCCAAACAGGCTCAGTATTCCTTGGTGGACATCATGACAGCAGCAATGAAACAACACAGGACACAAAGAAAGCTAAGAGGGGAAAGACAGAGTGATCACTTGAGAATCAAGTATAAATATCTGACTGGTTTTTAGTTTTTCGAAGGAGCTTTGAGAAAATAAAAAGGCTGCAAGAAAGACTTTGAGATGGACTTCTTGCTGCTGGACTAGTAAGTAATATTATCAGACTTTTGAATTCATGTCCGTTTTTTTTGCTCTTGCTTTATGTTTGGCTTAGTTAGCAAAGTTTTTGACTTGTTGATGGCTTGTTTTTTTAATCATAAGCCAAGTCAGTCCATTTGGACAGAGTTGTGAGTTGTGGTGAATGATATAGCCTGGTGTAAGCGGTGTTTTGTCTCTGGTTCAGTTTATGCTAGCTTGACAATTTTTGTGTTTTCAGGATAAATTAAATGGGAGGTGAAGGGGAGGCCTGACCAATGGCTTGGTTATTCATCAAAATATTCCTCAAGAGTGTGGTGTCAGTAAGACTATTTTCAGTTCCCAATTGAGCTGGCGCCTGTACACAATGTTATGAACCATAGAATCTTGCTAGCATAACATAAGCAAAGGGTACTGTATTACTTTTCTTTAGCAACTGACCATGGTATAAGCAGGATAATGTCCTCCAAGTTGTCTATTATTTGTAATAAATGGACCATGCAGCCAGTGCCTGGTATTGTACCATAAATTTCTGGGCTATTACTCCACAAATGATGGTTGAATGAAAATGAATGATTGGTGTTTTATTACCCATCCATATCAGTAAAATTAAAACCTATGGTTTTGTGATTTTTGTGCATTTACTGGTCAAGATCAAACCTCATGAATGGCAACATGGGATTTCAGGACATTGTGATCCATTTTCCATCAATATCTCTGCTAGGCATGAATGTGGAGGAAATCATTTGTTCGATCACGTGTTCTGATGTGCAAGAATTAAAATGCTGATTATCCACTTCTGCATGCTACTGAACCTATCAGCCTCATATTTTTTGTGCAGATTCATTATTATATGCTTAAGTACCTCTTATCATTACAATTATTCAAAATTTCATGACACCAACTTTGGCGACAGCTCCATTTTACTGTATGTCCCCATTGACTGCTGACTTCTCAGACAACTCAAATAGCCTGTAGGGATTACAAGTGATCTGCAACTATTTCAAACCTGCTCATCAGACACATACACACAGACTCACACACATATACAAGGGCCAGTTTAGGGGTTGTTATGTTGCCCAAGGACACATCATCATGCAGACTGATCAAGCCAGGAATAAAACTAATGGTTCTTAAATAAATGGATGGCCTAATCTATTCTCTGAGCCACAACAGCCCAAATTATTTAGAGACTGATTTAGAGAAAGGTTTAATCAAATCTGTTTACTGAAATGTGTCTCATCAAATATGTTTCTAAAATGCTGAGGGCTTTGTTATTGTTGTTTTTTAGAATTTTTGTGTTTTGTGAAATGTTTTTGGGGAATACTGTGATTTCTGAATTTTGTCTTCTGCAAAATGTGTTTCCTGAAATGCTGTTCTTTTAAAATAAATTACTATAAAAGTGTTTTGTTTTGGAAAATGTCATTACTTCTAAACTGTGCTCCATAGCGTGGTGTGTTTTTTGAAATGCTGTCTGTTAAATGTTGTGTTTTGTAAAGTGTTTGGTTTGTTAAATGCTTATGGTGAAATTCTGAGTTAACCGAAGCTCCTTTTTTAAATTGCTACTGTTTTTTTGTAGATTATACTGTTTGTTTTTATATATTTTGTTACATCTTGTGTTTCATAAATGTCCTGTTTTGTAAAATATCCAGCTCAAGCTCATTATTACTGTCATAATTGTCAGGGCCACTGTAGCTGCCCTTACCTGTGCCACATATGACAGGTCTGAGATGAGGGAGAAGCTGTCCACCTCTCCTCGACTGATGTAAGTCTGAAGCAGAATGTTGATCTTGCCATAACTGTTCTCCACCCCACCTGCAGCTGGCAGCTCACAATAGTTACACAGCAACTGATCGAGTTCCTCCAACTCCTCATCACGAACCTGCCAACACACACCAACATGATACACTACAATTTTTTAGGTTTTAATGGAGTTTGGGATGGACAATTACATTTTAACTGCATACTCTACGTAATAGACTTTAATAGACATAGTATAGACTTAAAAAATAAAATGTCCAATCAGTAGTTAACTTCAGCTTTTTCATTACAATTTTCATTTTGAAACATAATTGAGACAATAGATGAAGATGTGCACTGATAATTTTATGCTTGTCTGAAGCTCTGACAGCCATTGATATAGTTAGTACACAGTGAAATCTCACCTTAAGCTGTTCAAATTCTTCAGCCTTTGACACAATACTGAGGATATCAGCTTCTGTCCGTTGAGAGTTGAAGTTTTCATTGAAAGTCTTCACAGAAGAAGAGGAAATAAACTTAAGTTGTTAATGGAGTGTCAATCAAGATAATATTTATGTCTGCTGTAAAAATATACAGTGAATGTGGTGAAAATGCAAAAGACAAAACAAAACAAACAAACAAACAAACAAACAAACAAAGTAGAATCAGATACCGGTGGTAAACATGTAATTTCTTTCAGTATCAAGGTTACAATTTCAGAAGACCACAAGATATCTGCTTACTTGGATTGAGCAAATTTCATTTTTTGCCCGATAGGTACAGAGAAAAAATAACTTGGAACTAAATAGGTTGAAACAGTGTTTATGGTCTATCCATCAGCTTTTAAAAAGACCAGATATTTCTGCTAATTGTTCTTTTCTTTCTTTTTATCTCAAATTTACCATCCTTATTTCTGAGACTAGACCCTAAGATCAGTAAGTACTACTTAAATTTTCTTTCCAGACAGATTTTATAAAATGAGAGTAGGCACTTTTATGGTTGGTGTTTTCTTTCATGTAGTTTTTCATCATAAAAAGAAAAAAAAGAAAAGAGGCAAAAAAAGAATGAAAAGGGGAAAAAGATGCACATTTAATGTTTTTTTTTTAAATTTCTTTAGAAATTCTTTTGAAATTGGGGAAATAAAAGAGGAAAATAAGAGGAAATAAGAGAGTATGCCATAAACGCATGCACCTGATTTAGCAACTAGCATAAGTATCAGAATGGTAAGTGCCGTAAGTATCTTTGTTTACATTATCTATTAAGGTGTTGACTTCTGACTGCTTGTGGCTAACAGTTTTAGTGGCTGTGATAATGCTATTTTCACTTTGCAGTGGAGATTTCAGTTTTTTTCCTGTGACTGGCTTTTTTGTGTGGTTTCAAACCTAGCTTACCTTGGTACTTTTGAATCTTGTATTTTATGGAAGTGCACAGACATCACAGATAAATGTGTCCACACCTCCCTAGTAACTAACTTCGCACAGATAACTGTGTGATATATCAGGGGGTGTAAACATTAGAAAAACATAGATTTTTTTTTAATAGAAACTTTTAATCTTGTGCCCAAACATGCAGGACTGTGACTGTGGTGTGTTTATTCTGATTTGTGATTCTTGTGCACATTAGCTTAATACTTTTATACCTCTATGGTGTTGTATCTGATGTAAAAGTGGCTGGCGGTCCTGCCCAGGTCAGTGGAAGCAAAGTAGCCAGTGCGCTCCTCAAAACGAATCATTCTGGCTTTATCCAGCTTTCTGCCTGACTCCACCACCAGCTCCTTTCTGTACAGCTCTAGGGAGGGATCCATCTAAAACAAAATATCAAGTCAAATAAAAAAAATAAATAAATAAAATTTAAAAAAATTAAAAATTCATCAACATTATTGATCCACAATAAGGGTTTAAATTGATGGTAAATTGTTGTAGATACTCAAATTAAATAATTTTGTCATTTTTTAAATTTTCGTTTTTAAATTTCTGTTATCATATAATGCTCCCACTATAACAATTAAAAAATCAGAGAAAAACAGAGGCAGGGTAAAACAATTACAACCTGGATCACCAACCTGATAAGCCTTGTGGTTGATACCATATGCCAGTGGGTTGGCTCTCATGCGGACATAGAGGTAAGTGTAACTGAGCCACTTCACTGCCTCCTCCACGTTGGTGACTGACCCCAGAGCAACCTGAATCCAGGAGAGAGAAAAGAGATAAACAGTTCTTAAAAAGAGTCACTAACAGGACTGGTCTTTGTCACCATCTAGTGGACATTTCTGGAAACTGCAGCCTCAAAGAGATTATGTTTTGAGACTGCATGCTCTGTCCAAAAATGCTTTGAGACCCCTTATCACTATAAAGTACTTTGGAGAACAAGATCTTCTCAGCTCAATTACTCATAGAAAATGAAACGAACATGAGGAAAAGTGTCTGTCATCATCATAAGCACAGAATATGGAGATTTTTTTCATGATTTTAAACCCATAAACTGACAAATTTGTTGATGTACCTTCATCAGAGGACTTACGTTACAATTGATATAATTTTTAAGGCACAAAGTATAATGAAATGAGGTACCATGCTGTTTTTTCTTGTTTTTTTTTCCGCTTTCCTGTTTTTATTTTTACTTGTTATTTATTTTTTGATAAAATTTTAATTGATCTTTTATTTGTTTGTTCTAGTTTTTGATGTTTTCTTTCTTTTTTCTAAGATAAATCACCCATGCTGAGTAATTTGCACTAAGAGAACTTGTTAATGTGTTATATGATCGGGTAAAAGCTTCACGCTAAAAAATCATAGGTACATTTCAGTCCATTAGTGCTCAATGATACTGCAGAAAAATGATCATGACATTAGGTGACTCCTTTTTTTTTATAATAATATGAGGTCTACTGTTTTACATTAATTTGTTGCAGGAAACAAATAAACACATTTCAGCTGAGCACAGTGCAGCGTAGTCATTTCCAAAGCGTGAGTACATCACATAGTAAGGTGTGAAAAAGCTCATGATTATAGCAGGAGTAGAGGACATATTTCCCCTGACATGACACAGGATGATGACACTTGCTGAAACTTGTTCTACTTAAAACTTTGGTTGAAACTTCAAGTTTTAACCGAAACAACTCTCAAACCTCCCTCACTGCCTTTTTTTGGATCATTATAGAAAGGAAGACATTTTTCATCTTGAATTTAAAGACTACAGAAAACAATACTGGTCTTTGTCAAACAAGGCTAATAGAGACTAACCTCAGCGTTCAGGTTGTCAGCAAGGCTGTCCAGGAACTGACTCTCAATGGGGTTCTGCTGGGTGAGAAGTGTCAGGTAGTGGCTGAGTTTGTCATGGGTGGTGATGATGGTGCCTTCACCGTACTTGTCAAACTGGGGACGACCTGCGCGCCCGAAAATTTGCATGACATCCAGTATGCCTAGATCCACCAGGGCACCGCGCTTGGCATCATAGATTTGAGTCCCCTTTTACAGAAACAGGAGAGAGAGGTGGCTTCAGATTACTGGAAACATTTGCAAGAATACATATTTCTATGAAATATGTATGAGCGAAAAGCAGCTCATTTAAAATTTGTTTTGTAACGCATGATGTTTTCCCTGAAGTGCAACAACAAGAAAACTTAATATTTAAATAACCCTGACATTTTAAAATATTTAAAGAGAACCATTAGTGTTGGAATAATCTGCATTTGCATTATGATTAACTCTGTAAATAATAGAAATACTGAAACATTCAAAGAAAACTCATTCCACTACAGTCAATAACTGCTGAGATTGTGATAAGATTGTGCATTCAGTGTTACAGCTAGGTCAGATATCATTTCTTTTCTTGATCAGATTTGATGCTTTAATCTTTTTTACTTTTTTAATAATTTTGTTTTTGATATGGCATTTCTACATGAATATGATTCTTCTATATAAATAAACTTTACAAACATATCCCATGTGCATCTATTCTAGTAACAAGCATTTAATGTGTTTAAGTTTAATATCCTTTTCCTCCATGAAGCTCCACCCAAAAACATTTGCAAACACATTACAGAGCAACACTGTTTTGCTGGCAGACATGGTCATTCAATACAATGAGTTGTGGTTTATTTTAAATCAATCCCACATACACTGTCCTGTTCCAAGAAATACTTTTTCCTTCAGTTTTACTGAAATTTACTAAGATCTACATTAACTTGTTGTTTAAGGAAATTGTGCGGTCTTCAAAACAATATATTTTGAACCATTTTAAGAATGTAAATCTTTATTGATGCACAACTGTATTAGTGAGAGCCTGTGAAAATGAAGCAGCCACTTAAGGCTCTTAAAGAAAAATCCCATACACTAAATGTGGATGTTCAATCAGTTTTAACAATAAATGCAGTCAATACATTTTTTAGTGTTTGCTAAATTGATAAAGAAAATGAGCAAAATAAGTTTTTTCCTTTGACACCAGTAATGTCACAGGTGTTCAGGTAGAACTACAGGTTATTTCAGCTTTATCTTTAGCTCCCCCACATAGCTTCTTGGTAAACTGTTGGCAAAGTTTGTGAGTAAAAGGCAACTGCCAACTTTGTCTGGACAAGTTTTTCTTACAGAAATAAAAGCTAAAAAAACTATGCATAATAAAGACATTCAAATAATAGCACCTTGATGATAACTGCATGGGCTGGCAGGTTCACTCCCCAGGCCAGAGTGGCCGTACAGACCAGCACCTTGAGGTGGCCTTTGGAGAACATGTTTTCCATCAGGCTGCGGTCAGACCGCAACATGCCAGCATGGTGGATTCCGAATCCTTCTGGAAACATCTCCTTCATTTGCTTGTTTCTGGAGCGCTGGATCTGAAAGAAGTAGGTTAAGAGATTAGTTTTAAGTTAAGATCCATCTTCTCTGCCCAGAGAATTCACCAGTGTGTTTGCTGTTGCTACTTACAATCTTCCAGGTGCAAAATCAAAAAGTCCGTTACAGGAATTGTATGGGGTAATCATCATTTAAATGACAAAACAACCAGATGGTACCTTTATTGTAGTTGGTGATGTAATCAAACAGACCCCAGAACTGTTCACTCAGATTTTACCAATTTGTCATCTCAACCAGAGAATACAAACCATAGACAATGTTTATATAAACAGTCCTGGCAGCTGCAAAGGCCTCTCTAGTTCCCATTTCGCTCTATCAGATCATATTTTCCTGCTTCTGCTGCCAGCTGATAAAAAAGAGGTCCCAACATCAGTTAAACACTGCTAAGGTTTGGACCAATGAAGCTACAGCGGCTCTTCAATTGTTCTGAGTGCAGACTGCCACAGGTTCAGAGACGTTGCCACACAGGATAACCTTGAGGAATATTCTCTCACTGTGACATCAAACAGAGCAAATGTGTTGATGATTTGGTGATCAGAAAGACAATAAAATCATCCTCAACCTGAAAGCCTGAATGAAAGGAGAGGTTAGGGCCAAAAAACCCCTCTGAAACTCTAGTATCAAGAAGGCAAAATGGGGACATCAGCAGAGAATGGAGGGAGATCTCAGCACCAAAAGGAACAAAAAGATGACTAGTGATTCAGACCATAAAAGAAGGAGCACCCCCATCATGCGTGAGGCCACACTGGCAGATGAGCTTGACCCATTTCATGCTTGCTCACTAACCCTGAACAAAGAACCAATGTCAAAAGTCTAGTCTGCCTCTGATGGAGCAGCCACTCTGAGAATTCACAAAGAGTGTAAGAAAAGTTCTGCTAGGAGTGAATATGAGTAGAGCTACTGGGCCTGATGACACCCATGGTCTTGCGCTTAAAAAATGCGCTAATCAACCATCAGATGCTGTTGCAGACCTTTTTAACATATCACTATTACGTGAGGTGTTTCCACCCACTTCAAGACAGCCAAGATTGTACCTGCATGGAAAGAGCCTGCAGAGTCTAATCTAAACAACTACCTCATTGTGGCAATTACCCCATTCTGAGCACATTAGGAATAACATCTTAGCAGAAAATCCTCATTAGATTTAAGAACTAACAGATCCACAGAAGATGCTATTTTCACATACTTCAGACATTTGGAATTGTCAGTCACACATTCTCCACTCTAGTGCTCAACACTGGAGCCTGTCAGGGTCGTCTTGTTCCCTCTGTACATTCATGACTGCAGCCCGCCACAGGTTAACAACTCCACTGTGAAGTACGTGGACAACATCAACACTGGCTGGATGTTTAACAATGGTGAGAGTCCATGCAGGAGGAAATGAGAAATATTTCAGAGTGGTGCGAAGAGAAAACCTACTGATTAGCATCAGCATCAGCATCAGCAAAACCAAAGAGCTGATTGTATACACACATAAACACACGCACACACACACACACACACACACCACACACACACGTATTTAGTAAAAAAATAAATAAATAAAAGGCAAAAACACACCCCCCTATCTACCTTAGTGAGGCTTAGGTAAAGCAGATGTGGCAGGAGCTGGATAAAGGAGCAGCAACATGTAAGGCTGTAAATGTAACAATTTGGGAGCATCAGATCCTAATCTTGCCTCAAGCACAGAAATGACTAAAGATGACCCTGCTGACTGCGTTGTCAGCAGCCCAGGAGGAGGGATGCTATGATGAGCTGGGATTCCATAAAAATGAGTAGGACACACACTTTTAGTGTGTATGTGTGGAGATATAATGTTTTTACATCATAGATGACGAAGAAAGAAACAGGTGAGTCTCATATAAGACTCATAGGCTGATATAGGAATTTAGTATGTAACTGGACTGAAAAAAAGAAAGAAAGAGAGAAAAAACCCACACTGAACAGCCAATACAATTACATTGACTGTGTTGACTACAGCTCCATCATATCCCCATGACAAACTATCCTACAAAATTTAAATAAACAAATTAGTGATTCATTTAACTAGTTTTAACATTGCACATCTGCACTAAAGCATCATTGATGATCATTCACAATAGTAAGCATGGTATCAATCAGAGTTGATTATTCTTGACAGTAGCAATGTGAGTTTACAGGTACTAAGTTTGTTTGCTTGATTGTAGAAATAAACTTGTGTTGAAGATTTGCAGATAAAATGAATGTACCTGCAAGACTGAGATTATGACCGCAGGAACAGATGGGTTTTTTTAAGCACACAGGTTTCTATGGATATTTCTTTGATTTCAGCATAGATTTGTTGCTCACAATGTAGCATTATCAAGAAAAAGACCCATGCATACATGGATAAACTGTATTCCCTTGAATATGACTTCATTTCACAAATAAGGATGATGACAGTGCAAGTTGTAATGTTTTAAAATGATTAGTCTAAAACACCAGTGCTATGCTACATCTTTTTATGTGACATGGATTTAAATTTCAGGTATTTTGTAAATCTTAAGTAAGCAGCAAGTCAATTACTGAGGGTAAGTATCCTCTCTGCTGTACCATCTATAAAGCAGAGTTTTCTTTGAAAAGCCAAACGAAAGTGATCCTTGTTGAAATATTATTTAATTTCATCCATTCACATGATGACAGACAAATGGTTGCTAGAGCTAGCTTGAGTTAAACTGACCTAAAATTTTCCTTGGTAAATCCTTTCAATTCTGATACTTTTTCAGTTATGGGCATTTATGTTTAACTGAACTAAAAGATATTCTAATCCATGAATGATCCATGAAGTCTGTAAATCAGTCTATTTCAGTCAATTTTAGAATGATTAGCCCAACATTTTCTGATAATGCTAACCCCTAATGAGGATAATGGGGTTCGAACTGTGAGCAACTCTGCTTGGACCCTTAACAAAAAAAGAAAAGGTAGAAGATCACAATGTGCAGGTGGCTGATAAAGTGTAGTTGAATCAGCAGCTCTTTTAGACAGACTGAACAAAAGTCTCACGAGTTCAGTGTCACAAAACACTTTCAGAATGTGATGGTGAATTGTGAAGTAGATTCATAAAATTATCTGAAGCCAATTCACCCACATCCACACCCACATTCAGACATGCACAAGCACACGCACACACATGCACACGAACACACACACACACACAGACCTAACCACACACACGCAAGCACGCACACACAGTCCGATTGATGTGTGTGTTGGTGACTGACAGTAGGGCTGTGACCTGGCTGGGCTTGAGGGGAGTCCTCATCACAGTACTTTATCTCTTTCTCTGGCCGCCTAAATGGAGGTCAGTGGCTGCACTTCTTTGCCTCTCAAAGAGAAGCCCATTGCTGCCAGCAGCTGCCAGCAGCTGCCTGCCTCTCAGCCTCACTGTTTGGCCAGTAGTAAATGTGGGGTTTTTGTATTGTGGATTGATGTGGTGGACTGAGGTAACTCACAGTACAGCCAGTGAATATTACATTCAAAGTTTTCTTTTTTGTGATTTTAAAAAAAGGTAAATTATTTTCTTAGTGTAAACAAACAAACAAACACACACAAACAAAAAAACAGATCGGCGTAAGGTTGAGAATGACTGTGATCATAGATAAAACAAACCAACATTGACCATCAGTTGGAAATTAGAAGCCAACAGCAGTCTCTGTTTCCTAATCTGTCAGTCCTACTGTAGTAGTTTGGTTAGGTTCAGGCAAAGCAAAGGTTTTTGGTTGGATTACAGTTCGAAAGCTACTTAGTAAGGATTAGGGAAACTTGCTCATCAATAAAAAGGGACAAAATGCTTTATGGTCAAGGTTTAGGGATCAACACTGACAGTCAGCAGGATACTACACATCTGAGTTCCACTATGTCAAAGTCACACTTGTTGACACATTAATCTAGATTCTACTCTGACTTCCTCCTTTTGTGGCTCTATGAAAAAGTTATCTTTGGCCCTAACATTCTTTGCCATTTCTGCTCTATTTATATTTCTATTTATTTAGACTGCCCTTGTTATGTGCACATTTAAATCATGTTCGCCTTTGTGAATATTCTTTTGGTCAGTTGGCAGGGTCAGATGATTCAACGTATGAGCTAATTTGGTCAAAGAATATCAAAGACTAATTTTTCATGTAGATTCTTTAGCATCTTCTTGACAAGTTTATCATATTATCTCCTCTCCTAACTATGCTAATATCCTTTCCCTTCCAGTTCCATCCTTTTTACAGTGATTTCATTCAAAAGAAAATCCAGAAAAAAAATGACACAATAGAACAAAAAGTAGTGCAGCTAAGCTGTCTGAAGCCATCTATAGTTGAACAGGGCAAACTGAGACCTTGTGGGAGTCCTCAGGGCCAGGTTGTGCATTGAGCTTTGGAGATGCATGTGAGCGGGGGAAGGTAGGTAATTGAAATGCTATGGCTGAGCCTAAGCTTTGAGGTGTCAGAGTGTGTTACAGCCATGCTCTCAGGATCTAATCTAAGGTGAGTTAGCGCTGATGTCTGCGGTGCCATGGCTGTATTTGAGATGGCATTGACCTAAGCTCCTGATCACGTCCCATTAGGCCTGGTTACTCACTGCTGCTCCTGCTGCAGAACTCACTCTGTCCACAGACAGCCAGCTGCCAGCTTCGCTCACCATCTATCACTGTTCTGAAAACGTAAAGAACATCCCAAAACAACTGGTGTCAAATCATCTTCTTTAAGGACAACTGAATAGAGGTAGATACAACTAACTGGTTCATATATCCACCCATTCCATTTGAACATACATAATTTTTTTGAGGCTTTCTTATAAGTATACAAGACAGAAGCAAAATCATTATTTGACCATAACTTTTAGAAATGTGGATGCGTCAGTTTTTCCTTGCAACAAATAGCAGCTTTTAAGCTAAGCTCTAAAAGTGTGAAATCACACAAAATGTGATATCAAAGCAATATAAACTGGCAAATACAGTAGACAGCTTCTGCTGGGGGCTTCAGCATCAACACCAACTCTCTGAAGCACCAGAGCTATTTATTCACTTTTCTAAAATGAAACAGGATAGCTAATTGTTAACTTTGTTCAGGTCTCTGAAAATAATGGTGGTCAGAGAAGCTGGCTATTTAAGCTACACAGAAAGGAGAGAGTGAGTAAATGAGTTTCTACACAAACCTACTTTACCCTGTTTTTCCATCATGATCCATCATGATTACTTTTAAAGTAAAAAAAAAAAAATTACAACATAGTTGTATTATTTGAAGTAGTAACGGAGATCACATTTGTTTGCACAGACATATTTATTGATGTGTCATCAGTCAGTTTATGAAGACCAAAAGAGCAAGTGTATGAAAACAGTCCTTTGTTCTTAAACATGGTGGGTGGCACAGCAGAAAAGTTAACACACCAGTCAGCTGTTTTAATGCTGATGAAGAAGCAATTAAAATGGAAAATGGACTTGCTTTGCACTACCATGATAACATGCAAGGCCGCTCCCTGAGGCTATGAGACTGCAGATGAGCTACAATACCAAAATAGTCAGAGTGGATGGTGAGGTACCCAGTATTCTCTACACTGTCCCACTGTTTTACAAAGCAGTCTTTCTATTTAAGGAAGCTGTTTTTGTGATGTGTGTTTTTGTCACTCCATTGTGTCATTCCTATTTTCCTCAAGCCTTTGAGTTGCTTCTCATTGTTGTTGATCAGTGCACTGGGAAGCTAGTTCAGCACACTGACAGGTTGTCACGAATCTGACACAATGAAAGGTCCCGCAGTGGACCAGACTTGTAAAAATAGCACCAATGAAAGCAAACAGAGACATTAATGAGCCTGCGCTGGTGTTGCTGTGGAGTCCCTGGAGGTTTAACACTCACAGGCATCAGTATGTCTGCATTGGTGCATCTTGTTAAACAAAATGACATAAAAGCTGTGCATCCCAAGACCAGAGAAATGGAGAGATCATTGATGTTGTATCATCACTTAATCTTTACTGTACATAATTACTAGTCTAACGCTCCCTTCTTGGGGAATATGCATCCTTACTTAAACAAAAAAACCTTTATAAAGTATGAATGTCCACTAATACAGTTGTTAACTAGTGCTAAAGGTGTTTCTTCATAGCGCTCAGTCACTTATGGTGGGTCCAAGTATAACCTCTGTAATGGACACATGAGACCACAAGGTGTCTCTCAACTTCCACAGTAGTGTGCATTTCTTATCTGAAAGCAGTCACATGGTTTCATCTCTGAGAGCTGGATATTAAAACACAAGGGAGACAGGGGGAGGTGAAGGAAAAGGCGGTAAAGGCTGTGTTGTCAGAGTTTGAGAAAATGAAAGTCAAACGGGCTCTAAAATACAATACTCTCTAGGAAGGGCTTTAGGCAAAAGACTCCCTGCACACAGGTTGCAGCTATGACATACTTCACACCCTCACAAGCATTTTGCAACTTTACATTTGCAAAGAGGTCATGAATATGTCTAGCATTAAATCCATGTATTTTTTGATTCATATTGACAGTTTTAGCTATTCTAATATCTCTTTAGTGACAACAAAAGCTGAATTACAAACCCACTTAACTGAGTAAAAATTTGAATCTGTCGTCTACATTTTACCATTCACATTTAAAATGATAAGAAAATTAATAAATTCACAAATCAAGTGGCTGTAAATAACAAATATACTGTTACTGTCAACAATCCAATGTGAGGAACAAAACCACCGTAAATAAATTTTCTACCTAGTGTTGGTGGTATGTATATCAAAGCTTGCTATGTACTGTATAATTCTACTTTGTTCTGTCGTTGGTTGACTAACCATCATACACAGACACATAAAAAATCTAAAGGACAACATGTGAAGTGAAACCACAAGTGAAGTCATTTATTCCCAACATGGATTCAAGATGTTGTAAGACAAATAAAATCATAAAAGAGAACCTGACATCCAACATGAAAACTAAACAACACAGTCCTAAATTTCAAAAACACATTACCACAACTCAAGATAAACTAAATACTACCACATTAATAAAACAAGCACTGCTAGGCTGTCAATAATTTTGCAAAAGGCATTATAAATCTGTAACTTTTCTATATGAAAAAGTCCTACCCTGTCTTCTATAAGACTCTTTAATATTTTAAAGCTTGATGCGTTGCTGAGGGCTTTCAAAACAACGCAAAACCAGGGTTGAAAAAATGAACTTTATTGTGAACTCTTTTTACTATTTTAATCATTCACATAAGATACAAGAGCATTACCATTAACAGTGTACATATAATAAAGCATATGCTGTTCCACTCTGAGCTGCACTGGCAGCAGTCAGTGAGTTTGAGGGAAAGCACTAAGTAAATACTAAATAAAAGTAAGTTGCATCACCGGTAGTTCTTTTCCTGAA
>JAPZDV010000025.1:25762258-25780632 GCA_029814665.1 Acanthurus lineatus
GGTGTCAGACTGTTGTACGAAGTCAAAGGCAGTCTTTTGGACAGGTGATAAATAAGCATTTAACAGTGCTTAAGTGGAGAAATTAGCAAAGACATCAGCAACGAAAGAGGAGAGACCTCAACACCAACAACACCCAAGATTTGTGGCAGGCGATCCAGCACACTGCAGCAAACAAAAATAGAATCACCCCCAATAAGTGCAATGATACTTGGCAGATGAGCAGAACTTGTTTTATGGTTTGATCTCCTTAACAAAGACTAATCTGTTGAATTTATTCTGACCACAGAAGACTGGCCCCACCTTTAATCAGAATACTGTTTGTTGATGTCAGTTTAGCTTTCAACACAATGTCCCCGCAAAGCTCATTCGAAAATCTTAGCGAAATCAGCTTCAGAACCACACTCTGCAGTCAGATCCCTCCTAACAAGCAGACTCCAGAAAGTTTGAAATGGCTGACACACCCTCAACACTCAAGCGCTCAACACCAGAGTCTCTGAGGGTTGCATGCTCAGCCCCCTCCTTAAATGCATCCATGACTGCAATTCCAGACATAGATTGACCCCTAATGTGAAGTTTGTGGGCAACACAACCATCATCAGCTAGATGACGGGAGAAATTCAGCAATCATGCAAAACAGCGTAAAAGACACAACCTACTGTTGAATGTCAACAAAACCAAGGAGCTGATGGTTCACTTTAGAAATAAGAAGGGAGAGACAATGACACCTGTCCGCTTCAGTGGAGCTGAGATGGTGAAGGTGAACAGTTTTAGATTCTGGAGACAAACATCACAGACAACCTGTCATACTCATCACACATTTTTACCCTGATGAATTAGTTTTGGACAGTGGGTTTTAAAACTCAGACAACTTTACAGGCAAACTCCGGCTAACACCAGAGATCACCCAGAAAGGCTCCCTTACAGATGTGACTCGCTAGATGTTATATTAAGAATTTTCATTTTTTCATGACTTATTTATAAATCAACAGACTTCATCTCCTTTTACAACCCTGTTGTAAAATACTAAGATGAATACATTTTGTATGTTAATGAACTTGCCTCGTCTGGTCGCACAGAGCACACAGAGGGAAGACATTATATTTTTCACCTTTCACCAATATTTTGTCGACCAAACTTTTAATAAAGAAACATTCTGCAGATTAATCAATAATGAAAATGAAGGTTACACGCATACTTACTACTTAAGTAGGATCTTTATTTTTGATTATTTTATTGTTTGTCTTCTTAAACAGTTGTTGTCAATAGCATTAGGAAAACAATTCACATTTAATGTACAAATTCAAATGCATCCCAAACACTATCTGCTCAGTAATCACAACAATTACTGTAAATGTCGTCTTAACAGAATTTCTTTAATACACTTGCAGGCATCAGTACGTTCCTCACCAAGCAAGTTTACTAAAGCTTATCTGGCATACTGCACCAACTTGTGCCATATTGAGTAGGTTTTCTTGTTATTATAGTTACCAAGTTTCTTGTTGTAATAAGGATTTAAGCAAACAAAAAACAACGATATAATATAAAATATAAACATGATGACTTGTCCATCATATGTAAACTCATATGCTAGATATATATAAACCCTTGAATTAGGAGGCACTGACAAAGTATTGTTTTTAATTGCTCTCCTTGCATACTTTTATATAAAATACCACATTATTATGCTTATACATAATGATCAAAGGGCAATACTGTAGGATAATTTTAAAAAAAGCTCTTTTGTGGAGTGTTTTCTAAATGTTTTCATTATTTTTCTCAACTGCACTTTATAATCACTGGTATACCAAAAACTGTTTTTACAAGAATTGATTCAAGTGGGTGCATTAAGATATCTAAGCTTGATTGACAGCCTCTCCAACCCCATGAGATTAAGCCAATTAAATAACATTAGGAGAGAGAAAAATATTGTGGAATCACTTCTGACTTTTAAAGCTTGATAAATAAATGCTAAATTATATGACTGACCTTAGAGGTGCTTTATTTCAGTGCATATGCATATCAGAGATTAAAAAACACCTATAAATATTAATGTGGGGCAATTTCCAGAGTGCAAATAGGCAGTGCATTATCTCTGTGTGGGCTTAGAGTGGAATCAGCCTGATGCCTCTTACTTCGCCAAAGCAGGCCAGACCATCAAAACACTACAAGACGGACTAATGGAGTGGATAATACTTGTTATGTTGGGACAGAGGCACAAGAGCTTGGTGTAAATTAATGCACAGTTATTGCATATACAACAAAATTAATTCACGTACACACATATACTGTAAAACCATTACACAATTGCTTTTTAAAATAATGTTTCAAAGACCATCTTGGCTACAACAAACCATTTTTAATCACCAACATAATCTCTTGTCCCTATTTCCAGTTTTAGAAAGCATGAAAAGTGATCTGATTTGTATACATATCCTATTTAAATAGAGAGAAGATTAGAGGCGCATCAATCTTGGCTCAGCCCAAGGGAATGAAGGAAAAGGTTACTAAATTTATCACTCTGCCTTCTGTTGCAAGAGATTTAAATAAGGGAATTGGAGTCTGACGGACCATCCTCTGAGGGAGAAATAGCTCTACCTCTGTATACTCTAACAGCACAGAGACTATTAATTACACATGTGCATGCATGCACACAAACACACACACACACACACACATAAACAAAAACACACGCACAAATCAGCGCCCTGCATTCGTGCCCGCTGACAAATGTAATGAAGTACCAAAAACCAAAAAACTTATCCAAAAAAAAAGAAAAAAGAAAAATTGAAAACATTTTTTTGAATCGTTTGTATTTAACTGCATTTCTCTGCGGCCTTCCTCATCATGTATTTTAGTTTCACATTGTATGTGGAACATAAAAGTGTAATTTAAAATGAACAAAGCAGTACAATAAAATTTGCTACAAAAAGCAGGCAGGGCTGGTAGCTTGGTGACTTAGTGACTGCCTTTGGGGCTGGCTGGAGCAGCTAACAACTAAACAGCTAGCCTGTTGGGAACAACCTTAATACTAGCAGTCAAAAATGGCTCTCTAAGCCTGAAAACTGCTACTTAGCTTTGCACCAAAGTTGGTCTTGAACTAGACAAGAAGTTTATTCAAGAGATGCAATTAATTGTCTCTCTGGAAATAAACTTTTGTATTTTTGTAATTTTTGGGTATATTTCTTTTATTACAAAGTGCTATAGTTATTATTGTTATTGGCACTATTATAGTTAATTCGACAAAGAATACTAAGGTGTGAGTGGATGGTGGAACAAAGTTTCAGGTCAGTGCTGTCAAAAAGTTTTGCTTATGTAGTAGCAAAAAAGTATGTGTTAAAATTTACAAAAGTTATTGATCAGAAAAGTAAACTGCACATATTGTTATGAAATTGATTGTGATTCCTGTAAATGAGCTGAGCACTAAAAATTTTATATAGAACTGTCTGTATCAAGCCTGCCAAATTTCAGCCTCATGACTTTGTTACTCTGCTGCCTTTGCCTTCATTAACTCTTCTACTTATGTAGTCTTGTTTTTTCTTTCCTTCTTTTTTAAAAATGTAAAACTTTAAAGAGCTTTAAGTAAACTATAGCATTGTAATGCCTTTTTTTTTACTCTAATCACAGTTGTCGAACTACTATCAGGCAAGATAACCTCTGGTTAGTTTGGTCTAAGGACAGATAGCTATCTGCGAAACCCAAAATACCTCAGCACACACTTTGTTTTTTTTTAAATACACTCCAAAGAGGCATGTGGTCCGGCATACCTTTGACATGCCTACTTTCACTAACAGAACAAGAAAATAGGCAGCATTACTGCTATTTTTCAAAACAAATATTTCGTTTATATATGTTAAGAAAACATATTTTACAATATTCAGAATCCATATATTCTGACTATATTGTAATTGTAAAGAAACATTGTAAAAAGGTTTCAAGCGCATGCATAAGCTTTTCCTACCTGTTTCTCACACTGGCCATAGTCGGGACCTTGGTCTGGTTGAAAAAAGCATGTTTCTCCATGGTTCTTTGCCATCTCAATCAGCCCCATGGCCGTCTTTACTGTGGCATTACGAGCATGGACAAACACCATTACCTGAGAAACATTAAGATGCCAGTTAAACAGATTCATTACAGCAACACAACATATAATTCCAATGATAAATTCATTTGGTTAAGCAACTTTCTAATCCACAGAGTTTCAAGTCAGCTGATTCCACACACAGCTGAGTGACATCTAGTGACTGTGAAGGCCATAGTTTTTTGTTTGCATCATTTTCATACTCATCAAACCATTTAGTTAACCCAGTGATATGTATTGAAGCATCTGCATTCAGTCTGCCTTTTTACACAATTATTCAGGGTTTTTCTTTAACTTTCTTTAAAAGGTTTTCAATTTTTCAGTGCAGCTCAAAACAATAGCCAGGTGTAAACATTAACACAGAAACAAATTTTGTGTACTGAAAGATTTTTCCTGCTTGTACTGGCTATTACAAGAATTCTTCATAATACGCTATCAACAAAATCTAATGTCCTTGTTAATTCATGATATTGAGCGGTCTGAATAAGACAATCCACTCAAAAGATTTTGAGCTTTTTGATTCTTTGTTTATATCAGAAACAAAGAAACAGTCTGTGGTAACTGCACATTCGATGTGACCGTTTTTGTACACCGATGGAATAAATGATAAGATGAAGGCCTCTACTATGGTGCACCATTCCACATTTAACCTATGGATATTAATGGCAGACCTTTTTGAAATTGCTTAAAATGTTGCTGTGTTAGTTTTTAGTGTGGAATTATAATATTAGATCAAACAATGTTGCATGACTGCACACTCATGCAGTGGCCAGCTGTGTGCATGCTTCAAACACACTGGGTCTAAAGAGACCGCTGCAGCGAATGGCTTTTTGAAGGTGTTTTATCAGCACCATGGAGCTGTGTGGACACACTGTCAGTAGCAATCACTGGCTTCTCAGCTTATAAAACTTCTTTCTGGCAGCATGCTTCTCACTGGGAGGGCAGTTTGAAAATCATAAAGTAAATTTCATCCATCAGATCCTCCCAGATGAAATGAATGTATGTCACAGCCACTTCACGACAATTTAATATTGAGCAAAGAGGAGGCCTCCCAAGCTGAGCTGTGGCCTCAGCGGCCTCAACCTACAAGCCAGACTGGACCATTGTATCGTTTGAACCAAGGAGATAAAAAAGTTGTCAGTGGTGCAGTGGAATTAAGTTGATTTACAAGTTTTCAAGGGCCACAGCAAGACTCATATTAAGTGTGTCTCTGAGGGAGATAATGAGCTAGAGAGAAGAGAAAAAAAGAGATGTGTGTGCATGTGCATGTGTGTGTGTGTGTGCGTGTGTGTGCGTGCACTTGCAATAAAATGATGCAGACAGGATAACAACCGTGCTCAATAGGGAGCTCAACTCCTGTAGCAGATGGGAGCTAAACGGTAAAGTCTGAATTCACAACTCTCATGTTCCCAATAGGCCTGCTGAGGCTTTAGAGTGGAAGCAGAATGAGTGGAGGGTGGTGGTTAGTGGATGGGGGAGGAAAGGGAGAGTAACACTGGGGGAGATAAGGACTTCAGAGACTTTAGATAGCAGGTGTTCATTCCAAAGGTTCACAAACATATTTACTGAGGGAGTTTCTATTCATGAAAAAGTTCAGAGAAATATTTTCAAAGGAAACAGGAATATTAAAGATGTTTTGTATTCTGATGCTACATGGACATTACTGTGTGCCTCCTTAAGTAGTTTGTGAGGAAATATCTAACAGTTTTTGAAATATGATTGCCTAATCAGACTGAACACTTTCTTGTAAAATGAAAATTACTTTTTGTGAACACATTGTTTAGTAACACAACAGGCATGTCAGAGTTCAATTTGTTGCCTGATAATGTCTGACAATTTCTATTAATTTTACACATTACATTAACTACTTAATACAAAAAGTCATGATCTAGCAAAATTGTTATTTTTTTGTCAGGATTGGATCTTTCACTGTGTGGGAGTGAAGGTGCTACTATATTAGTGCTTTGGTTTCTCTTAGCAGCTTATCCTGCTCTTTTTTGGTTTGGGGAGTTTTACTCACAACTCTCAATTATTAAGAAAAGTTCATTTTTTTAGTGTTTTAAGAGTTGTTCACTAATGGATCGAGCAAAGTTAGTTTCACTCCCAAAACCAAAAAAGCAGCAATTAAAATTCTAATAACATTGTGATAAATAATACTTTCATAAATTAGCTGTATTGGCATGCTTTTCCTCTCATACACAGACAGTGCTGTTTTTTTCCATGTCCTCTGTGGATTGTAGGCTGACTCTTTGGCCAGGACATGCAGCTTTCATGTCAGTCTTTCTGTACTTTTGACAACATGTATCGTGTGCATACTTGAAGTGTTAAAAGTGTTAAAAACAAAAGGAAGGCAGAAATTAGAAACCTGCTTTTGTCTTTTTTTAATTCTTTCTTAATCATGTGTACAAAATTCTAAATGGCTTAGTTTTTTCCAACCAGGAAATTTTTATTCTGACTTTGCTCGACCCATTAGTGAACAACTCTTAAAATACCAAAAAATAAACTTTTCTAAGTAATTTTAAATACATTTTTGTTGGGTTCAAACATGCAGAGGAGCCTATACCTGATGACCGGCTTTAACATGCCCCAGAACTTTGTTGTAACAAACCTCCTCCATGTCATGAAGCTGCTGGATCTGAAAAGGAAGCAAAATCAGAATCAACTATTTCACTGAACTACTCACTGCAATGTTTAACTAATGAAGCTCAGACACATACAGCTGACACCAACACAGCGTACAGATTGGGGTTTATCTTTAAACACACATATTTAACATTTTGCAGTTAAACTTTTGCTGTGATTTAACTAGTAATGAGAACTAAAAAGCCATGGTAGTAATACGGTGTTAAATGGTACAAACGAGAAAGAAATGCACTGTAAAAAATGACACCAAAAGCCTGTTTGTTGTGTGCTGGCCATGTCTGCTTCATACCTTGATTTATGACACAAGTTTCCTAATGAACAAGGTTGAACAAAGGTTACATAGTGGCCTACAAGGTGACCATTCAACTATGCTTAAATAGCATTTTGTTCATGTTGCACAAATCATGGGCACACACTATACGTAGATATTTTGATAAAGAATATGTATATAGTGAGTGAGCCATTTTAGGGAAAAAGAGAGTGCTTTGTTTTAGACAAACTGTATAATGGCATGACCTTTAAAAATAACTTCACATACATCTAACTTTATTTTAGTGCAACATCTTTCCACTCAATATTATTTATATGTCTGTAAGAAGCTAAAATCAGATGACTATACAAGTGTAGAGGCTGGGCTCGTCCATAATAGTCAAAGCTATCTTTCATCCTTAAATATGAAAGTCTGAAAAAAAATTGTCACATCATCTTTATTTATTTACCTTGTTGGTGGTTTTTATGCCGACAAAAGTCTGTCCAAGGGGCACTGGTCTGAAGCGACTGTCAAAGAAAAAGAGGCCAATATAGGGGTTGACATGTAGAAATGCGGCCACATCCAGATAGTTAGGCAGGGTGGCTGACAGTCCCAGGATCCTGATCATACTTTGGGTGGACTCCACCTAAACATCAGACAACAACACAATGTCTGTTATGCATAATATATTAAATCTATGCATTCATCCTGAATGCTGAAGTACTTGGTAATCTGCTCCTCAAGTGACTTTGATAAAGTGTACTGCAGGACAAGATATGAAAAAAAAATGTGTTCAACTGTGAAAAAGAAGCACTAAATATTGATTTTCTGAGATAATTTAAGTGACATGCAATGAAATACATATCGTCAGGAGGGGACAGCTAACTAGGTGACTCACATCTAGTCTAACTGTTTATGTGGTAAATTTAAAATGTATTTTCTTATCTTCCACAGCAGTATTTAATTTACTAATGAGTTCTGATCGATTGGATAATTCTTTGTTAACTTAACGATAACATTGAAAGTGAGCACTTCCACAGAAGTTTTAAACGAAAAAGGGAAGAAATTATTCCTGTTAAGCTACTGGGAACATCTCTGCAGGTAAACAAAGCTGTGTATTTGCAGTGGGGGATTAGTTTAGCTTTGCTAGTGCCGGTGACTAAGGGTCACACCCCCAATCATTTTTAGTATCAGAAATCTCACACAATTACATCAAACTGATTAAATTATAGACAAATGCACGTGTACATACAACAGAGACATGAAGCAATAAAATGACTGATGTAACACTAGAATTGTATGGCACAAAGGAAATTCACATTCAGGAAACATATTGGCAGAAGGTATGAAGGAGGCTTTGAGTCTATGTTTTTCCTTTATTTTTGTCTATGACACAGAGTAAATGATCTCGCTCATGTACTTGCCCATGTCTCTATACTGTCTTTGAAACCTGAAGAAAATTCAATATGTTGTGCATCAACGTGGGTGAGAGAAGAGAAAACTACAGAGGGGGGTTGAGTTGAAGGGGGTTTGCCCTATCTGTGAGCCTCCTGCTGGATGTGACAGGGCAGATTGGTAAGGCTTTTAATGTGATGCAGTACCTGTCAAACCCTCCCATCAAGATAAGACCGAGCCAATCCCTGCCAGCGAACTGGGCCTGCACTGCACATCCAGCCCAGCACTGCTGAACCTTCATACTAGAGATGTATACCCACATTATGTTTACCTACAGAGGACCAAACTATCTCCAGAGTTTCCTGATTTACATCACCTTTTAAATTTACTTAAGTATGAAATAAACAGTTTTTCTAAACAAGGTATAAATAATCTATGTTTCAGGTAAACTTGTGGCATCATTAAATTTTATGACAATGTAGGTAATTGGGATTAACGGCTAAATTTACAGTTACACCAAGGAGAATGAGTAATGAACTACATAAAATTAATAGGTCATAAAATTAGACTGTTTGGTGATCTGTGAAGTCCTTTGTGGCTTGCAATGAGATCCATATAGTTTATATGATACAGAGCAATGCTAACATCAAAGAGAGGAACGGAGGTAATAACATTTGTCAGCAGTTTGCATATACAACTTGACTGTTGAATCCCTTATAATAGGGACATATACTAACATATTCAGAGTTGATTCTTGTCTAGACAAAAAGAAAGAAAAAGAAATAAACAAAGGAGGGTCTAAGCAAAAGATGTTATGTGGCATTATGGGAAGTATAAAATCATGACACAATATTTTTGTCTGTGCTGTGTCTTATTTATCCATACCTTACTGAAGGGAAATAGTAAGTGGTCAAAGTACTCTTTTAAGAGAGTTAGTATTTGGCTGCCACTACAACAACACTACTTTTTTCAGCACTGACAAAAATGCATCTACTGTCTAATAAGTCCAGAGGAAACAGTTGACAGGAAGTGCCTGGTCAGATACTGTCTTGCTATATCATTTTACAAAAATCCAGTTGTCACACTAACCTCAGTTTAAAAAATCTGTATGGGATCTCACCAGCGCAAAAGTACCCAACCTGGTTTTTCTCCACTCAATAACTTAATGTAATTATTTGTCAGTGATATAGACTTAAAAGCTGCAAAGTACTGAGAACCAGATGTTGCAGGTGCAGTACACATTTCCTCTATTAGAGGCAGGAGAGAAGCAGTCAGCAGTATTATAGTGGGTTAAACATTTGTATATAAAACTGAAAGAACCTACTGTAAAGAATCTGCCTCTAAAGAAGGTTCCAAATAAAACTAAATTTTGGTGTTTCTTGTCCTTCTCTAGTAAAGTTCCTATCTACACACACATTTAAGATTACTCTTGTAGTCAGTCCTTCAACAACAGTATGTTCACTGTCATCTAAAGTCTGAAGTTGCAGCATCCTGTTTGTATCTACTGTTATGGCAAGTGGCAAGATCAGTGATCTATCAGTGAATAGATCTATAACATTCTTGACCTGAGGAATACTTTGTTTTTCTTTAGTGTTTTGTAGTAGTTAGACATTTCTGTCCATTGTGATTCATTTAAATTGTATTGATCTGATGTTTAATCTTTGTGAGTTACATGTTACTTTTTCAGGCTTAAAGATAATTAATTTCTCTAATTATCGACTTCCCACAGAGACTGGACAAACATTCTTTCCTACAAATTTAGAGATGGGGCTTTTATGTTTGTGAAAAATAGGAGTTATGACAACAATCAACTAGGGATGTCCAAATTTGCAACAATTTACTTAATGTGTTATCAAGCAACGCTGTTACAAAACTTTTTAAAATTTGTGATTTAAGTCTGTGATCATTGTAATATGACGTAAACACTGCTTAGAGAAATGTATTTGTGGTGGATTTATGAAGAAAGAGAAGGCAACGTTTATAATAATTCTGTTGGGTCATCACTTTAAGCTTGACACACCATCATGTAATCAATTATTATATAAAAAATATATTAGTGTCACTTTAAGAAGGGTAAGTCTGAGGCCTTGGTGGTCCCTAAAAAAATTCTAGTAAAAGAGAACCTTTTTCCTGAAGAGAAAATAAGAACAAGAAAGTCATTTGAGATCCTAGTTAGTTTTTGCACTTTGAAAAAAAAAAAAAGTCATAAATAACCCTATAAAACTTGGTGTTATGATTTTTCTGGGGGCATTAAAAATCATAGTTAAGCATCTACATATTTTTTAAAAGACTTATGTAGGCTTAGGAAAAGCACAAATACTCCTTAAATATCAAACCACAGAGGAAAAACCCTACAGCGGAGCATCGTTAAAGCCCTCGGTAATAAAGGTTAGAGGGACTTTATCTTGAATGCAGTGCATAATTGGTAGTGGTACACCTGGCCAAGAAAATGTAGTTCAGACCAAAGCTCTTCCAAGCAAAACATCAAAGTGATAACTGGCTTGGTTCTAAATCATTTGCATAAAAAGGGGGACAAATATCATTTAGTTTACAGGGATTTCCATATTAATGTGTCTGAAGATGTGAACTTAAGCACTTAGCGGATCAGAAGCAGCCGCCTTAATTCCTTCAGCACAATCAATTATAGCAGTCTGTCAGGTGTGGCAATAATTGGACAGAGAGATGAGGGAGGTGGGGGAGGGTCTGCCAGGCATGCTGCTGGCACCCAGCATCTTCTGTCGCACCAGCTCGTACTATGAGCTGTTTACAAGTTCCCACACAAAGACAAGCAGAAACATGCTGCTTCTCTACCAGCCACATATAGATACAATTAGTGAAATAAAGAGTTGTCATGTTATACTCAGTGACATAATCTTCCATAGTCTGTGCAACAGAAGCAGTATTAAAGGTTAAAACATTCGCTATTACTTATCCCTTATTTGTACAAGCTTTTTTATTCTTTAAAGAATACTGTTCATTTTTCCTCCTAACGGTTTTTACAGTCAAGGTTAACATTTTCGAAATTAGAAGTACACACCAGAGAGTTAACTCCAGTTATATTGTACATATTATATAATGTAAACATATCTATTGTGCAAAGCAAATACAATACTATATTGATCCCAACAAGGTTTTTTTGTATTAGGTGGGAGCTATTCTACCCACAGTGAGGGTTCACCTCCATTTATACCTGAATATTTCCTTTAAAGATATCTCCTCTGGTTTTCCGGTAATTATTTCTCAGTGACATTGAGAGAATCATCACGATCCTGATCCTTTTGTCCCTTGAGATTTGTCTTGTGAGCCTTTAGAAGGATCTCAGACTGCAGGCTGGAAATGAAAACATTAGTGCCTAAATAATAAACAACAGAAGGCATTTAGAAATCTCTTTAATTTTTGTTTAAGGAAAATAAGTTCAGGATCCTATTGTTTTGTGTTGGTATATCATTATTGTTGTTAGTAAGAGCAGGAGAATAAATAAGAAGATGTCTGATATAAAGCTGAAAAAATGAGTCCCACCCCTAAAAAAGCTGCTGACAAGGGCCGCATGAAACAAGCACAGACACTGTAAAATGTAAAGCAACATATGTCCCCATACAGTCAACAAAGACCAAATGCCAACCACAGGCTTGGTATGTCTGCGCACATAAACATGCAAATGTGTACTATTCAGTAATGTCATGAAATGTAGAGAACAGCACTGCACAATAGGCTGAAGCCTTCACAACATTTTCTGCTGTCATCAACCATTGACACCAAAGATTAAGGCATGCAAAGCACAAATCTACCTGCGTTTATCGGCAAGCTGAAAGAAATGTTTACTTCTTTTTTTCAGAGCTACCAAATGCAGACAACTCAGATTTTCCCTAAATGGCACAAAACAAAAGCAATAACTGCAGACCAGTAGAGATGAAGCTCTGAAAACTTGACATGTCAAATGTAATGAGACAGACTGTTGCAGGTTAACAGGAGGCAAATCAGATGTCCTTTGGGAGGAAAAGTCACTAACTGAGTGTTCTCTCTTTTCCTGGGATCTCACACAAAACGAGATTTAACTTGTTTTTGTTTCTCCTAATAGAGCCAATGACCCACCTCAGAGGGAGCTTTGTCTTTCCCTTAGGGTTGTAGTTGCACAACACATCTTTTCAGTTTCAGACAGCAAACTGGTTTACATTTATTCACAGACAACTAAACTTATTTTGTGTTTCATGAGGCGTGCACCCCTGCCTTTTAAAACAGATGTATGGCTTTGTTGTCTCTGAAGGTATTTGTCAGTCTCATAAAGTAATCACAATTATGTCATTGCAATGTCAACAGGTTACATCCTGTCCAGTAGTAGTTCTCAGTACTGGCAGCATGTGCAGTGTGCAGGCAAACAGAAAGACAGTCAAGAGGCTTCAAACTTGTGCATTGCAGCACAACCTCTAAAGGCGTTAAGGTGCACAAAGCGCCCACTCAGCCCTTCTTCAGTAATATCAGCTATACCTGCAGATAAATGGGCTGTGAACCGAGTAAACAGCGGTCACATGTACGGACCAGTTTTCAATTACCTTGAGGTTAACCCTGCCAAGAGGTCTCCGTCGCTGCACAGCACAGCAGCTCATCCCTGCCTCTCTGTCTCACTCTGCTTTCCTCTCTCTGGTCTCAGTTCTTTAGTATACAACTGTCATCCATGTTTTTTTTAACATTTCTCAAAATGATGACCACTTGAGTTTTAAGTTTCTACCATGGGACATTTTTTTCCCTTTTTTCTTTCGATTTGAAGTTCCTACATTCATTTTGTTTCCCATTAAGATTTGTCACATTTTCTTCTCAAGTAAAAGGGGTTGTGCATTTTCAGTATAACTGCCACATTTTTGTTTATTATTGTTGTAAAGCTTAGTAATAATAATGGTAGATATTAGATATTACAACAATTAATTGTTTACAGGTGACCATTATTAACTCTATGGCCTTGATTTACTAAAGGTTTGTAGGTGTAAAAAACGTACAAACTTGATATCACCTACATCAAATGTGCAAACTGACCTATGAGGGGTGTGCACTAAAGATTGCGTCTTTCAAAGAGCAAGCTAGTACACACTGTTGATAGCACCTTTGCCTTGATGAATATGCAACCAGGATGCTAAGTGTGCAAAATCCAGGGAGGGAAAAAAAGGAAATAAATCAATTCTGCACAAGCATTGTGATTTATCAAGCCCAAAGCAATTTTGGTTACTATGACGGTGTCTGTATATATTATGCTTGAGAGGAAGGTTTTTATCTGCCAAGCTCTAAGTTTGTTGCCTAAAAATAGCTGCTGTAAAGGCTGTCCACACTAAAAACGATAACTATAACCAAAACTTTAGCAATAAAAACCTGAGCATCCACTGAATGAACTTTAAATGTGTTGTGCACTCTGGGAACATGGATCTTGACATCCTGCTACTGCCTTACATTGTGAGGAAATTAATTGAATACAAACAGAGAGGGATATGGGTGCATGACATTCTTCAAAAATAAAGACAATTGGGAGAGTCAAACAGTTTTTAATAGGAGCTGTCTCTTTTGAAGACAAGTTTTATTTATAATTTCGTATGAATCAACATAAGTTTGCAAGCATTCTTGCAGACAGATTCTGATTGGCAGCCAGTGTTTCTATTGTTCATAAAATCGCTCTGAAAGTGATATTGTTACAGTTATCGGTCTTGGTGTGGACATCCCTTTATTGTGGTGAGGAGAGGGCATAGGCAGAATTAAAAAATGCATACAGGACACTTTTGTCAACAGTTCTGGTATATCAAATTAAAAAAAAAACACAAACTTATCTCCTATCTAGTGATGCAATTTCTGGAGCTCTTCGATGAGCTAAGGACTGATTTGGAACTAGTCACAAGAAGGAGCAATGTTATACCTGCCTTGTAGTCATTCTGTTTTTCGACAAAACTTTCCATGGCACAAACAAGTAAAACATACAAAACCCCTATTTAAATACTGCTGTATCCACATTGTTTGCACCTGCTGTCATTCTCACAACTATTCTTAGCTAAATACTCACACATGAATATGCCTGTATTATTTTTATCTCAGCCATATCAAAAATGTGGACATGAGTGGTATAATCGTGTTCTCTATGCATTCCGTCATTTTGCCTATTGAAAAAAAATACTCCATTACACAATAAATGAATACGTAACCCTGAATACAGAACCCAGTACAGTACAACAGATTTTTCTGCAAAATATTAATAAGCATCAGAAGTACAAGTCATAATTCTGAAGAACAATAACCCATGCCAGTCGAAGTGTGCCATATTGTACTGTTCACGATAATAGCTGTATTTTTGATCCCAGTAAGAATTGGCGTGGCGGCGTAATGACGTCACATCATTAAGGTGCAGATGTAAGTTACATGTGTAACAAATGCCGCTGCACAACAAACAAACATGATGAAGAAAGACAGTAGCCCGGCTGTGCCACTGAAGTTAATCCCTAAAGAAGAAGCCACTTAATAATGCGAAATTACTTTGGTTCTAAAAGAGAAGTGCATGTGTATGATTATAATATGGCTCCTTTCTTTTTCCTTTAAGTGAGGAAATAGAATGTTTGCAGCTTACATAATCCAGTTGAAATTCATGCACACTTTTTTGAGCGCTTCAAGATCCTATCAAAACTAAAGTGTATGTCATGCAAAGAGAGACAAAAAAAGCAAACACAACAGTGAGCTGTGTGCTGCTGTGTCTTTTCTTTCTGTACTCTTGACTCCCATGTCTCTCCTCTTTCTCTCTGTCTCATTTGTAGCTTTCAGTAGAGTGTTTAACAGAGGCTATAGGGAGATGTTGGGGAAAATGTGGGTAAACATGGAAAATGATTGGTGCATGACGTGCAATGATGCAAAAGGGAGATGAGGACAAGGACAAAATTGTCTGTGAGCCTTATTCTCTCTGTTTGCCGTGCTTGTTAAGTTGATTTTTTATTTTAATATCATCTACAATTGTTAGTGGTTAGTGAGTTAATAAAAACACAACTGAATCTTTGAAGAAACAAACCGTATTCAATAGTAGAGCTGCATGCAGTGCATTCATTCATTAAGCTACTCTCGCTGTCTCTCAGTGACAAACACAAAAAGCTGTCTGTGAATAGTCCCTCCTGCTAATTTTTTTTTTTTTTTTTTTTTTTTTCTAAAGCAAACAGCGACGACACAGTTCACAGCTCTAGCAGCCCTTGGTCTCTCTCCCTCTCTTCTTGTAGTGTGGGCAGGCAGTAAGTGTGTGAATCTTTGGGAGAGGTAGGAGAACACAGCTCCCTGCAGTGGCCTAAGAGTACCTAAAAACTTAAAAACACACTTAGGAAAGCTAAGCACTGTCACAGTCACTGATTTGCTCATTTCTAAACCCATATCCTGGTGACTAGAAAGCATTTTGATCCCGAGGTTCAATGTTTTTAATGAGATCAATCAAGGCAGGGTTCTTGCATTCTATACCAGGGCTTTTTTGAGTCTGAGAAGCCTCATTAGCAATACCTACAACTTGAGTCCCATTTTTAAGCTTTTTTTCCTCTTTTTTTTTATACATCATTGCCATAAAGTTTGCAAAATTAACATAAGCAGTTCCTGTATTTTTAGTGTAGAAATGGAAAGATAACTACTAGTTAGATTTGATTAAATTTTTAATTACAGTGCAGCAAGCAAGTGCTGAGTGTTTTAATGTACCTTACCTGCCTCTATGAGCTGTGTGTTAAAGGCACTGTTGCTGGCCATGCTAGTGACAGGGTCTAACCGACATAATTAATTTCTTATTGTCAGAACACCTGCACGTACCTGTCCCTTTCAGCTCCAGCAGTATAGCTCACATCTTTACCTCCTCAACCCTGCATCCAACTCCCCCACGAGATGCCTGGGGAGGTGCTTCACAGGGTTATAACCATTGTTCCTTACATATATTTTAGCTAAATTCTTTTAAGGGTGCACGTGTAACATGAAACATTTTTATTTTTTGGATGGTTGGCTTGTTTGATTCAATGAATGGAAAAAGGGTTCAGTAGTAAGGTATAGAAATACATTAGGCTGTTAACAGTGCAGAAATCCAGGCACTGTTCATACCAGCCTCCAAAATTTCAAACAATGCCCAGCCCTAAGTCCAAATAGTTGACACTTAAGCAGAAGTGGCCAACCCTGCAACAGAGAGGTAGTGGAAATCCTGTTTATTTACTCACCTCATTCAGATCTCGTGGGATTCCAAACATTATGCCTATTCAGTTCTTTGAATCATTATGTCTTTAGGCTCACACTTTAAAAGCTGGAGCTTAATTGTTTTAATCTGTTCTCAAACAGAAATATAACAACAATTAAGGAGGGATTGAAAAGAAAATATTATGAAGCTGAGGTAAAGCAGTACTGGTTGGACAAATTTGAACTAATGCAAAATTCCTCTTTTTGTATAGCTAGAGAAATAAATATTTTTACATTTAAATGCAAACATACAATTTCAACAGAGGACACAGGGAGCTAAGGGGAATAAGTTATACTGACATTCAAAAGCAAAGAGAGAGTAGGACCAACCTGTCTGATGGTTCTGGCCACCAGGCTCTCCAGTACAGGTCCTCGGTCCTCATGAAGAAGGTGAACTTCATCCAAGATTAGAAGACGCACGATTTGGGACAGAGCCACATCGCCAACACTCTTCCTAGTAACAACGTCCCACTTTTCTGGAGTTGTCACCAACATCTGGAAACAAACATTAGAGAGCTTCAGCACATGGTGCACCAACCATCCCCTGAAGCTCAATGTAAGCAAGACAAGTAAGCTCATGGTGGACTACAATGCTTCAAACACAGATGCTGCCACACAAAAGCTACAAATTAGTAGATGTGGGTGTTTCAAGCACATTTTCAACCAAACAGCACAAAATGATCTAAGCAGTCAGTACAGGTTCAAGTTGATAGCCCAAGCTTGCTGTCACTTACTAAATATGCAACCAAATGAGAACTATTATCACAATCTCTCCTTCTGATGATGTGAATATATATGTTATGGTGTTAAACAACGGCCAGTGTTATTCAGAACATTATGGTTACACAATAAAGTAGAATCTTTGGATATAAAATGTCATCAATTCTGTATTTCATCCTGTTGGATGTGTGTTAAGTTTTGTTGCTATTAATGTATGAATAATTTAGTTATATCCAAAAATGTGTTTTGTGAGGTAAGTGACTTTAATCTTGACTACCAATTCAAATTATCCATGAGTCTAAGTACACATAGCTATTGCACTCAAAAGAGCGGGATGGATAAGAGAAGAACAAAACATGGTATAAAATACAAAATTTTATAAAAAAAATAAAACAAATTAAATATCGCTAAGATAGGCTATCTATGTGCATTATGATTAAAAAAAACACCTATCTTAATAAATGATGTGGATGAAAATTATTTTGACAAACAGCACTGACAGTTTTGCTCACTATGCACTTCTCCTGTGCATGTCTTTGCCTTGCTCATCATTATTTTTCCTCAGTGTATTTGTCATTGAAAAGGCGCTAAAACCCAATTCTTTTGAAATTATATGCCGATGTCCAGGGGTTCCTTTAATGTAAAGGCAAAACAGGTAGTATGTAACTGGCGGGTGTTGATCATGCCAGCAACAAAACAACTCTCACATCTACTGTGCTGCCCATAAATATCTGGGCTGTTTTCTTTTTTTTCTCTCTGTATAACAAATGAACCATTCAATAGTCACCTATTTCAAAAAAGACTCCCCATAGTGAAAGGAGTCCACCACTAAAAATGAATGTAACTGCTCACAAAATGAAATCTGAAAGTCATCACTTAACCTAGTAAAATTTTTATTTTATTTTTAATATTTTCAAAATTGTATATTGACTTCAGTATAGGTAAAGGAATGTCACATCATTATTTAAAAACCCAACAGATATTACATCTAAGATTTGTAAAGATTTGCAGATGTGTAAAAAAAAAAATATATATATATATATACACACACACACACACATATATATACATATATATATA
>JAPZDV010000025.1:25780732-25792841 GCA_029814665.1 Acanthurus lineatus
GTCCTATTTACCATCCTATGCTGCCTTTACTAACAATGGTACAAATCTTTCACTATTACAACTTTGAAATAAAATAATCATGGACTGTAATCAATTAAGTCAACTCAAAAACAGAAAAAAAATTGATTAATTGTGTGCTAATAATAAGGAGTATTTCTGAGCATAGAAAAATCATTGCATAAAGTCTTTTGTCGGTCCAAGCTTTGTCAAGTCATTAGATTTATCACAGCTTGGTCTCAAAGTTGAGGGCAAAAACCTGTGTTACATACTAGGAGGGTAGAGTCTGAAAGACATTGGCATTCATTAGGCAGTGTGGATCTCATGAAAAAAGACACATCAATGCACCTTGATAATGTCATGGTCACATGGTTGCCACTTATTTCATTGATTGGTTGCTGAATGTCAAGAAGGTGGGTCTTATCTAATATGACCCTGTCTGAGACAGAGACCAAAAAAAAAGAAAAAAATAAAGAGAAAGGGGGAGAGACACCCCTATCAAGAAAGTTTATGTTCTGCTGAGAAGTTAAGTTTCTTTATTTTTTTTTGAGACCATGATGGATAGTGGATAAGACACCCACCCCTTAACTATTTTGTATTCTTTTTTAGTTTATTTTTCTGCATCTATTTGTTAACCTACAGGAAATTAGACCAATGCCAAGGTCTGAGCTTAAAGTGTGCAACTGATGTTTGATTTGCCCAGTTTCAACTGCTGAGGCCTCATATTAACTTCAACTGAACTTAAGAATCTATTTTTGCCTAAAATGTGGTTTATTCACCATTAGATGCAATCAGTATGGACAAAAGGAACAATTATAACAACAAACTGCACTCTCAATGTGCCAATGTAGATGGGGTATTGTTTCAAGAAAAGCCTGAAAAATTGGCCTATAATTTAAACTAAACTAGGAACTAGAATGTAGGATATTTTACCCTCAGGGGCTCAGATTTTTACCTTTTTTAAATTAATTTCTACAGTGACTTTATGGAAGTCTAACATTAAACTCCCCTCACACTCTTGAAAAAAAGACTTAGCAATGTTACAATACTTTATATGAAAACAGTCCTACGACTTCAACTGGGATATTTAAGAGACTGCTGAGATAAATTTTCTCCATAATTTCAGACAGTTTCAACTAAATCACACAATGTTAAATACACAGCCGCGACCAAAATCCCTTCAGAATACTAAGTCAGATACATGGCTCATCAATGCCCAATTGCCCATAACTCTGCTCATTAACAACACAGATAGAAGCATCTGAATCAAAAAAACACCATGCAACAGACATATTTTATTACTCCCATGTTGTGCTATAAGAAACATTATTTATAAAGTCAATAGTATTTTTTGGATGTGTTTCAATCTCAATCTATAATCAATTACAGCCACAATTTAAGGAAACTGTCATTTTTGATTTTGTGTTCAGTGTGATATGATCAACAATCATAACATGTTCTCCTATCTATTTATTTTGGTATTCCTCTTTGACTAATTATTTTTGAACCGTTTCAACACAACTCACCTGTATCAAATGTCAACAGACACCACATTGCTCAGTGCCTATAATTCCAGTGCAATTTTATTCCCTCATTTTAAGAAAAACACTACAATGCATAATTAATGGTGTGTGAACTGCTTGGCAACCTGTCCGTGGGTGTGCAAATTCCTATTAAACTCTTTCTGTAAAAGCAGTTCATTAAATCTTCTCTAGTTTGCATTTAAATCAATCTATCCAGCCATTAGAGGCTGGCGTGCTTACAGAAAAGGAAGCGCCTGCTCCTAATTGGAGCTGCTGGTTAATCTAAATGGAGGCTCTGGCAAATGGAGCACAGGCCAAAGGGATTTCTTAATTGCCTCACAAATACACACAAGGAGGTGTAGAGAAAACATGCCATTGTTTAGCTGAATGGTGTTATTTAGCCCATTTATCAATAGAATGCAGTGGGACTGAAATCAATCATCTAAAATCCACTGATTCTTGGTATTCATTCATAGAAGATTTAAGGAAGAAAATGATTCTTAAAGATGACAATTTAATTAGAGAATGGGTTTATAAACCTCTACAAAAAAAATGCAGGAAAAGAAGCTGTGAGAATTGCACTTTAAATTATTCATTACTGAGCTAGGTTTCAGATTTCAAATTTTACTAACATTTCCACAAGTTTGCTGTTGTTCTAGCATCATGCAGCACAGCTCAGAACTCAACAGACACCCTGTTTTGTTGCATGGGTTAAGCGATAGAAATTCTTTAAGCTAATCTGTGTAAGCATTTTTTATGAGCAAACGCACCTTATTACAGTTGTGTAAATTCCCTTGCCATGTACAGAAATTTTCTGTTACACTTTGACTATTACAAATATGAGAGATGTGTAAGAAATAAATAAAACAGTTCTTTTAAAAAAAGTACAAAGACGGTATTTTAAATGTGTTACATTATCAGCATAAATGATTTTTGTTTATATATGCTTATTTTGAATTTGATGCCAGCTGCTTGTTTAAAACCAGTTGAGACAGGGGCAACAAATAAGTAACAAAGTCCAGAAATGTTAAAAAGACATTAGCTTAGAATATGCACAGCATATCAGCAACATTATGTGGAAATTGGTATTTCGTCTAATCTGGCACTAACACAATTTCTGACTGCAAGACCACTGTTGTAAATAAAAATTAGAGACAGACTGATGTTTTTTTCAGGGCCGATACCAATACCAATTACTAGTAGTCAAGGAGGCCAATAACCAATATTTTGAGCAGCTATTCATTTGCACTTGGGTTATTATGTTAACTTATTGGGCTCACAGTAACATTACTAGTAGTTGTGAGTTTTAGAGGACTGGGATGTTTATTACGATTTCAGGAGAGTCTGCTGCCTAAACTTCCTTTCAAAAAATATATCTGCTCTCTGGAGCTTCTCCACTGGGCAAATTTTTTTTCCTCTCTGCCATGTGTGTGAGCACTGTGCATGCACAGCCTTCACTGCTGATTGGCTGTTACCCATGCCATGGCTCTGCATGCAACTAATCAGATGGTGCTGTGGGTGGGACAATGCTGGAGACAGAGTAGTGACTGCAGACAGAGAGGCGCGGCTGCATCAGAGCCAAAATGACCCAGTTTTAAATTGATCTCTTATTGGCCATCGGATTAAAAAAGGCCGATGCTGATATGCGTCAAAATGGCGGATATCTGCGCCGATAATCGGCCCGACCAATAATCGGTCCATCCCTAATAAAAATCCTAGGTTTTTGTAACAATACTGTCTGTCTCAATGATACAAGTTAATTACAGTTAAAATCAGTTGCATGATATAAATGGTAAGTTTTAGAAACATTGTACCAAGAAGCAGCAAAGTTTTGCCAAGTACTGCACACAACTTTAAACAGCAGCATGTCAGCTAATGTAACCTAAACCAGAGACAATATGCTGCTAATAAATGGCTATAACATTTACTAGACTTGACTTGATAAAAACAACCGGGCGGTGCTTATTAGCTCTGTTAGCTGGGCAGCTGGCTGACATTAATATTGTTACAGAAACATGGTGTTGTATTTACGAAAAAGCTTTTGCAGTCAGAAACTGTGGGGGGCCCATATTTTGTAATTAAAATGATTTTAAATTAAATAATTAACATTTAAAAGGCTCCTTTGCGCCATCAATTTAAAATGAAATAGCTATAAAGTTGCTTTAAATAGTAAACAAAGCCACCGTAGTGCCACCCATTGATGTGTGAAGTACTGTTTTGAAGACTCTTGGCATTATGGCAACTACCATTGTGGTTTTTTGGAGCCAGAAATAATAATGTTTTGTGGAGAGAGTGAATCTAGGGGGGATGTGAATTGCTACCATTCACTACTAGCAGCTGCTGTCACTCAAAACTACTGCACCCTGAATTACGCATCAGCCTAAGTCTTTAACCTTAATATGATTCAAAGGGGTAAGTTGTATAAATAGACCCCCTACGCATTTTTCATAAACAAATAAGCTTTTGGCCCTTTTTCATCTTTTTTGTGCGTGTGTATGTGTGTGTGTGTGTGGGCATCATTTTCGGCCCCAGAGGCTGAAACTTTGTTTGGAATATTCCACCGCTAAACAGGTATTAAGATGATAGAATCATGACTAGTTATGGAAGGGTCATCCTCGAGAGCAAGGATGATGGAAGGCCTACCACTCTGAGAACAATGTTATTTTATATAGAATATCTCAACATGGGCTCAAGCATTTTGTAAAGTCATTGCTGGCAAATAAATGGAATCTATTTTCATTTAGATTTCACACAATGCCTCAACTTTTAAAATTGAGGACCATGAAGAAGCATAAAAAACATGCTGTGAATAAGTTGTCTGTTCTTTTAGATATAACTTATTTTAATGAGAAACCAACACTTTACTAATCAAAAGAAAGATGTTCGGCAACACACAGGTATAGAAATGAAAGAAAAGAAAACAACTATCCAATTCGATGATGTAAACTATGCTTAAACCACCTATAAACTTCAGGTCCATGAGAGAGCAATGAGAGGAAAAGCTTATGGCTAGAGTCTTATGTGTAAACAGGATAGAGCCTTATGTGTAAACAGGGTTAAGGTTGAGTTCAAATATTCACCCTCACAGCTTGAAACTAAAGATATGAGGTTTTAGGTCATACCTATACTGTGATGCTGTCAAGTCTTGGTTGTAAAGTCAAGCCTGGAACTTATGACCACTGATCACCACTGTTCCAGTGAATATGATCAATACAAACACCATGTACTTTCCTTTTAATTTGTGGTACACAGTAAACATCTCTATTAAAAACATTTGTGCATTCAGAATCAACTAATCCACAGGGTGAGCAACCTTCACTGCCCTTTACTCAGTCTTCACAGGATGCTGTTTGTGTTGAATGCTGAGCTGACATTAACAATCTCTATCATGAAACTAACTGGAAAACATAACATTCTAAGCTTGAGTACCACAATTTTGTACCTCCTGGATATTGAACTTTTTAAACAAACAGACCCCAGTTCAGTTCAGATTTGTGTTCATAACATCAGAGGCCCCCAGGGGTGTTTGCTCATTCCCCTCTTGTTTACTCTGTACACCCTTTACCGCACTGACAGACACGGAGAGATGTAAGCAGACAACACCTTGATGAACTGTGATATTTGGCAAACTCAGTTAGTCTAGGCTTCACACTTCATGTCCTTAAAGTTTGACAAATTTAGAAAGTAAACTCATTCATTTTCTGTAACATTATTAAAAAAATGTATTTGTGAACCCTTCACAAACTTTTAATGCATTCATAGGAATTAATGGATTGTTTAAAATAAATCAGCACTTGCTTTATATATTACCTACTGTTTACAAACCTAACTGAAGTAGTAACTTAAATTTAAAATGGTACAATGTTTGCTACAAGGGGCTTTTAAGATTTTGTTTTTCGAAAGCTAAATTCTTCAAGACAAAAGTGGCTTTAGGTGCTGCATACATGTTTTATACTGTTAAAATTCACAACATTTTGATGTGCTATATAAAGAGAGTTCAGCAGTTCTTTATGTTACCATCACAGCCTTGCAGGTGTATAGATGAATGCCTTTTTTTCTCATTGTTAATTCTTTTGCTGAGACATGCTCAGCATACAGAATGGTAGACACCAGAAACATTTACTCAAGCATTTACAGAAAAGCTTGTCCCAATATTATGACTTAGATAGGAGAGTATTTATCTAAGTTGCTCAGGAGGCATAGTGAGCTGTTTACTTCTCAGAAGTTGGTGGTTCCATACACAATCCCTGTCTGCAAGTCCAAGTGTCTTTGGGCAATTACTGATACCAATGGAAAGCTGCTCTATTGTTGTGTATGTGTGTGTTTGAGTTCCTGATTGTTGACACCTTGTAAAAAAGCTGCCTGTCATTTATGTGTGAATAGGTGAGAAATTTTTTTGTGTTGTAAAGCTCTTCAGGTAGCCGATAGTCTAAAAAAACACAATATAATGCAGTCTATTTTCCATATTAAGCCGTGACATTTGTCAAGGCAGACTGTGTACAGATGTACATATTCAAATTTTAAAAAAATTCAAAACAGGGATAAAATATACACAACTTGTATGGAGTACCATAATTCCCCAAATGAAAGACAGTATTCAATTATTAGCCAAGCCTCCAATAATGACTGTGGGTGTGGACAGCGTGAACAGGAAAAGAAGGAAAAACCTCCAGCTGATGTCATTTGCATGTCAGTTAAACATTGCTGTTGCTTTGAATTAATAAATTTTATGATATAGTGATGCTCTTATCAACACTTTGTTGACACTTTGTTGTTCTTTATTACTGCTCTGAATTATCATCATCCTATTGTAGTCACTGCTACAACTGGGTATTAATGTCTCAGCCAGCTGTAGTTTGCAGTAACATCAAAGTGGCACAAGATGAAAGTGAATAAGAGAATCAAGTGATTGTTTCACACAACACAGTGGAGATTTAACTTCAACAGTGTGGCACTGAGGGAGATTTGATTTCAAATTTTAAAAGAGAAGTTTAAAGTACTTTGACCTGCAAGGAGTAAGGTACTGGGAAAGAAAAAAAAATAAAAACAGAAGTGGGAACTTCTTTTAGTTGAAGAACACAAAATGGCTAACTAAAAATGGGAGAAAGAAAGTTAGCTTTGAGCTTGAGAAAAGGCTTCAAAAGTGAATTGATTGGTACTTGGGACGACCCCTCCTTCTGCTCCTCCTGCTTGTTTCTGACTCCGGCAACCTTCACTGCCATTTTCACTTTCTTTGGTTTGCTGCACCATCCAACATGAAACACACATATTTTCACTCATCCCCACACTACTGACACAACAGATCCTCTCTTTCACACCACACCTGTTGATTTTTATATTGATTAATTAGTGTTAAATAGATAATATTTTTGATGGCTGTAACTGTGTGTTGCCTCCCATTTCGCTGCCAGCCTTGAGCCATGTGGCAGCAGTGCTCATGTTAGGCAAACTTAACCATAAAGACGAAATGTTAGCCATACATGATGGGATCACCACAGCCTCACTTCACTGGAGAAAACCAGACAAAAAATTTTGGCCTTTAAAATCTACTCATAAGTAAGTGACAAAGGCAAGATATTTGTGCCTGGCAAGGACTGCGAGAAATGGCACAATGGCTACTCATTTTGACTATGAGCCATGGCCCATAAAGACACAGATCTACTCACTGAGAAATGTGGTTCTCTGGTAGATGCCTTGGACATCATCATAGTGGTCAAGGTTGCAGTTTGGTTGGTTTAATTTGGTTTAGCCTGGGACAAACTGGACGAGAATTTCATCAGAAAGTCTTCTGAGTATCGTGGACAGTCGATAAAAACTGATGGGATCTGATCAAAATGATGCTTTTTACTAAAATATGATCATTTATACTTATTGAACATTATTCAGGAGTAAGTACAAAGTCAGTAGAGATTAAGAGCCAACCTGTACTACAAGCTAGCCTGATTAAATGACCTGGTACCTTTTACAGTTACATAAATAGAGATTCCCATCACTATTTGAGGAGATATGATAAATACTTTCCATGCAGGAAGAACAGCTTGCTCCTACTGCAATATCAATAAACTCAATGTTAACAAACAGGGTGTACTTGTAAAAAGCCTAACAGATGTCAAATCTTCGCTTTTCTTAATTAAGTTACGTAAAATAGATAAGCAAATCATACTCTCATTTTGATAAATCATGTGCTTAGCTTTATGAATTTGTGATCTACACCGAGTGACTTTACACACAAAAACAAGTAATTCATACTCTAATTACTCAATTTCTGTGCCTAAATTAGAATTTAGTGCACTTTAACAGTCATTTGTGCACATAAAATACCGGTATTTTGATTTGCATTACCAACAACAGAGGCTGAAGCTCCATGTTGTTGTCTTTTCTAAATTCACTTAGGCTGGACAATCCACAATATGTATACTGGTACTGAGATGCCTGCAAATTATGAATTTATTTGCTCATGCTACCAATGTTGGTCATCACATTCATTGATTATCATCATCTTAACAATAACAGTATCAAGAATACTGGCTAACCCTTAACTCCTGCCAGTCATGTGCATAGCCATAAAGGCTATAGAAAATCATCTTATTTAAATATGGCGATTGGATTTAATGGTTTTGAAAGGAGATACTTGCACCTACTTTATATTTATCTTGTCAATAATATTTTGTTAATTTCTACATAAGTCAGCAATTTGAGAGCAAAATTTAATTTTCTTTTATTTTTCACACATGCATGGTAGTCTGAATATTTATAACAGTTTGCTTACAATCATGAAGGCAACACCAGGCTTCTGCTGAATGAAAATTAGGTTATAAATCAGCAGCTGAAGGGAAAATTCACAGCTGCTTTTTTCCAACATTTATCGATGTTTCTGTTGGAGCTACATGTATGCCCACTGATCCTGTTTAATCAGCAGAAACAATGACTAAATTTGAAATACAATCCAATTTTCAGTCTTTTTTTCCATATAAGGGACACCCTGCATCTCATTTCTTAATGGAAAAAAATATATGTATTTATGGTCTTTACAGTGAGGACCATAACTCAATACAGCCTGACATTTCAGTTATGATACCAAATAATAGTTTTTTTTGAAATCCTTTTAATATATTTTTCCCCTACAATACCTGTCTCAAAGTTTTGTACAGTTTTGTCATTTTTTTAAAATATTCCAAGGGCAAAATAGACAAGAACCCACTATCAGTTATATCAATTTCTATGTCTGTGATTTGACGTAACCATAAAATTTTGAACCTCTCCCCCTGTTAAGTTTTACAAGAAAACTGTCTGGCTCTAGGAGAACTCCTTCTTGGATGTCATTAACTGACATTTCTTTTCTTGAAAGAGCAAAAAACGAGGGCCTGGAAGTCCCAGGAAGCCACCCACCCGCACACTGGCATCGACATGGCAGAATCCCTCCAAACCCTCTCTGTTTCCATGGTTACTATAACAGCCATGGAGAGAGGAAGATGTGGGAGTAAGAGGTAGGTGGAAGGAAGACGGCGTGGGGACGTTAGAGAAAGACATTTACTGGATTGCGATATTTGAACAACTATCGGCTTGTCAAGGCAAACTGGAATGAAATCCTTTTACAGGCTGCATTGTCATGTACAACTATGTCTGTGTGTGTATATATTGTGTGTGACTGTGTGTATCGGCTGGGCACTTATGTTAAGCACTGAAAATACCACTCACAATTAGCTAAACAGAGAAAATATGCAATGAGTATGGCTCTTTTATTCTGCTCATTGAATAATGTTGGAAAGGGGAAATCAAAGAATTCCTTTTTTATAAAGGAAAACTAAGTCATAGTAGACTGGCAGAAACATAGAACAGGTCGAACAGTCTCATGGCATATTAACCCATTTTTCATAACACTTTGCTGTACTGTCAAATGGGCTATCTCTATTCAGTGTGTGTGTCCATCTGTTACATTTATGTTTATATCGCATTATATACAAAGTGATGTGCATTTTAACAGGTGCAAGCAACAATGACTGCGATGACTGGTAAGCAAACATTAATGATTTCTCTACTCCCAAAGAAGAAAAAGTGATGAACATTTCTCTATCACCTGTGATAAGAGTTGCGGGGCATGTCTGCAGAAATACAATTTGTCAAAGACAACATTTTCATATACAGTATACAACACACTAATAACTGTGTTTATGTGATGGCTGGTGGATCCTTTTCCCTTTCACACAAACTTCATTTAATTTGACTTTTTTTGGAGTTCAATTCAAAGGCCTCAGGACGTAACATGTCAGTCTAACAACAGACAAACTGATATAACTACAAATGTTGCTGGCATTTGAATCCTTCATGACCTCTTGTCATTGAAACCATGCCAGAACCCCTGCTCTACTATGTACATCAAAGGGCAAGATGAAAGAACTAGTGGGGAGAGACAGAAGACAACCAAGATTTCAGTGCATGGCATCACCCTAGCCTGTTAAATGTGTACAGTCCTTTTCATTTGACCAGATTGTGTAAATGTACAGTACTGATACTAAAACAGCCAAATGAAGGGACAAAAGAGACAAAGTGAACAAGGTAAGTAAAAGAAAAATAGTGAAGTTCTGCAAATCTGCAGAAAATCTTACTAATCATTCTCTGAGAAATCTTTCATATGACCTGATGGAAATGCAATTTCCATACATCCCCAGATTAACTGGAATTGCCCTCATTCACAGAAATAAACCCCATCTTCTGCCACCACCAGCCTCTACCCTCTAAGTCCCACAAGGCTTATAAATTTAACTCTTAGCAGTGCGATCTCGCAAATCCAACTTATTTGGATTTAACAGATATGAATGTTTTGTCAACCTTCTTAGTCTCATAGCTTAGTTTTTATGGCTGGATATACCAACCCCCACTTCCTTCTGAGCTGAAAGCTGTAGGCTCTCCCACTAAATATATGCTTAACCTGCAGCTTTCATCCCCTTTTCTTTGGCCTAATAGTAATAAATCCATCCTCTCTTTACTAAAAGGGAACTCCTGCATGTCAAGGTTTCTCTCCAAGATATCTGAAATATAGTTAATAGAATCCCTTGGTAAAAACTCAAAAACAAAGTAATTGCCCTTCATTAGCTGCTCAGTACTTAATTACCTGATTGAATTCTCAATTACTCAGAAATAAAAGATCTCTTTGAATGGGGTGACCAGACATATCAGTAAATTTCAGACAGTCCCAAATTTAAGAAATATTGTCCTGGAATCCCAAATCATGTTCTGTTCATCTCTTAAAATTAGATAAAAATCCAAATTTACTTCAAAACGGCCAGTAATGTGCTAAAAGAGCATGTGTTAAAAAAGCACTTGCTTATGATCGTGCTCATATATTTGTGAATGGTGAATGAGCGTACTCAGCTCCAGCTGTGTGAGTGTTAACATGAGTGACATTCACTCTCACTTAAGTTAAAGGTGCTACTGCGATCAACTTAGTTCACGAGTGTTGCCAGATATCATGGAATTTTCTAGGTGAAATACAGCCTTCTAATATGTAACTCAATGCTCAAAACAACCACAACAAGCCCAAAAAGTCTGGCTGAAAACCGCCCAACTTAGCAACACTAAGACGCACCACTGTCTCACACTCCTTTCTGTCACCAAATACGTACTGCAGGGAATGGCTTTAGCAATGATTGGGGGCTAGGGAGGTATGAAGCAGAGCATTAAGAAAAAATAAGCTTTGAACTAGTTTATTTTGAGACTGTGCACTTATTTCAAAACCCAAATTTATTTATTATGAACTTGAACAAGTTAATCTTAAAATGTGTTAACTGGACTTTGAGCTAGCTCTTTTAAATGAGAATATTTTCCTACACTGATAATGGCCATATGAAACATTTACTACTTTTTTCAAAGGCTACTGTAAATGCAGTTACACTGCAGTTGAGATGATTTAAGCTGAAATGAAGTTGTAAAATCTTTCCGGATTAAAGAAAAAATAATGTTATAATTTACTACAGGCCATTCTTACCATAATTATTGTCATGTGACCAGGTCCCCTGTCCTGAAGTTCACCCATTCTCATCTGTCAGACCATTAACAAATTTAGCTCAACTGCCAAACAAAACAGAATAATTTTTAATTGACAAAATTATCCTAGACACTCTGACTGTTTATCAAAAAGGGCATCTGCAATGTTACACAATGTTACATACTGCATATGCAATTCTTTAAAACTATCTTGGCCCAGCTAGTTTACTATATTTTGGTGGATCATTGCCCATGTATAATAAACTGGTGTAGTTTCATTATTTTTTTCACTGGGTTTATCTACGTGAAGAGACAAAACACAAGCAAATTAGGAAACTTTTGTTTTGTATTGCAACTTGGGAAACACAACAAAAAACAGATTTGTTGCAGGTAGCACAGATGGCAACTGACCCTATTTCTAAGAGACATGAAAAAAGATGAACATACCCAGACAGTTGGGACACACATGTTGACTGCTTATAAACTTTTTAGTGTTACATTGCAAGCAGCATAAAAGACATCTAGGATCCAAACTAACTTTACCTCCAATACCACTTGTGCTTCTTACTGGAAATTTGTGCACAAGCAGAAAATTCAGAAGCAAC
>JAPZDV010000025.1:25792941-25821773 GCA_029814665.1 Acanthurus lineatus
AATGGAGAACAATATGCCACGCATGTACACTCGGATACTCACAGACATATGTTTCCTACACTCTGTGCAAGGGGTCAGCTATGTTTTAAACCTTTATAACTAACTGCGGCTTTGTAGTTAATCAACAGGAAGGTGATAAGGGTACTGTCTTTAGCCAAAATTCACACACACACACACACACACGAACACTTATCCTAAATAATAAGTAACACAGAAATACACTTAAAAACAGAAACAAACCAAGGTTGTCAAACAAGGACAGCACAGTTTTAAAATTCTAACAAAAGGTGCAGGGAGCTCCCAGGCTCAACACTAGTCTTATAAAGTTAAATAAAAACTTAAACAAATAAATAGCTCCCTAAAGTTCTGCTGATTGGCTGTGCCATGGCTTTGTGTGTAACCAATCAGATAGCCTTGTGGGTGGGACCATGCTGGAGACAGAGTAGTGACTGCAGACAGAGGGGAGTGGCTGCATCAGAGCCAAAATAACCCAGTTTTAAATTGATCTCTTATCAGCCATTGGATTAAAAAAAAAAGGCCAATGCCGAAATGCATCAAAATGCCGAATATCGGTGCCGATAATCAGTCCATCCCTACAAGGAACGTGTCACTGTTCACAAATGCAGCCCTCCTACTGCAGAGCTGTGACAAACACAGGCTGGACACGGTACCCCCGATCCCATTCTGTGGAAAACACTAAACTGAGATGCTGATCAGTCAATGTATTAATACTGGTATGTTTGAAATTATAATTTTGGTAAAACCTTGAAAAATATTCATGAAAACTTGAGAAGAACATTGGCAAAGTTGTCTTCTTCTTTGGGTTGTAATGGTGAACTAAAAAGAGTTGTTTGGCTAACCCTTTGGATATAAAGGCATAGAAAATAATTAAAGGTCCAGTGTATAGGATTAGGATCATTTAACTGCACAGTCAAAGTCTAAATTGACTTATAAGCAATATTCAATCTCAACCTCAATCTCCCCTTTCAAGCATCCAGGAGAACCTCACAGGAGACTGTGAAACTCACAAAAAATGCAAAAAGGTCTTTCTAGGGACAGTGTCTGGTTTGTCTTTTTTTGGCTACTGTAGAAACTTGGCAGTGTAGCATGCTGACCTGTGAGGAAAAGGACCCCCTTCCTTTATGAATATAAAAGACACACTCTAAGGTAACAGAAACAAGATGGCCATTTTTCAGGCTATTCCACACTAATAAAAACATACTTCTGAAAATTATATTTTGTTTCTGCCATATTCTATAAATAGAAGCCTTTAAATCCTACAGACTGAATCTTTAAGGGATATTCAACTGAACTGTTGAACAGTGATGTTGATTGGGTTATAATGTAGAGACTCCCTAGGATCCACAAGTGGTCACTTGAGTGGGTCCCAGAGTAACTGAGTTGATTCCATTTAGATTGTTGATTTTTGATTGATTTTCAAATACATTTAATTTAACTATAAATTAAACAAATAAAATTCCATAATCTGAAAAATTATTTATTCGTAAAAAAAAGGGTAACACCTTGGCAGTATTCAACAATCAGCTATAAAAAGTAATATTTAAAGATTTCAAATAGTCAAATGAATTAGTGATTATGTAAATACATTAGGAATTAAATACATTGTACACATAATGTCATGTGGATCCACATTAACAGCTCAGGGGACGTACCATTTGTTTGGAAATGAAAACTGAGGACAACTAATAGAAGGAATAAGATAAATTTTAAAGAGGAAGAAATAAAAAAGAAAGATTTACAATTTAAACTGTAGTGCACAACTTTTAAATAATCTAATAGTGCAACATAGCTGAGATCCACTAATTAATTACATGCTGCAGGCAAAACACACCAATAAATGAGTTGTCCGAGTGACTTCAGAAATATTATACAGTTGAACCTATGTTACCCTTTCTGGGTGACAATGAGTGTTGGCAATTAAACTTAAAAAGAACACTATGCCTGGATTATCATCAGCCTTTGCTCATGTTGTGGCACCAGCAGAAACCTGTCACCCTGTGTTAAATGTTCAGGGGACCATAATAGGTGGTCTTTTGAGTGCCTGCTACCACAGATGTCCACTGGGCAAAGATCAATAAGAGGTGCATGTTATAAAAAACTAAAAAATCATATAGGTCAGTAGATAAATGATGCTGGCGTATCAGCGAGTGATGTCTGTGCTTTAGCCAATTGGAAGTGTTTGCATATCTTTGTTTTAACCCTTTGGTAGCACATTTTATTATTTCTGTGTGTTCAGTGATGCACTAGAGAGCTGGAGGTCTGATGATTGGTTGAACTGTAAAACTTGAATACATGCCCAGTAAACAGGAAATTGTGTCACACTTAGTGCACTGATTGGGGTGGTTGTAGCTCCGGAGGTAGAGTGGGTTGTATTTTTACCACAAGATCTGTGGTTTGATCACAGACTCTTTTGGTCTGTGTGTCAAAATGTCCTTTGGCAAAATACTGTACCCCATATTGCTCTGTTCTTGCTGTTCTACTGCCATGTGAACATACGTGTATGAGTTCCTAAAGTGCAAGTTGGCACTTGGTAGAGGAGCTACCTGTCGTTAGTGTGTGAATGTGCGTGCAATTGGGTGAATGTTGCCTTGTGTTGTCCTTCGGGTAGTCGAAAGATTAGGACAGAGCTATAAAAAAAGAATCAATACACCATATAGTCCATTTACTGAAAGGGAACAAATAGTTATGACTATAAATTGTGTTCCCTGCAGGAGAGGAACTAGGTACAACATGTGAATGCCCTACTGCGCAGCTGGCCGCTGTAAAGACCAGCTATCAAACTGAGGGCTGTCACATGTATACATGTGCAGGTGGGACATACACACACGTCCTCATAGGTAATTTGCCTTAAAGGTGTACACAGAGGTGTTTTCAGTCAGGCAATGCAGAGGTGCTATATTCCATTATTTTATCTTTCTCAGGAAGCAGTGGCCATAACATTTTATTTTGCATATTGACACAGTGGCATTTTTTCAGTAAAAGACTTTTATGCAATTCATGCTTGTTATTTGTAAAAAGCAATTTGCTAATAACTAACCACATATATAACTTCTGCTTTGATAAAGGCTATATTTCATGCTTTTTTTTTGGTCCAAATGGACTGTGGGTGGGACTGTAGATGAATTTAAATTACATCATTTAAATAAAAGCAGAAAAAGAAAGTAAGATTTGTGTTTTGATTTTTTTTTAAGTTTAGTAAGATCGTTATTTATCATTGAGTTTTTTAAAATTGAATTTCAAAACTAACATGAAGTTATCAACATAGTATTTAATTTTTGGTTGAAAAAAATACCAAGTCGGAAATACTAGTAATTCTTTGCAAGTAATGACACCTAAAATTTGTTTACAGTGCCCTTTTTAACAGCAAGTTTTACTTTACAGGAATAGTAAACACTGACATGGCTCAGCAGTTGGCATCAATTAAATTATACATCTAGTAAATTCACATTTGTAACAAAAGTGGCAGAACTACCACAGATGTATTTGAAAAAACATGATGAAATCATCTAATTGAAGCGACAAAACCTTTACCTGTTATTAATTGATCATTTCTTTGTGACATTATCTATAGCTATAGACATTTAAACTGTGGTGTGTGGTGTAAGTTGCCATCTATATAACCATAAACAGATCTTTTCCATTGTCTATTTTAGGCAAAAAACCATATCCCTCACATGGGCAAAATAGGTGACACATGAAATCTCAAGATGACATGCCATTTCAGCTGTGTGCAACCAGAGAGTGAGCAACGCACTTAACACGGGTTGTTATGCTGCCCTAACGTGTTAACATGTGCACTGAAATAAAAAGCAAGGGGGTTCTGTGAGGCACAAATACTGCTCACTGGGCAGTGTGTCCCAGGTGTTACTGTGAACTAAATTTTGAAGACATGACATGGGTATAATATGTTTGAGTGCATTATGGGTGTGTACCTGTGTTCGTAAGATCTCTCCTTTGGTTAGCTGCATGTCTCCGGTGAGTTCTTTAACAGTGATTCCCAGAGGCTCCAGTCTCTTACTGAAGTAATTAGTCATCTCAGCTGCCAAGGCCTTCATAGGAGCCACATATACTATCTATGGAGAGAGAGAGAGAGAGGGGGGACTTAGAAATAAATGGGGTAGATAACAGATAAGGGTAGAGTAAGAAAGGTAGATGGGAGTGGGGGTGGGGGGTACAGGAGAGTTGGACTGGAAGGACACCGTGATAAATGAGCAAACAGAGCCGGGATCATTTGTTCCCTGGCAACCAGCACAAATCACAATTTATTGAAAAATATGACGCCAGCCACTTGCATGGGTAAAGTTTAATGGTGATGTATGAAAAGTGTCTATCGTAACTGGCTGGCACTGTGAAAATCTCTGTGTGAACAAGGGTGTGTATGTGTGTGTAAGCCTGCATGAAAGAGAACAAAGCCTTTTGGATGTCTGAATTATTTATCTGAGTCTGTGTTTGGATGTGACACTAAGGGTTTTATAAAGACATATTCCAATATTTTTAGACAGAGTTTTTTATAAATATATCTAAAATTCTATTTTTCTATAAGTTCAGTATTTTATTTTGACTACTTTCATCTGCTGTTTTTCTGAATCATGTATTCATAGGTAGATAACTTCTAAGATAACACCCAGACTATTTTTCATCCAACATCAATGAAATCAAAAAATCATCAACAATAAATGAAAGGAAGGTTGTTATGGAGATAGAAGAGTGAAATGTGCAGCAGGTACTGTAGGTAAGGTTTCAGTCATGTCTTATAATATTCTGATTAGTAAAGCATTTAAATATTTACAGCTCACATTCTGCTGCATCAGCAGTTTCTTTTATAAACCATCTGCAAGCAAAAAAAAACAAAAAACAGATAGAACCACATACAGATACAGAGCGCTCAGCACCTGTGTGTCTAGTTATAACTTTTTATCCCTTTAAAATTAGAAAGTATGAACTGAAGGGTATATAGAAGTATTGAAACCATAAGCAGTACCAGCATCAATTAAATCCTACAGATACACATCGTTACTGGAAACAATTTTTCTTTAATTTGTAATCTAAATGTGCCTTGCTATCCTTTCATTCATGACATACAACATCTTTAAATTTAGTGAAGCTGAAAAAAAAGTTGTAACTAGTTAGAATTTTCAAAAAGCCCACACTAGCTTTTCAAATCATTCCTGAATCTGTTAAAATTCTTGGGGGGTGAGGGGGCAGAAGGTAAGCAGAAGAGTATGCATATTGGGAGGGGGGGTTAAGAAAACACTGTAGGTAGACAGAGACTAAAACAACTCTTATATGTCTGTAGTGTTTGTTCATAATCACAATGTCTGCATCAATGCATTATCAGTATTACAAAAGTTTTTACTTCACTTCAGTGCCCTTTTGCTGAGGAAAATATAAAACTTAAAAGAGCAAAATATGTGACATTTTTTTAAGTGTTTCTACAAACGCAGCAAACATATTCAGCTTTCTGACATCAAAAGCTCAAATTATTCCTTCAGGCCTACCTTAGTGACACTATACACTGCAAGACCCAAAGTGATTTTCCAAAAAAAAAATGGAAATCCTTCATTTGATCATATTGTACATGCTGTGAAAAAAGATTCACTGTGCAAAAAAACATTTAGGAGTCCAATTAAGTGAGTAAATGTCGCAGTTTAACATTAGTATTTAAACTGTGTCAAATATCTACTCGCATTACTGAGATGTGCAAATTTTCATTACTTCAGCATTGTGTTAAGTATTTTCTAGCAGTTCCAAAGTAGCTCAAGGTCAGCTGTGGCTCAGGAAATAGATGGAATCATCCACCCTGGCTCCTCAAGTCCACATGCCCAAGTGTCCTTGAGCAAGATATTGAACCCCTGATTGCTTGGGTGTGTTTGTGAATGGTCATTGCTCCCGATGAGCAGGTGGCACCTTGCATGGTTGCTTTCAAATTAATGTCTGTGCGTGAATGGGGGAAGGCTGAATAAAGCACTTTGATTAGCTGGAAAGACCAGAAAAGCACTAAATAAACGTGGTCCATTCTTGATGGCTTGTGTACCTGTAACATAAACCTAATACAGATCAATCAAAAACGCCAGGATTGGCCATTTTCCAGACTCTGTGAATCATCTCAAGACACATATCTTCCTTTAGGTCAGAATCTACTGTACGTTAGGTATGAATATATAGGCAGTAATATTTCACAGCACTCTTTGATCTGTATGGAAAATATCTAATCAGTACTAAGCATTCCTCTTTGTAGAGGAAAACTTTTATTGTTTTAGTTTTAAATGTTCACTTGAGCATTTTATAGCCAATCCAGAGAATTTTTTATAGCTTTTAGTGGCAGTGAAGTAAATGTACATTCATTGTTTACAGTTCAGTGTTTAGCATGTTTAGCCAATATTTAAATGCTATAATTAAATGATTAGTTTCAATTGTTTTATACTCATAAGAAAAAATAAGTTACTGATACAAATCATCATTAAGATAAAAAATCAAAACACAGCACAAATCAGAAAATTCCACTTGGCTGAATCATAATCAGAAAACTCCCATTTAAACTGTGCCTAAATTCCAGGATCCAACAGCTCCGAGGTTGAGAAATTAAACTCTGCATGGGGTGTGTGAGTGTCAGCAAGGAGCATGCTTAATGACCCTTAGGCATGTTGAGAGACTCTGGGTTGAAGTAAAACTGGAAACATAAAAAGTTATCGCAGACATTCTTCAACATTATACAGAAACTGATTCTGTCTTTGACTCTGGTAGACATATTACAGACAGTCCATGTAAAAGAGCTCCTAGAAACAGCCAGTATGTGTAATCAAACAGCATCATATCCACCATAGCAGCAAAAAGTAACCACATTCTATCTTTATTTTGTATTTTATGATTGTGAGAGTCATACCTTGAATTCATCTTTCTTGATGACGCCACCAGGCTGTAGATGCTGACGGATCTCATGAAGGACAGTTAGCATGGCAATGTTAGTCTTGCCAGCACCAGTCGGAGCACAGACAAGAAGGTTTTCATTTGTGTTGTAGGCTGTCTCAAACACCATGGACTGGATTCTGTTCAGACGCTTCATCCCCTTGAACACCAACTGCCCGATCTAAGCAAACAAAGGGAGGAAAGGAGAGGATAAATAACAGTTAACACACCATTACAATAAACCCCTTACAAAGAAATCTAAAAATGGATCATATACAGCACAAAGTTACCTAACATCTTGATTTTCCATTTGAATAAAAACCTAAAAAAGTAATACAGGAAATTACAGCACATATTGTTTTATATATTTCTTTCAAATATAGAGACCTATAATATATTTGAGTGTGTGTTTGTGTGTGTGTGCGTGTGTTTGTCAAAGTACTGGATAACAATGAAAGACAATAAAAAGCAACAACCCTTTTGTTTTTCCTTGTCCTAAATGATTTTGTTGGTTAAATAATTTGTAGCCACTAATAACTAAACTGCTTGATTGTTTTTTTTTTATTATTTTATTTACATCAGTAACATACTGTAATTATTTTCTTTTACTGAATAAAACATAGTACATAGTTATTTTGTTGTACTAAAACAAATGCAGTGGAATTCAGTTGAATTGTTGATTGGCAGAGTCAATGACACAGTTCAACAGTACTGGTCATCCAGTTGCCCTTGGCAACCAGATCTCGCCAGTTTTAACAGTTTGTGCCAGTTCCCTGACTGGAAACCGTTTTTGAGCAAACCACACTGTGAGACTGACTACACAGTGTGCTGACATGAAATACAAGGTGATCAGTTACATGTGTCAGTGATTGGACAACTGTGTAAGAAGAGGTGACTGCAAAGAAAGTGGGGCATCAGGAAGCATGAAGGAGGAGAAAATGTATGTGGTGGGATCAGCTGTCACTCAAGCTGCCCTCCGTCTGTTTTCACTATGGCAACAGAGTGTGGATGATGGCCCTCAATCTCACACTGCCTCTGATAAATAGGGAAATGGCCGCTGCAAAACGACATTAAAAGAAACACATATACACACACACATACAGGCACAAACACGCAAGCACACAGTACACATACAGAAGAGTGAAAACATCCAGCAGCTGCACAGATAAATTGTTTTCCTTTAAACCTGAATATGAACAGTCAAAAATAAGGACAATGCGACCACATAAAAATATGATTGAATTATGTTCATCCCGTGGAGGGAGAAGACTGACCATTAGTTATAGCATAAGAAGTATCATCCTGTCTTCAGATTTTCAAAGAGAAGCGGCCATAATTTAAATAATACAGCTAGGAGGAACTGTCATTTGTTCTTGATTCTGGCGGCTCCTGTAGAAAAAGCAGTAATGTTTTTAACAACTGGTGATCTTATCTGGGTCGTGCATATGTTTTGGAAACGAGTAAAATAAATATGAAATTGATTTTTTTTACTATTTATGTTTATTAAACACACCTGCCCCTATTATGTGTAGAGATGAGGTAATATATCTGTTGGTGGTTGTGTAAGATTGAAAACAGTTAAGTGATAATGGCGCAACGAAGACAAAGAAAACTTTGTTTTAGTGATGTCACTATTCTTATTTTACATGTGATCCTGAAGCCATCAGATTTGGTTGCATGGCCATTTTTATGAGCTAAAGCAGGAAAGAGAACAGAGACATTTTCATTCAATTTTAAAAGAGTAAGTGTTGGCATTATGGGAATTTTAAAAACAAATATGTCTCAATGATATGACAAAAAGCCTTGTTGCTTGTTTTATTAATAATTCTGTGGTTTAATAGATAAAAAACAGTAATTAAATTTAGGTTAATTTCTGCTCCAGTTAACTTGTTTTTTATAGAAAAATAAAGATGTGATTCTCTTTTTTCAATTTCTTTTTGCGTGCCCTGTGTTGGTAAATCAGACAAGAAGTTTCCATTAGGTAATATTTAAACTTCTGGTTATTTATACACCTCCCAATTCTACTTAAGCACAACTCTGAATACAAAGCCAGCAGAGACAAGTCTACCACCATGCAGGCAATAGTGTGATCATTTGCTGCTGTTTAATCCTGACAATAATAAATTAAGCAACAAGAAACTAATGGGACAGGTTCTGAGAAGAAGGCAATCATGTAAGCAGGCCATACAATAGAGGTCACTGTTGTTCCAGGTGTGTTTCCAACCTCAATATCTATTTTTTATCCATCATTTTACCCTCTCTCTGCTTCCTCTGCATTCCAACCTTTTCCCAGTAAAGCTGGGTGAGGATGCCTTAAGCTTAGACAGCAGTATTATTTATTCAAGGATTCATTAGGAGTATGTCATCACTTTCCTCTTCCCCTCGTTTCGCTCCAACACTCATAGAAAGAAATAATTAAAGAGTGCATGTCAGGCCAGGATATGTGGGGTGCTGTTTGGAAGTTGGCCCCTGCAGCCCAGTAGGGAGGAAGAGGTTATTAATGCATCAAAGAGCAACTTTATCAGAGTCCACTTAAGCTGGAAGAAGTGTAAGGAAGCTGTGGTTTCAGCTAGGTATGGTATATTGGGAAGGCTTCTGACAAACTCCAAGGCACAGCCACTGATATGTAAGGTAATTTGGCTGTTCATTAGACTGCTGTCTACCAGCCATATTCACGGCCAGTAACAAAACAAACAAGTTACAGGATTTACTACAGAAGGAACACAAAATATTATCTGATGAGTGTATGTCAACAAACCTTGCTACATCAGCGTATGAGCTGTAGATGGGCATCTAATTTCCATACTAGAAAACAGATCCACCTGGCACATGCAAATGGAAAGATGATTACAGCCATTCAAAGCTCACCAGTCCTAGCTATTGCACTCATTGCTGTTAGTTAACTTCAGAGGAGACAGAATTTATTTAACTTTTTTTTATTTGACAACCAGTAAGTTGCAGTCAATCACTATTTTTTTGGCAGTACACTACCATTACTTTGATATAACCTTCTGAAATGTCGATGACCAAGAACGAAATAGCAAGTGTACATATTTGTGTTAGTTTATGACTAACACTAAGCCCCAATAGTAATATGTAAGCATAAAAAAAGTGCCTGTACATGTTTCCAAGGGTTTTGTTATCTGTCATCTATCATCTTGGCTGCTTGTGTTCCTTTATGAACAATGAAGTAAATTATCATAAGGTTGTACTTAATGTTATTTTTTTGACATTTAAAGCTTTTAATGAGGTTTTAGAACACAGCTGAGGCTGTCTATCATCATATTTATAATACCTTCATCTCTCAAACAACCTCCCAAAATGAACAATTTTAATTTACCTTACTCCCACGAGCTTGTTGGCTGAATTATTTGAAGAGTGACGTAAAGAAGAATTTTCTTTTCATTCTGAATTGTTATTTTTGTCTTGTCTGAGCTCTCCTCTGGCTGGTAAACTGCTCAAGATCAGACTCAAAGTTCAATCCACCCATCCACTCCATATCACATTTAAAGGCCTGGGATACTCCCATTTCAATCTGCTAGAATTTGATAGAAATAAATGTCAATGTTGTGAATAAAGCATCACACTATTCTATACTGCCTTAAATGATTCATTCTTAAAGAAAATACAACTTATAATGTCCAATATCACTGTGGTCAAAATGTTTGAAGGAAATGCCCCTTGAGAATGAAACACATCAAGAGCTTCCTGTTCAACATCACCGAGAGTTCTAGCCAATGAGAAACTTGCAAGTACTATTAGGAGCCCATGATGATCATTCTAATTTGAGCAAGTACTACCAAGTTTGGTAGGGGCTGAAGATATCAAAAACAAAAACCAGCAAATACTTAAAGATAACAAATTCATTTAAGATTTCATAATATTAAACAATGGCACAGCTGATTCATTAATTAAGCAGAAATCACAAGCTTTTCTAGACAATCTTTAATACAAGGAAAGAAAGAATGGTTAATGGTGAGAGAGCAGACAAGGACGTGCAGGTCAGTAATGAAATTAAGAAAAATACAATACCTAAACTCAAAGCAACAATTAACAATACCATTGAAAAACCAATGCAAACTTTGCTAGATCAACACTAATATCTTTTCAAAAGTATGTTGATTTGTGGTGCTCCCAAAACTTGAACTGGTCTATCAAAAGCTCTATGAAAGCTTATTGTGGGAAAAGTTCATCTTAGACTCTGATTTTCTTTTTTCTGTCATTTGTGACTGTCATCCAATTACTTTATTCATTCACATAACTTATTTATTCTGAGCTTTGTGAACCAGCTACAGCTGGCCAAAAATTCCAGTTTTGAAAAGTACCCAATATGCCTTTTTACTATAAACTCCACATACATGCTGCCATAAACTCCATGACCTAACAAGTAAAGGTACAGTCTGGATGTTACTAAGGAACATTCTCTTCATAATGACTGCAGGGGTTCTTCTCCTCTGAACGGGGATGGTGATTCCAGTCTCCTCCAGTCTACCCAATGATTTCCCCCAAGGCAAAGTCCACTGGGCTCCTACTTATAAATATTCATTTTTGAATTATGGACCACTGAGCTTCACCCTGTTTTGCAAGGCTTCTACACCCTCATTCTTGTGTCTCTGTGGTGACCGGAGAGGCACAACAATCACTTGAGCGGCTGATCCTCATTTTGATTTATCGACTTTGTCGGTTTGTAACGAAAAGCGACTGTCCCCACACTCTTTAAACATGCTAATTCATGCAAATGTATGCCTGCCCCCGTATTCACCTTGAGGTAAAGCATACATGTTGTAAATAGAAATTTGCCATAATTTAATGATCTTTGGAAATCTTCAGTGCTTTTTTTATTCTCTCCTTAAAAACTTTACTGGCTTCGTTGTTATGTTAATTTATGCACACATCTTCCAATTGGAGATCCAGCTGTGCTGCCAAAACTTATTTCTGGGGTGTGAAGCAGTGTTGTGGGGAGGAAGTTAGTATACTGCAAAGGGCATAATGCAGATGTTGAAACACAGGACCAACCGTGTTTTGCTAAATCTTGCCAATCAGGATCATAAGGTGTCGGTGAATCTCAGGAGAAATGGCTCTAATTCTGTCCAACTTTTCAGTGGCCCCAAGATGTTCTTTCTGTGTAATGCAGGTAAGTGGGGCTAACTTAAATCAATATTTACTAAAAAATAGAATAAATGGTGCATAAATTAGTGGGTATCCTGGATCATAAAATTAATTTAAATCCAACAATAATTAAACTAAAAACATTTTATTTGCATATTTTTTTTAAAGACATGAAAGGACTGCAGCACTTCTTTATTAGAGAAAGGTGATCCCTGTTATATAAAATGGTTAAGCAAAGTGTTTTCATCTGGATGCTCTTTATGGATACAACTGTATTCTGTTTGCAATTGCTTAATGGATATTTTCATACATAGAATATTGATAATAATTAGTTTAAAGAAAAAAACAGCACAACATGTTTTTTTTGTTGTTGTCTTTGTTTTTTTCAGCTCCGGCTATAAGTTCTTTCAAGAAATTATAATGTTTTACTTCTTAAAGTTATTGGTGAGATGTTGGAACAAGATAACATCATTACAAAGAAGTCTGACCAAATCAAGGAAACGATCACCCCATGGAAACCTTGATAAACAGTGTGCTAATGCACCACTGCTGTCTAAATGGACTACTTGCATGAAAAAAGTGATGACAATGCTTTATTCGGTTTAAATAGGGGCCAATGCAAGTGACCAATTCTACCTTTTCCTATTGAAGACAAAAACAGGTTTTTGTGGGTTTGCAATTTTGTTTAGTGCAAAAAGGGGCTGAGTGAGTGAGTTGTGTATTCTGTCTACATAGTGTGAGTAGTTGTCCTTAACAGTACATACTGTGTGCATAAAAGGGTGCCGTCAGCCAAACTTGGGCCAGTGCTTAGTGGGATGGAAGTTGACTGGCTCATTAACAGTGGATAAACAGCCTACGGCCATATGGGCAAACTGGGAGGACTGGGAATATCTCTTCAATCCACCAGCCACTTAAAACACTCTAATTGGCCGCTCTGTCTGCAGATTTAATAATGAAACTAGGGTAGCAAGTCAAGAAACAGCCACCAGTTTTGTTTATTTTTTTGGTAGCTGCTATTTTGTGTTATTGTGTGTTTACTGTATGAGTCACTATATGAGCACCTAAACTAATTAAATTCCTCTGTGCATCGGTAATAGGAAGCTAAGAGATATAATTGTTGTCATTTTCATGCCATCCTTTTAATTACTTTCTGGTTCCATTTCATTCCATTTGAATTGACAGCCTGATCAACTTTTAATTGCTAGTTTTTGCAAACAGCTTATCAGCCTATTCCAAGCCTGCATGCAGAGTACTAAATGACCTGGCCAAAACACCCCCGCAAACACATTCTTAGGCACATTTACACACTCACTACGTAAATCCCAATCCTATGGTTCCACATGCAAACTCAGCACACACATACACACAAACTGTCCACACCAGAGGAGTTAGACAGAGCAAGATGGAAACGTAGCTCAGAGTTGTCCGCTTGGTTAATAATAGCAAACTTCTGTTAAGTTCTGACTTCAGACTGATGAGAAGTTTGACAGGATCAGGTACTTGACAGTCCTGAATCACAGAGGTCCTAATTCAGAACTTATTGTTAATAATCTGCAAACTATAATAATAACTGCTCTTGAGTTTAACAAAGAAATACGGCAACTCTGTCACATGATTTGCTTAAGAAAACATAAATCCACAGCCCGCAATCAATCAATCAATTTTGTCAAGTCTCAGAATGAGAGAGTGAGATGCTCCTCTTTCTACACACATGTAGTAAAATACAGTCTATCCAACAACCAAAAGTCATTTTGTATTTCAGCCCACTGGCATGATTATAACCTTAATTAGCAAAAGCTAATTAAATTTGCTGACAACACTTTTACTTCCTACAGCCTTGTAAGACATTGTTAATAATGTAATACATCTTTAAAATCATGGCTCTTCTAATTAAAATTGCACTCAAATAAGTTTTAATATAATACACAAATTTTTTTCAGACCTAATTAATGGTTGTCATTTTTGTAATTGAGATATTGATTCATTTAATTGTTAACTACTTGTTATCAATATTACAGGCTGTCATTCTGAAAATTCTTAAATGGACTGACTACAAAAAAGTACTTAAGACATTCTAATCAAGTGCAAATGTTCAGGACTTGTGATTTGGAAAGTTCTTTTAAAAACATTCACCATAAAAATACCTGGAAAATGTTTTTCATCTTTCATAAAATAACTCAAAATATTCTTTTAAAAAATTGTCTTGCATGGATATACAGTACTTTCCCTGAGTAAAGTGTTAACTTACATATTCAGAGCATCACACATTTTGATAATTTATCATCCATTTACTAAAGACAGTGGATAAGACGTTGGGAAAACCTTTTAGTATGAACAAGTTCATACTAGAACTTGTTCATATTACTAGATAGAAGTTCTCTATCTATCTGAGAAAACTCTAAGAAATCCTAAAAAATCTGTTAAAAAGATGATTATAAAAAAAAGCTACTGCAAGGTTAATGACTTCATTTTTTGAAAAGCATTCAAATCTTGAATGTAACCAAAAACATTTAAAAACAACTATAAAGTGGTATCACAGACAATAAAGTTTTTCCTTTTCTTGGACTGAAAGTAACAACTTATCATTTGACATAAACAGGATTAAGTAAGCCTAAACAAATTAACAAGAGTCAATTACAACAAGACAATTAATTTTATGATTATAATTTCTTTTACACACTTTAAGTAACACAATGCACATAGCATTTTAGTGGGTCACGTATTTCTGAGTTTAGATACTGTTGTGCTCTGCCACTACCATCAAACAGTACTGTAGAAGTCCTGAACCTTTGAATCTTTCAAAGAGGCCTTGAAGACTCTAGGCTCTGCTTAGCAAGTCTATGCAAACATGTGGAGCCACAGTTGTGTGCTGTGGGGAAAACACATCAAAACTGGATTAGGAAATGCAATCAAGGTGAATTAATTATGGATGAAGGGCTGTTTAGTTCTGCCTCATCTTTGCAAGCCTGTGCATATACACTGGATGATCTTGCATAGGAAGCTTTCAACAGGCAGAAGCATCAAAGGATGCAGAGCAAGGATGATGGCAGAAAATACTGAAAAGACAACGGCACCAGGTCTGGTCACCTGCTACCATAACCTCAGACTGAAAGTGCTCTTCAGCAGACAAGCATTTTATGCCGTAGACTTCATCTAGACAAAATATCCCTCCAATTTTAGCTGGAGGCATAGATAGTGAGGAGCAGGACCTAATGCTCTATATGATGGACCGGTACAACAAAAGAAAAATATCAATACTATCCATCGATTCCTAAACCTAAAACCAAAGAATCACAAACAGTAGCTTTTTTATGTCAATATCAGGATCAGGCCTTTCTTTCAAGCAAGCATATGTAACTATATACAAACACAAACACACACACACACACACACACACACACACACACACTCACACACACATATGTATATATGTATATATGTATATATATGTGTGTGTGTGTGTGCAGTACTACATAGTTGTACTGTGCTGTATGTATCCAATATGATACATCTGCAGTATGTGTTTCACTGGCAGTGGCTAAAACACTCTGCTTTACTCATGAGAAAGAGAAGTCTGTACTGATAGAATTAGTACTGTGAAAATGTAATTATACTGAATAAATTATACTGAATTAAATTCCTCCATCCTAAAAGTGGTAACATGGAGAAATTATTAAGTTTGTAAATGTAATCAACACATCAAAAGTAAAACAGAAAAGAGAGAGCTTACGTTTAAGGCAACATTCCAATGGCCGGCAATTTGATAATAAAAACAAGCATATAAAGTCAAGAGATTCAGTTGTTTGAGTAAAATTTGGGAATGGGAAAGGGAAAGGAATTTGAGCCACATGACAAAGCATGGAATGGCTGTTGATACCAGACAGCAGGTTTAAGTATCTCAGAACCTGCTGATCTCCTGGAATTTTCACAAAAAACAGTCTTTATCTCATAGAAAACTGTGCAAAAAGGCAAAACACATTGAGTGAGCAGAAGCTCTGTGGGTCAGAACATCATGTTAATGACAAGCTACATGCAGCTACTGAAGACACAGGGTCACTAAAACTGGATAGTAAAAAAATGTAAAAACTTTGAGTGGTTTGGAGTCTAAATAACTGCTGCCACATGCAGCTAGTGTTGTAAGAAAAGGGTGAAAACAAGATTAATCCATGGATCCATCCTGCTTACATCAAAGGCTGAGGGTAATTGTGGTGAGTTAACTGTGTGGGGAATATTGCTTGGCACCATAAGATAAAATAAGCATTGAATGCCATACCACATGTCAGTATGGTTCCTGAACCTTTTAAATATCGAAAGTCCAACCATCTTCTTATGGCTGCTTCAGCACAATACTGCATCATCTGGTGGATATAAATATTTTCAGCAATTTGCTGTATTCATGCCAAGAAGATTTTTAAGCTATTCTTGTAAACCTGTGGAAACGTTTACATAATAAAGTGGACACCAACTGTATTTATCAAAGAAGAAAAAAGGAAAATAAAAAGAGCTTATCTTAAAATAAAAGCCTTGGTCTGATGATGAAGCAAATGCGCACAAGACAAGACCACTGTCCTTATTTTTCTCTCTCAAATACCGCTCTCTCTAAAAGATTTTTGAAGTACTTTAAATGTTTTTTTAATATAATTGTTGTTAAATGAAAAATCAAATTTTTACATTTAACCCCCTAAAAAATTACTTGATCTATATTAAACTATTTTGAATTGTGTAATTGTGTACATTATTCAGATTATTTTCATCAGTGCTGAAAACCAGAGAAATTTGTGATTGTATTCAAGGTAACTGTGAATTGGTCAGTTGTCAATGGTGTTACATCTCCTTTCCCTACCAGTTGCATTAACTAACATAGAAAACACCAGATGAAACATCAAGAAGACATCACAATTTTTTCCTTAGTACACTTTGATGGAGCATCATTATTTATATTCCATAGGTAATAAAGGCTATTTAATAATGAAGACATCAACTCCCATGAAAACTGGTATAACAGCACCAGAATCAATCTCATCATCTTTTGGGTCTGAGTTTTCCCTCTCTAACACACACACACACATCTTATATTCAACATATCAGGGTTTCTTGTTAATTCAGGCCAGTGGAAATCTACAGGCCACCCAATCAAACCCCTAATTTTAGGACAAATGTTTGCTTTCACTTCAGCTAATTAACATTTGTTATCTGCTGCCATTTTATTTCAAATGCCTAATTAACAGGTTGCATGTGCCGCTTTTAACAATAATAAAAAAAAGCATGGTGGCTCACTTCTTACTTATTTCTTTTATAAGCTTAGGGGGTTAAAAAACTGTTTATTCGTTTTTACTTGCCCCAGGCGATTAGGCAATCCCAATTGTTAAGAGCTGCAAATAATTCCAGTCAATTCCACTTTGCTGTTTTTTCCAATTAATATTAAGCTACAGTCAGTGATATTCAACACTTCCACTACAGTAGGAAGCAATTAATAATTATTACATTATGAAAATAATTTTTACTAAAAAAAGACACACAGAGCAGCAGCACGGAGAGTGTCACATCACCCCCCTCTTTTTTGTTCACACTTGCTTTTAGTTGAGACTGCCCTAATTTGAAAATGTTCAGTGCTTTTATTTAAGAATTTGCAGTTGGTACAAGACTATATGTGGAGCTATAAATGTCAGTGTGAGAGATAAGTGACACAGTAAAAAAATCATAAAATAAAGTTTAAGGTTTTACACAGCTGATATATACACAGTAAAAATTGTAAAGGAAGAGATATTCATCACAAAAGACTTCCAAAGTCCAACACCAGCCACCACACATAAATACAGGCACACTATGACTCTCCTGTAGCAGATAAAAGCAAAGCTTTCTGCATTCCTAAGTCCCTCCTCTTATACAGACTGTTTCCTATAGTGATACGTTATTTTTCAGAGTGTGTTAGCAGCTTGAGTGGATTTTTATCAATTAATAGTTTGTGAGAAGTGAAGTTGTGTGTTTATGTCTGAGCTTCAATGTCCATTCTGCTGTAGTAGTAGTGTATGTTTCTGTGTGTGCTTGGACCATCAGTACTACTAAAGAGTGGCACTTGCTCTCACTCACAACACACTGAGTAACATATTTATTCGGATAAATTAAGAAGGCTTTTACCACAATGGCAAGTGCAGGGCGCCTAGACCTGGATTCATTAGTTAAAAAGCACCCTAATAAATTCCTCACTTTTAATGTTTCACAGAGCTATTAAAGGCGTACTGAAGCTCGCACAGCCCTGTTTCCCATTACAGCTTTCAATAAATGACAATCGGCACTCAGTGTAAACGGAAAGAGGAGGGGGGAGCATCAGACTTTTCAGCCTGCCTTCAAAAGCCTTCCTAATGGCACCTAAAGACTTATTAGGCATTGTGTGCCTCTGCTCTGGAGGAGTGAGGCACTTTATTCCAGAGTTGCCCAAGCTGAAATTAATAAATAGAGCTGCTTCTTGTCTGAGGCTAATTTACATCGCTCAGCAGAAGAGTTTCCCTATCAATCTGTATCAGTTACACAGGGACTTTCAAAGTTGAAGCAAAATGGCTAGTAAGCTAGGGAGAGACAGAAAAAAAAGGAGATAAGCTTTTTTTGGAAAGTAACAAAAGACAAAGATGCAGTCACAGAGAATTTTCTTCAAATCCTATTCAGATTGTTTAAGTATAAGTCTTAAGGGGGAGCTGGGACAGAAATTCATTAATGGCTGAATGTCTGAGGGCCAGCACTAAAAAAGCAGTTAACTGATAATTTGGTTCAACAGAACCAAATTAATCTCCTGCAATATTTATTAATTTATTTTTTTCTCCTTTCAACAAAATGTAGCTCCTTCAGATCTTCTTAATTTATCCTATACACTTTAAATTCTTTTTTTTTCAGTTTTTCTTTTTCTTGTTTTTATTTTACAGAAAAAATGTCTTAATTGTATGTGGACAGTGTAAGGAAAAGATATAATGTTAACCCATTGATGGATGTGTTTAGCCACAGGCTAACATCAGTTTTAGCTAATGTAACTACTTTGGAGCTCATGTTCATCGTCTTAACTTTCACTGCCATAAAAACCTTAAAGCAGTAGTTAGCTATTTTGGCATTTATTTTGAACTTAGGACAGAGTCTGTTCCATCCTCACCTGAAATTCTGAACAAGAAATTTCTCAGCTGGGACTGTTCTGTTATAGCTGAATTCATGTACAAAATAAGATCAGATTTTTTTCAAATTGCAAATTGGTAGGTCAATTATTTCCATTATACAAAAAACCTAAATAACATCCTGAACTGGGAAAAGATATTCAAATAATCCCAGATTAACCACACTGTCATTGTACAACATTAGGCTGCATAAGGACATGCTATTGTAGCTGCCTTAAAAAAGAAATGTATGTAAATGTAATAAGCAATTAAAAGAGAAAAATAACATTTTTTACATGGTAGTACAGGATAAAGTACTAAATAATCAAAATTCATCAGCTTGAAGATGAGACATTGTTATTCATGTGTGTATGAACTTGCAAAATTTTGAAACTTAAAGGAAAAAATGAAATGGTCCATCTATCCCATAAAAAGACCAGAAATGTTCTCTGCTTGAACTAGGTGTGAACACAACTAACTTTAATTGCAAGAATTTTTCCAACAAGGAGAAAACAGGTAATTGTTAACCTTTTATTTTCTCTTACGGTGGCTTACGTGAAGTCATGGAGAAGGTGAATAAGGAATCCCTGACAATGTTCCAATAAATTCCCCCAAATGACAAGTTCTGTATTTTTTACTCTTAAAAGAGGCAGAGGCCTTTAAATTAACCTATTTAAGCCCACAAGCAACAAATTTTGACAAACCCTCCTGGGAAAAAACAATTCCATATAGTAATGATGTTTTTTTTTTGATTGACATATATACATCTACTTAATCTTAAAAGTCTCTAAAATTACACAAACATTAAATTATTGCATCAGATGTATAGTTTTTTTGAGTATGGAATCACTTGTATGAGGAAGTGGAAACTATTACTTTATTTTTTCTGAATTGTTTTTGTTTTTTTTATTTCACTAATTTATACATTTTAAACACTTTTTCAGCAATCACAAAACAAATTAATTTGTTCATGTTTGTTCATGTTTGTTCATTTTAAAAAAATATTTTAGATTTACAAAATAGTAGGCGACAGGCCAAATTAATGGTTCTCAGATTTGTTATACATGATAAAATTGTTGCTTAATACAGGACGCTCTGTTAACAAAGGTAAAATTTGAGCTATATGTTATTTTTTGTGCTCATATTCACTATTATACAGATACAAGATATGTACCCACCAGCAACAAGAAAAGAAGAAGAGACAACTTCTTTTCCTCTAAGAAAAGAGACAACAAAATGGAAGAAATAAATGCATAACATTTTCATATAGGACTCAATACAGATGACAAAGTGCATAAAAACACAGAAAAATTTGGAAACAAATGGGTCAACACAGATGATAGAGTTGCTAGAAAGACCTATAGGGAAACTGCTCTTACTTTATGAATCAATAGCTGTTTACAGGTATGCTTCATAAAATCACTGTCAAGATGAGAAGTTCTGTTAAATCAGGAAATCAAAACGCTGTTTTTTACAATAATTGAACAGTATCTTCAAAGTTAGGTAGGTATTGTGTCTTTACGTATGGTCAAATACTGTAGATAATTAATCAAAAAATTAAAATAGCCAAAAAAAAAAAACGAGATAAAATGTTTCTGCTGACAGAAACAACAAGCATAAGAAAGATGAATAAACCATCATGGTGTCCCTATGTGAAGTCTGACGAATGTCCTTAAGTGATGTTACTTGAGTAAGCCTCAGCTGGACTTGAAGCGTGAAAGTGAAAAAAAATGTGGATGTGTGGAGTTACCAGAAAGTGAGCTCATCTGACCACATCATATATATCTCTGCTGGAGGCAGACGCTGGGCTAAATTACCTGCTTTTAGCATAACATACTAAACCCCAAACAGTCACCTGTAAAATTGAATTATTTTGAAAAAAAATGAGAAAAAATGAGTAAAAAGGCAATAACTTTGTTCCCTATCTCTATTTTTTTGTTAATTTTAGAAAACATGATAACATTTCTTTTGAAGTAATTTATGCAATACATACCTCAGTTCTGTATGTTTTTTTAAGTAGTGCATCACTGAGCATCAAGAAGATCTTTTAATGGCATTCAGTACAGAAAAGGAATGCATCAAGTGTAAATGCTCTCAGGATACACTAGACTAAGGACAGATTGTTATCGACTCAGCCAAACCACTTCAATGAAGAACTGCAACCACACCAATGACAAGTGTAAATGTCACTGTGTTTTTAGACCACATAGCCAAACAACATGGGCAAAGTAGTGTAAGAAAATGATCAACCTGTTGCTAGATACCAAATGATAGCTGCAACTCTCTTTTCCAACAGTATGGCTAAGTGCAAGTAGGTGTCTCTTTTGGTTAACCCTGGTCACAGTAATATGATATAACAAAAGTTTCAAGTTGCATACAAAGGCTTGACACCAAGTCTTTATCTGCAAAGGTCACTATCACTATCCTCTTCTATCAGTCTTAACGGCGTTCCACAGTAGAGGTTGAACTCTGGGATCGCGACCATATTTCAGATTGATCTCAATGTGGACACGACACTTAATGAAGGTGTAAAAGGGTTAAAAGTAGTCTTTCAAAATAGCATTTCTGTATTTACTGTATGTATTCAGAACAGTAATTCTAGTAGTTTTTGTTATTTGGTAGTTTTCATTGTACAATGTGTGTGTTTTGTAAATAAAAATTTTTTGTCCATACAGATTATCCAACGCACAAATTTAGAAATTATCTTACAAAGACATCACTAAGCTGGGCTTCTTGTTATTTTGACAATTTTTGCTCAAGATTTAAGTCTGATCTGAGTGGCACAAGTTCAAAATCAAACTGTCACTTTACCTGGAAAAGCTGTAAGCACAAGTAGGTAGAACCAGGGACTAAAAGGAAGGGTAAGGAAGGCATGGACACTGCAATTCATATATACAAAATGTTATTTGACTGCACAACACTCTTGTCTCTGTGTCTAATGGAGGGATTAGAGATGCTTTTGATGAGGATTGAAATCGACAGTATTAAAGAGACCACAGCACTCACAGCACTAACACACACATACACCTGATCCTGTAACATAAACTGTGAAAACCAGAACAGCAACAGTGTAGATTTGATTAAACCATCTGTTTATCAATTTGTCATGGCACAAGACACAAGCACACACTTGCATCCATAAAACACACACCCTGCGACAAACACACACACACACACCAAAAGCTGATGCTTATTATGATGTCCATTAGCATGAGTGACAGGAAGGTTAAGAGAGGTGAGCAGTTCCACTATTCTCCTCAAGTGTGACAAATACTTCTAAGGTTTACAGGTATGATACCTAAAGGCCTTCATCAACAAAAGGCCAGATACAGAGAAGAAGGGATGACCTTTGCACTGTTGCATCTTCACTAGTGATGCAGCAATGATGGATTACAAAGTCCATTTTGGCAGACAGAACAGGAGCAGAACCCCTCAAAGACAATAATAAGTGTGAAGTATACTCCAGCCTCCTGCCATACCACCTTCCCAGGGGCCGATGCAGAATGAACTCCTGCTTTTCCACCCTGCTGCCAGCCAATTCAGCCAGTGGTGGCTGGGTAAAGCCTGCCAGCTTGGGGGAATGTATGTACGGGTATGTGTGTGGGTTTGTCAGTCAAGGTGTCAGTCAGACTGATGGGTCATTGTGTCGGCTGACAGCTGTCTGAGAGCTACAGCACTTCCATTACGAAGAACATCACTCACTGACCATTACAGCCTCTGTCCTCCCCTGTTCATTGAGATGGAGGATATCAAGGACTACACTTACAGCTCAGGCATCAGAAAACTCTCCTGATAACTGAACACACACGCAGGCAAATCCTGTTGCTAAAACAGATGTACTTTAAAATGCTAAGGTGTTCATGTGCAGAGTTGAGAAGGTAATTTACCGCTTGGGTTGTAGTAAGTGGTATATTCAAAAATTTCCTGTGCTACCTCGTGAGTGAAAAAATCCCAGAAGCACATGTACCAGATGCTAGGAAAAAAAAAGGAATAAAACTCTTGCCTGGCTCAAACCTGGAACACTTACCCACACTATTGCACCTGCTATGTCCATTTACTGTGCAGTCATCTTTGATTGTGGGCAACAGAAACAGTGCCAAATTTTTTTGATTTTGAGCCTGGAATTCAATTCTCAAATTACTTTTTGACTCTCTGTGGCTTCAACTTTTTCAGCAAATTTGTAGGTGATAGAAGTTTTTTAATAACTAAAACTTAAAGTATAAAACAAAGCAAATTGTTTAAGAGAGAAGTGGCACCTTATAACACAAAAAAATGACATTAAAACTTACAAAACTCAGGTGTCGTACATTAACACAATAGCATCTCAAGCACCATATATAATGAACTTTTTTACTCTGTGTAAAACTTTACCTATGTAAGAAGCCTTCTCAGTTAAAAAAAGATGGCAGGACATTATGTCAGAATTTGGCAAAGCACAGGCTGTGTTTTCTTAACTCTGGAACAAACTCCTGAGGTTTGAAGGAGCAATGTGTAACCTAGGGCCCGAATTTATAACAAGTTTAAAACATTTGGAAAATTATTCAACAACATCAGTAAAATAAAAAGAAGCAACATCTTTGACATTAGGTCAAAGAGGCCTATGTACTGTGTCGCAGATAAATCTTGTTCAGTCAGCGTGCTAACCAGGTAGCCCTGGTCTGTCCTGTCTTGAGCTTATTTCAACGTTGACTCATCATAAAACTCATTTCATTCAAACTTGACAAAAACTTAAGAAAATATAACTCAGAAAAACCATCTTGGTTGTCTTTAAAATATTTCAACAAAAATCAGCTCTGGTTTAGTTAAAACAAAAGCTTCATGTGAAAGTCTCCAATGGGCTCATTCTATTAATCTTCTCCTTTCTCCTTCCTCACATTTGCTATGCCAGCCTATTCCCCAACGTCAAGAGTCCTGTTGGAGCCACTGTAAATCACTCTGAAAAACTGATCCCTGCTGTTAAACTGACCCCAGTCAGTCTCAGGAGCTATATTCAGTCCCAGTCCAGCTGTGTTAGTGAGGAGACTGCTGGCCAGAGTATAAAAAAACAAACACTCCCTGTTTTCAAGGTCCCAACCAGAGCCCAGTAATAAACTAAAAGGGCCACTAGCTGCAAGGCTAACAAACTAGCAAGCTAACAAGCTAACAGCAACCAAACATTTTGCAAAGAGTATATTGAACAGCAGTTAATAGTTTATATGCTAAAACCTATTTTGACCTACTCATAAATATTTACCTAGGCCCAATGCCAGTATGAACTGACTTTTACAAACTCAAACTATGTTTTTTTATATCCAAAACTTTAATAAAGCAATATTTCCAAAACATATAGTTTGTCCATAGAGTCAGTACGTATTGATTACCCATGCGGACTTAAAAAATGTATCAGTCAGTTTTTAAAACAACACTACTGTAGCATACAAACATATACAATAAAAAACAAATGCACAAAGGCTTCTACCTCATCGAGTTCAGAGATGTAGACAGGCTTCTCTTCAAAACCAATGGGCATGGGTTCATTGGGTGGGATCTCCACCTCTTCATACATCTTAACATTCTCTCTGCGGATTCCCTCAGGTAGCAGCATCTGAATATTGAAAAAAAAAAAAATTGAAGCAAATCCAGACCTCACAAATGACCTCCAAGACCTAAAGATCACACACAGGGTTTCAAAGTAAAAAAAATATACTGTTAGAATTATACTATATTATTTTTATTTCACATAAAAGGTTTTCAAATATTCATATCTTTTTGCATTCTAAAAAAAACAGAGAGCATATCAAATTCACTTAAAATATCTTTTTAATAATGGTTTTGAACATATACATGAATTTGAAGTACTCAAAGAAAATGATGCATCACGTAATACAAGCTGAAAAAGTGGGAAACTTCACTAAGAGCCTCACCCTTGCTCCACCAACAAATGCAGGTGACTTTGTGGCCTCTGCATAGCTGTCGTAGACATTGGGATATCGTATACGTTCATACACTCTTTCTCTGCTCAGTAAAGGGTCACGTCTCGCAGTCAGCAGGGCCTGCTCCCTGTGCAATTAAACATAACACATATGAACAAATAGAAACTATGTAAATAAAAGGAACTTAGTGGCACTTCAAAATGAAGGGAAAAGAGAGAAATCATTGCCAGAGTCTTAAGATAATGACAAAAAAGAAAAAACAGCAATGTCAGTTTTGTTTTTTTTTTTTTAACATAAACTTAAGCAAAATGTCACATCTGCAACCACTTGGGTCGGTACATGAAGCTTTCAAAAACTTTATTTATTTATTTTTTTTGTTTTGGAATGAATATTGCAGTTGATGATTCGAATGAAGAGGCACAGATGTGAGGCATTATGTTCCTTCCTAAAGTGGCTTACCTCTCTGCTAATCTTTTCCTTCACACTGGGCTGGATTTGGCTATGCTAAGTTTTTAATTAAACAGATCACTGCACTTTTTTTTCATCCTCTGAAATTAAACTTTCAGAAAAATCCTCTACAAAATAGACGTGACAAGCTGCAATGCTGTTGCCCCTTTATTTATTTATCTATTTTTAAATAAAGTTCCAGTGAAAACATAAAGCTCCATTGCAGATAACTAACAGCACAGGTGAGGGACAAAGAAAGACAAATGAGGGAAAAAGGACCAGGAAAAGTTAAGAAGAAAGTTTTCATGTTTCATGTACCGCTGGGTCCTCATCTCTCTGGGGTCGAAGGACATGACAGTGTCTGAGGAGTCGCCATCATCTGTTCCTCTGCCTCTCTTCCTCTCTCTCTTCTCCTCCCTGCGGTACATCTTCATGATCTGTTTCTCCTGTTCCGACTGAATGGTCACCTGGCACCAATAGGTGGGCTTACTCACCTCACCGCTTATTTTTCGGCCAACATCTGAAAAAAAGATTATACAAAATATTTAGGAAATAATTTGCAAAATGACAGAGAAGGTTTTTCTGGACTAGATTCAATCATATTATGTGTTTAAGTGGGTATCGCCTGGAGATCAAGGTATCCCAGCAAAAAACTATATTTCAAAAAGATATAAAAAACAACAAACAAACGAAAAAGGCCTAATACCATAAGGACACAAAATACAAAACAAAAATTTAATTAACAATGACAGTACAAACCATATGCTTTCTTTTTAAAATCAAGTGTTCAAGGTTCGGAGTTCAATCACTTTCTATTCTGCAACACAGGTTGCACAGCAAAATGTTGCTGTATCCCTTTTTGAACCACAGGAACTATTTGTTTGTATGGGTTGTATGGAAAAGGCTGTCTTCATTTTGATAGCATGGAAACAGATTCTTCTGCTCTTCCTGCCAGAAGGTAGCAGCGTGAACAGGCTGAGGCTGGGATAGGTGTAGTTTCACTATCCTTTGGGCTCTGCACATGCATTAAACTTATCAACATCATTCATGCTCAGAGGATGTGAATCTTGCTTTTTTAAGTTTCCTCATGAAATAAAGATATTTCTGAGCTAGTTTTTAAACAGGCTGGAGAAGTGTAATGTCTACGTAAGGCCCCCTTGATGTTGATTCCTAGGAAACTAAAGCCTGCTCATCTACCTGTTCACCTGCCCTGAGTGTGTGTTTTTTGCCTATATTCCTAAAATCAACATTCAGCTCCTTGGTTTGCAGTAGGTTGGTCTCTGTGCACAACTCCACAAGATTGTTGATTGTCTCCTGATATGAACTTTAATCAATGTTTAAAATCTGTCCAATTATGGTGGTGTAGTCTATATACTTCAAAATGGAGCCCACTCTATGTTGAGGCTTGCATAACATGAAGAGGCTGACCACACAACTTGTGCAGACCTCTAAACTGAAGGAGGGTTGACTGCAAATCCCAAATGTCTGCAGTCTGTTTGATAAATTAGTCTCACAAAAGTATCCATTTTGTCACTTATTAGCAGGTGTGGTACATAAAAGGTCTTTATTAATGTGTTCAACTCTTGCTTGCATACTTGTGTTCTTGGGGACTTGTAAGCATTTCAATTCAAAGTCCATATTCGTGCCAAGTACAGTTCAAATTGCAAGTGTTGCTCTGCCTCGTAATGGAGAGTGGGGAGTTGTGTTGTGTGAAGGTGGGGCAGTCATACATCCCAGCAACAGGCTGTGAACATATTGAGCCAGGGTCAAAGGTGCTATTATGTGCTATGTTGCCTCAGTGGACTTTTACTCTTCTTATGACACCTGCCCACGTCGATACTTTAAAAAAAGGCTCAAAAATAGACTTTATAATTTTTAATATATTAAGAGTATTCAGGCCCTATGCAGACAGTCTGAAAGAGTATTTATCCTGGCATGAACAACAAACCTGCTTGTTCTCATTGAGAAAACAACATCAGGTTAGCCATTGTCTGTAAAGATTGATTCATACTTCAGCAGTGATCTTGATAGCCCACTGATGTCAAATGCAGGTGCATGTGGCATTGCATGGGTTAATGTTCCCCATTGCAGTCTCCCTGTTTGAGGCACAACAGCTCAATAAAAGGCAGAATTGCTCTTGAAAACAGATGAGATCTGATGATTGCACCGCAGCCTGGGCTGATTGACTGAATGATTTCTTCTTTATCTCGTCTAGTGGCTCTACCTGCCGCAGAGCCTCCCTCTCGTTCTAGCAGCTCCCCTCTTCCTGTCAGTCCTATCCTCCCCTCCCATTACCTCTCTAACTCCCAACCACTTTAACTCTATCACTCTCTATGCACCAATTCCTCTGTCTAAAGCATTCCCCATCCTTTATTTTCTCTCCCTGGGAGCTATTGTGCCTTCTTATGCATCCCCAGCAGTGATTGACTTCACATCTCCAGGATTCTCATTTCCACATGTGATTATGATGCCATGATCACTGTGAGGAGCATCACCTCAATAGATTCTGTTTGTTTACAAGATGGTTTCAAGTTGTTTTTACAGAGTTGAAACTTTAGGCTTTAAAATCAATACACAATTTTCTAAAACAGTCTTTTTAGAGTAAACATTAAGTAACGTGACTTTAAAGCTTAAAAGCAGTACCACAACTTCAGAGTCAATGTAAAGATCCTGAATTTCGTCATTTATCATTGAAAATTTAATAAATATGTTGTGTGTATATCAAGTGACAATATTTTTGCAAGCAAACATACAGTCATGCAAACGTACACTCAAGCTTTGTATTTAAGTGATCGTTTCTCATTACTGTTGTTAAACAGCAAGTTTTATGAAAAATAAGAAGTATTGTGTAGGAAAAAAAATTCCATAAAATTAATATATCAATTGATTTGTATCATATTCATATGTATATGTAAGTTTATCCTGGGCAAAATTCAAATGGAAAAGGATTTTTTCCACCCCTAAGAGTCTTTCTCTGCACTCCATTCTTTTAAGCAAAACTCAGAAACTCCCAGAAACTGAACCTTTTCAGAACACACTCTACTCTTAAAGTCTTGTTGTCTGTTGACCAACTTAGGGACATTTGAAGGTTGAATAATATAAAAAGAAATATATATATATTTTATTAATCTACTTAAAATTTTAAAAAATATATTTAAAAAAGTTGACACTGCATTAAAATATTTTTTTCTGTTTACATAAAAGACTATTAAAAATGGAAAATTTCTTAAAATGACAACTTGATGTCACATCACAACTTTACTAGGAGCTTAAACTGGATTATACTGAATTATTGTTCAGT
>JAPZDV010000025.1:25828534-25857727 GCA_029814665.1 Acanthurus lineatus
CCCCCCCCCCCCCCCCCCCCCCCCCCCCCCCCCCCCCCCCCCCCCCCCCCGCCTCAGTCTTGTCTTCATCATTGCTGGCAGAGAGCATATAAGACTTGAAAAAATAATAAAGGACTCAGTTAAAGCACAAGGGCTATCTTTAGGTAACAACCTTTTTAGTTGATTGAGCCACTTTACTAGCATGTGGAAAACAGGAGCTCTGCACAGCTTAAACACACACTATTGCTCATGATGGGCAATGGATATTGGTAAAGGTAGTATAATTCATAGTACATTTCACCTGTAATCCAGTGTATATCTGGCAGGTCTTCAACTCTATCTTGTCCTTTTTTATTTTTTATGAATAATTTTCAATTAAATATGAGTGAAGCTACTCACAAAATATTCAGAAAAGAATATTTAAATAAAAAATGTAAAAAATTGAACCACATTTCCAAAAAAAAAAAAAAACCAAGGAAGAAAAAGTGTTTCTAGTTTAGAGTCTAAATAAATCTGTGTGAACGTGCATGGTCCAGGTGTAAAGGACCAGTGGAACTGAACAGTAAATATGTGTGCCAGCACAAGTTTTACATGTTGTCTCTTTAAACTTGCAGTAGACACAGGAAATATTTGCTACAACTTAGTTTTAAAAAATATTGCGAAAAAAGAGGAAGCAATTAAAAAAATAAGAAAAATAAAACTAAAAATTTTTTGAAGCTCCTTAACATAAATCTATCTACTCTCAAGTCGTTCGAGATTTTTGCAGTGCCAAGCTTTAACATATGAGGTGAAAAAACAATCACTTAAGCTTTATTCTGTGCTGCATGACTAATCTAGTGTAAAGTAACAAAGTTTGTCATGCACAATTAAAATATAAATTTCAATAACAACTTGTAAAATGTTGAGGCTCTTCTGTGACTAAACTGTAGCTAACTTTTTAAAATTAAGAATAAGCTTTGTTTTGTAGGTACTACACCTTATGATTCACTAAATGCAGCTGTTTTCTTTGTTTATTTGGTATACTGTTGTAACATGATTGCCATTTATGACAAATTAAACCTGATTAATTGTCTATCAAAGTTTATAATATTTTATTTATTTAATCAAAACTTCCAGAACCTTTTGCAAACTGAGTAGACCACTTTTTTTGTGTGAAAGCATCAAACCTGTAATATGCCTTGTCAATTTTTCAAGGAAAAAGGGAAACAAACTAGGACAGGAAAGAGGGGAAAGACTGTTGTTATGCTCTTTATATCAGATACTAATGCCCCTTCTTCCAAATAACTACAGAGACGAGGGAACCAAGCCTCTAAAAGAGTGCCTATCTTTCCTGATTTTAAGTTCAGTAGGCTATACGGACTTTAAAGTTTCAACCCACTGCCAGAAAGGAAGCTAAAGCGGAGCAATGGTCTGTTGTTGGGAGGAACTTTTTGCAACTGCACATCAGAGAAAAACTAAACATAATGAAAGCCTATTCCACCCGACTAAAGAAGCAAGAACTTTGTGCATGAAATCTGTTTCATGTTTGTACCCCAATACAACAATATTGGACTAAAGAAAGTTTTATTGTCACCAGCTAAATTATGCTGGTGTTGAGTGCTTCAGTTGAGTGATGGAGAAAGAGAGACAGGAAGACCACCAAATCTGACAGAAAGAAATGTTCTGCAAGAACTCTGTTCCAGTTTGTTCGAAACCCTCAATTCAAACTTGATCAGAAGTGTGTGTCATGGAGATTTCTCACCCTGTTGCCTGCTGAGAGATAGATAGATGACTAAGGCCAGAGTCACAACATGAGACCCAAAATGATAAAAATGCCTGAAAGTCAGAAGCTCCAGATTAGAGAAAGATACATATAAACTGCAAACACTGCTACATGGGACTGAGCACCCAAGAAAAGTCCAGTGGCAGTTCTATTTCTCAATAGCAATCTCCTTGCTGTCACCAGAAGAAACAGGTTGAACAAATCTTTTTTTCTTATATAAAGGGGTTGTTGCTATGGATTGGAAGTAAAAGTATAACTCTTAAGTAGCATTACATTCAAAAAATAGGACTCTTATTAATATAATTATCATCTTAAATCACCCAAGAAGTATTTTTTGGCTACCTATTCATCTCAGGTGCTGAATGGTACTTAAACCCCATGTCACTGATTAATCTTAACTAGAGTACAGCTAGAAATTTTGAGTAGAATAACCAATTACACACACACACACACACACACACACACACACACACACACACACACACACAAACGTCATTAGATTAAAATGTCCAACCATCAGTACTATTATTAAGAATCACTGGACCATGTCAAACTATATTAATTGCATATGCATTGTCCCTACACATTTTCCAAATTCAATATGATCTATCATGGATGTCAGCCACAAATAAAAAGGAGATCCTTATCAATAATAGCCAGTGAGAGAAGTGTAATCTGATGAGTAATGAGTAGAACACAGAAATGATTATGCCAGTCTGTCCATCTGATGCAGAGTTCTGTTCAGACTGGTCTTCCCACATTCCACACCTGGGTAAACGTTAGCCGACCATATTTTAACATGGCTGTAAACATGTGGAACTGTCTCTGCGGTAATCATTTTGGAACTTTAGGTTCTAAAAGCAGTGTTTTAGACAGCTGGTCTGGATATTTCAGTCATTATGAAGTGCTTTTGGTTCATTGGCATTGTTCCCCTTTAATTTAATATGCATGCAATCGTTTATGTTTAAGTTTGTAGCTTTGGAATTGGCTCATCTCGTTTATGTCGAGAGGGTTTTCTTTTTTTTGGATTATGTACTCTGCAAGGTTGTTGATTTCTTCCCAATACAAATTTTCAGCACTATCAGAAATCCAGCCGATGATGGCGGTGTAGTACTCATACTTTGAAACTCAGTTTGCTCTATGTTATAGGCAGCAGTCATGAGCATACAGGGTAAACAAGAGAGGGCTAAGCACACAACCCTTTAGGACGCCAGTGTTGAAAACTAGAGTGAACAGGAGGTGTTTATGCCAATCAGGACTTTCTGTAGTCTGTTTATGAAGGAGCACGTCATTTTCCTGTGCCAGAACCAGAAAAAAAGCTACAGAAAAATAGGCAAGTATACAGTGTGTTGTGAGCTGGCAACCGCAACTGCAGCTTCTGTGATAACTGAAAAAGATGATGACGGGACAGATCATTTTTTTATATAGCTATTGTATATTAGTCACCAAATTCTTGTTTTATGCTGTGTAATACAATACTGAAATTTTAATTGTTTAATTAATTATAGAACCTCACACTCCAGTGAAAACTCTTCAGTGTGTCCATATAGTTCTGATTAATTTGCTCTTTTTTTTCTTTCATTAGTATATTTGTTATTCATGACTGTTTTTCATAGTAAATACTAGTGGACTTCATGACCTGGCTGCCATGGAGCTGTCTTACCTTGTAGGTAGCCAGTCCTGTCAGGTGGGACAGCTAGAAAGGAGTCAACGATGGCCGCCCTTTGTTGGAGAAGAGTGGAGATCATCTCAAGCCCCTCTGGGCCCAGCAGTTCAAACAGCTGGAGTGGAAGGGAGGAGGAGAAAAATCAGTAGCTGCAAGCCAGAAATACAGTCATCTACTGCAGCAGCAGGGAACATACCACCACACACACATCCAAACATGTATACACATCCTATGGCTCACCAACACCCCCAAACGAGCTGCTTTTGCCAAGGCTGAGCACCTGGTAATTACCATCCGCCTGGTACAGAATATGCTCTGCCGCTTAGCCTCCCAAACATAGCCACCTGGCACTTAGCAAGTGACAGAAAAACAACAACAAGAAATCCTTTGCACAGCAGCAGTACACAATTAAAAGCATAGTGGAGACAGAGCTGCACAGACAGTCATCAATATCATTGTGAGACAAAAGTTTATGCTTTCTAATTGGAAAATAGCAGACCTAAGGGGCAGAGGATTTATAATTTGAACCTGTAAAACAATACACTACTTTTTCTTCTCCTTTCAGGGTTGGTTTTAGATTGGTGGCATGGCTTGCTCTTTCAGCCTGTCCTCTCTTGGGAGAGGCAACAGCGAGCACAGCAGGGAAAAAAAAAAACAGCAGACACACTTTGATGTCAGGTCAGCCATCGTCTTTGTTGGGGTTATCTTTGTTTCCCTCTGTGGTCTCTTTTCTTTTTGTTCTAAATTTCAATTGGTCCCTGCAAATGTCTCTGTTTTATTAGAGTTGAATGCACTATATCCTTGGACACGGTAGGAGGTGATGGAGAGGGCTGGGGTACCACCTGCACAAAGGGATTCTTGAGATGAATTCTGTACCAACCAACTTGAATGTAAGACCAGATCTGAAGTGTTAATTGTGTAAACTCCACATCTGCAAGGTTACATCTCAGAAGATTAATGTTTATGTCCCTGCGTCCCCTCTGTGATTTTACATTTAGACTTACCTACTCAGTTTTAAGCCAGTAAAGCAGGTAAACCTAGGGGAAACACTGCATTTAAAGAAACCTATGTTTTTAGACTTCCAATCCAAACAACTCCTTGTTTGAAATGTTACTGTAGGTGTCACTAATGAGGTTCACAAGGTTATATTAATATGCAATGTAAAACTGTCCCTCTGGTATACCATCCGCTTTTCAAATTACGGCTGCAACCACAAAAATGTTGGCACTTGGGTCAGCAAGGAGAAATAATAAGAAGCAAATTCTGTCCATTGTCAGTTTTAATGGCACTGAGTACAGAGCCTTTTAACTCTTCTGTAGACTTTGGATTCACACAGAGGTGGATGCATGGAACATCTGCAGGTGCACTCACTCTCTTGCTCTCCAACACACACAGACACATAGATATAGGGCATTCAACATCTAAAGATGTCAGTGGGATAGACAGAGACACACACACACGCATGCACGTACGCACATATACACACACACCCACACACGCCAATACACACACACACACATACACACAGGGCAAATAACATCTAAAGATGTCGGTAGGAGAGTTAGCTTCCAAATGTCAGCTACGTGGGAAACACTGGAACCCACTGTAACCAGCTGAAGTTTTACAAGCCTGCTTCTGTGGAAACTCTCTCTCTGTAAACGAAAGGTGGAGAATATGAGCAGGTGAAAATGCAGGGAGACAGAATGATGAAGCACTTTCCTGATTCATAAGTAAATATAAAGGATAGCCAACAACTTGTTTAAACAAGGTAGGACACAACAGAGGTCCACAGTGAGTAGCATCCTGATCCTGACCTTTATTTTATATTTTTTTCTTTGTCTGTTCTCCCTGCCTCACTCAGCAAGATTAAAGTGGAGGCATATCTAAATAGGGAGGTGCCTTCTATGTAACTTCTTTTAGCTTAGTTAAGCTTCTGTCACCGTAAGACCAGGTCAGTGCAATCTACAGTTCCCAGGAAAAAAAGGAGAGAAAAAAATTGCTTTTGCCTAAACCTCTAATTCCTGGCAGATATTTAACTACTACTACTGTAAAATATTTTACTGAAAAAATAAAAAAAAACACACAGATATTGCATGCAGCAATTGTTGTTTTACCTAAGCAAATTTGCTAAAAGCTTACTGTAAAGAAAGAACTATATTTAATTTTTTTAGCACACAGTATGATCTGTCACAAGATTTTGTAATTTTGGCTGCACCATTGCTTTCCACAATCTCATGTGATATGAGAGCAAAGTTGGTGGCAATAATACACCTCTGAGCTGATTTGCCTGCTGCCACAGTTGAAGAGAGTGACACAAAAATATGGAGGCTTGTAAAATAGTAAATATGGAGCAGTAATATAAGCACAAAATAAAGGAGAAAAAATGAAGCAATGTGTGGTTATCTTAAACCATTTCTTAAATAGATTTAAAAAACAATTATTGTACTGAATTGAACTGTACTGATGTATACCGTGACACTTACGTTAAGTCGAGCTCAGTAGGTTTTTATTTATATAAAATTATAAAAAAAATTGAAATTATAAATTATAAATTACAACATAAGTTATCTCAAGGCAAATTACATACAGAGCAGGTCTAGGCCACACTCTAGAACAACCACGTTACAGCAGCTCGACTCCACCTTGTGCCCCTTTACTGCCTCTCATTCCATCTATCTCCCCCAATTTCCTGTCCAATTCTTCAGCTGTCCTATCACAAATAAAGGCACAAAAGCCCCACAAATATCTTTTAAAAGAAAGATTATGAAGTTATCACACACTGCTATATTAATTATATTTTATAAGCTTTCCAATTATTTTAGAAACAGAGTTATAATATATAAGAAAGGGTCTTCATTAACAATGAAGGTCAAAATTATGCAAAAAGTTGGAAATGTCTAAAATGTCTTAAAGTAAAGGCTAAGGATGACTTTCTCTGAGAGCAAGAAAAAAATAGATCCAGGTTCTGGATCAAACCCAAAAGGTCTGCTGATGAAGGTCAAGGGTATAGAATCAATAGAAGCTTCAAAATATTAAATGCACTATAAGGTCAAACTTTACATCCCAGAAGCAACATCATGAAGGTTGAAACCTCATTTTTAAGTTCAAGAACAAAATGACCTCTATTCATTATCAGAAATAGGCCTGCCAATAAAAGATAGATGATTAGAATCACCTGTTAAGAAGCTCTCAAATCTCATTTTACCAGTCAAAATCACTACACTTTTCTGAACTTTACACAAAGCATCAAAGGATGACAAAAAATAAAAAGTAATAAAAACTAAAGAAAATCAGAGGGCTAATGCAAACACAGGGATGTGCATTTCTTTCTGTTGGCTGCTTCAAAGCTCTCAGCTCTGGTGTTAGCTATGGTTTTGACTAAGTTAACTACTGTTTAACTAGCAAATGCATTGCAATTGTGGGTCTTACATTAAAAAAATGAGACTTGATGTTTAAGACTGTATTGTAACTTCTCAAAGTACTAATAGTAAAATGTGAAGCTCAAAATCTGTAAACAGAAAAAAAAAACCGCAAGCATATGACAATTAGAAAATATGATAACTATTTTTACTATGATTCTTAATAAAATACTTTATTACAATTTGTAATAATGTCAACATAAAAGATTCTTGTTCTCTGACATGGTTTGTTATATTCTATGCTGACTGTATGAGCCTAGTCAGTTCACAGCAACCAAGACCAGGGCTTAGTCTAAATTTTTTCAGTCCAGTTGGGAAGGGCATAATAAAGTTGTATTGCCACAGGCCTTGGATCAGTATCAGGTAGATCTTTCAAAGGTCTGGACTGTTTCCAAAATATTGTTTCAATGAAGGAGCAATCTACAAGTAACTGAACAGAACAGACAAACCTCTGTGCAGCAAGCACACAGAGCAGCTCTACGCAACACGACAGTCTCACGGTAGTGTAGCTCCTTAGATGTAAGCTAATTCTATGACACCATTGTAGATAAAAATGATGTCTCCCTGATTAAAATGGTTAAAAAAGGTTTCTTTACCAGTGGATACAATGTCAAAAAAGTGTCAGAGTCACATCTGACACTGTACATTCCGCAGCCTTTCCTATCCTGATGCTAAAATTGTCATCATGCCAACCCCAGTGCCTTGAATACTGGATTTTTGATTATGGACTGTGGTCATAATTGCACCAGGGTAGGACTGCAGTGGAATGTACAGTTGATAAAATATATTACCTTGTTGGTTATAATTTCCAGGAGGGAGATGAGTTCACTTAAAAAAAAATCTTTGCTTTCCAACATGGTAAGCTTTTGTATTCAACTAACTAATCATAAAAAAATGGTTAGAATATACAGTAAATGTTAATACTTTATCTAGATTGCCACAATTGTTACCATGTACTCACAGTAATAACAACAAAGAAGCAAACGAACAACAAAGAACAGCTTGTGGAACTATTAGTTATGGTTAGTGAAACTTTAAGAGGCCTTAGGCTGCTTGAGAGAAAGATTCCCATGTCTCCGTCTCATCATGTCTATCTAGTGTTTTTACATCTAACAACGCAAACTGCATTTGAAATTAACAGTCTGTGCCATGGCTGTGAATTTCCACCTCAAAACTGTAGTGATCAATGACAGTCTGAAAAAGATCTATATACCATTCAAAATTGTAAATAATAATATTTATAATAATAATTAATAATATAAATAATAATTGTAATAATAAAACATAAAACATTCTAATTGGCCCACTTTTAAGTGACTGTGTAGGATTTTCTTGTCTTCCTCTTGAGAAGCCTTGTCTGATTTAAACAGGCTGCAATTGTTCTAATTGGGCAGCTAGCAAAACCATTTGGTGAGTCTAAGGTAAGGGAGGACTAGAGGAGAGTGGTTGCTGAATGTAGGCATGACCATATCAAAGATCTGACAAATATTAATCGAACAGTGTGTACTTCATGAGGCCAAAGGTAAATGGTGACGGATAAGCAATTTTAAGACAAGGATTAATTTTTGTTTGTGAAAGAATGTCCGAATATAAAATTTTGACTATCAAAGAGGACATTTTAGGGCTTAAATCATATATATTTTATATATATATATTAGGGCTGTCGAAGTTAACGCGTTAATAACGCATTAACTCAAACTCCTTTTAATGGCACTAATTTTTTTAACACGCGGTCTGTGCCTTGCCAGCTCCCGTAGTTTCAGGAAGTGGCATTAAAATAACATTGCAAATGGTTACAAAGCAGAAATGGATACAGAAAAGGGACTCTTAAACAGAAAGTTTAGCTTTAAAGTTTTGCCCGATGGTTTTCTGGACAAAACAAAAGTAATTTGTATTTATTGTAAATGTAAGAGGGCAGGGTAAAAAAATTGCAATTAATTTGCGATTAATTGCGAGTTAACTCAGGACACTAATGCGATTAATCGCGATTAAAAATTTGAATCAACTGACAGCCCTAATATATATATTAGGGCTGTCAATCGATTAAAACAATTAACTAATTAATCACACAATATTCTGTAATTAATTGCGATTAATTGCATTTTTTCTACTTAAGACTATAGCGGATATTTATTTATGAAAAATCATGGAATTAATGTAGAATCAACACAAAGAAAGTACATTTAAATTCAAAGGCTACTTTAATGGCTTTTTAAAATGAAACTTTCCGCCTAAAAGTCTTTCGTTATCCATCTTTGCACCATAGACTGTGCTTTAGCCAGGATGGCTCGGGTTGCCTGCACACGTGACCAAAGGTTATGGGTCAGGTGCCACCGGAAGTTAACAAAACAATGTTAATTACATTTTTTTTTAATATGCGTTAAATGTTTTAAATTAATCTACAAAATTAACGCATTAACTTTGACAGCACTAATACATATATAACATATAGTTTATTTATCAGTGTCAAATTACAATTGCCATACCTATACCCTTGTGTCTATCCCATAAATTCAGTATCAGGGCTCAATTTAGGCTATTATTTGAAACAGCTTTACAGATATCACAGGTGGCCCGTTGCACCAAGTAAATTTGAGCTTGTTTAACCTTATAAGTTTAAATATTCCCAAGACCAAGATATCAGATCTAATCTAATATACAGATACTGTATTTCCAAGTTCCACAAACCTCATTCTGCAGTTCATCGTCACTCTTGTGGGAGGCCAGCATTTCAAAGAGGGAAGTGCAAAGCTCTTCTGGGCTGGATGAGATCATGTTGCCTCTGTTTAGATACCTCTCTACCTCTCTTCGAAGGATAGCTCCATTCCCAGAACTCAGAGATCTCCCAGAGCTAGACACCTCTTCCTCACCAGCAATATTTCTTCCACTCTGCTGGTTGTTGAGGAAGTTGATAAAGTCTAAGCTCACTTTCTCATCATGAATGCCTGAGCAGGGTAGGTCCTCCAGTGGGTCCAGTATGTAGCAGTCATGTGAAAAGGCAATGTTGCGCCCAAAAGTGGAGCCTCGTTGAGGGTTGTGACGGGAGCTATGTGTCTGGATAAAGTTCTCCACACAGGAGTCTCCAACTGAAGCCACTAGCCGAGCCACAGCGGCACAAGAGGCTTCAGCTCCAGATGATGGAAAGGGGCCAAACATCTGCTTAATGGCCCGGGTCTCCTCTGTGCCCACATGATCTTTGTTGTGAAAGGTCTCAAACAGAAAGACAGCGGCACTTTCAATGGCCTCCTGCCCATGTTCAGTCCCCACTGTAAAACAAAGCACAATATATGTACACTTTCACAAGATGATCAGATGATCAGCAGATTTGATTATTTTGAGCCGTAGGCAAATCCACACATTAGGCTTCCTTAAAGGCATTTTCAAACATTTTTACCATTCAAGAAAGTTGGAAAAAAAGCAGTGGTGGAAAAGAAATCAGATGTTTTAATTAGTGGAGTAAAGTCACTGAGCACTTTTACTTAAGTTCTGTACTCTACTGTACTACTTTATTTGGTTTTTCTATCCCACTACATTTCAGGGAGAGATAGCTTAATACAAGTTTTAATTGTGTCTGGGCACAAATGATTGTTCACTCTTAATTTTTTATGGAATACAAAAACTATAAAAAATGTAGCTTTTAAAGAAGAGATTTGTTATGAAGTATGAAGTATGTAAGTATGAAAGTTTTTAAAAAAATAAAACCTGAATAGTCACTCCAGACAGATATTTAAGACAGACCAATGGACAAACAAAAATTAGCTTAGTCTTATTTAACAACTGTTTGAACTGTTACACTGTAGCCTCGCCTCTGAATAGTAACATAGTATCTATCATTGAAAAATATCTCTTGTTCAGATGAGGATATAATTTTTGATTGCTGCAATACCATTAATAAGAATCATCTTGCATTCAGTAACATTATGTCTTTGCCAGTACTGCTATCTCAAGTATTTGTTCTTGCAAGAAACCAATATATGGATTACAATTATGTGTGAATTATTCAGGCAGTTAGAGCAAAACAGGGACAAAAAGGCACCAAACATGCAGGTAAATGTATAAAATACACAGTAATGGTTTAATAATAAATTTGCTCTTCACTATTCAAATCTAAAGCTCTTAGGTTCCCTCTTAGTTGGGGATCCCAGCAAGCTGCTTAAGTCCAGCCCTGACTACAGCAAAATTCTGGATCCCAAATGAAGAGACAAATAGAGCTGATGTACTAATCATCATTTTAATGATAAGGTCTATCTAAATTCCTGCAGCAATCACCTTCACCTCTCCTTTTGTCATTAGTGATATTTAGATAGCAGTTCTATTTTGCATGGCCATTAAATCTGAGCTTTTCACTAATCATAGCTCTGGAGAAGAATATAATATAAGCTCACTATTTAAGGTCCTTGTACTTGTTTTATATAATATTCAAAACAATTCATGCCTAACCGGAACCGAAACTATCAAAAGAAATACAGAGTAATTGTCCAATTAGAGGGGAAAAAATCAAGAGGACAGAGGGAAAATAGAGTGAAGATGGTTGGAGAGGCAGAGGAGAACAAAAACAGATAAAAAGGATTTAAACCAATTAAAATGGTCTAAAAGCATTAGACTCCTTGCTGCATGTAGTAGAGCAGAATGGCTGCTTTTATCCTCTCCAGAGTGTGCTTAATAGCAACTTTTTATTTGGATCCAGTCACACTGACTGAGGGCAGGTTCAACACATTGCACTGGGGAGCATCAAAACAACAAATGCTGTTATCCTTAACTGTGAGTGAGAAGACAAATTACTGCCATTAATGAAGAGAAAAGCCAACTAAATAAAATCTATCACAGGCTTTTATCAGAGAGCTCAATAATTTACTTCTTGAAATTCAGTAAACACTTGAAGTCATAGTAGGAGCAGTACAGTATATACAGAATATTTCTCTCTAAAATAAACTCAGAGTATTTTCATTTGTTGGTGATCATTTTCAAATCACACAATGCCTCAGGCCGATTTTCAATCAGTCAGAGCCAGAGGTCTGCAAAATAATCTATCAAAACTAGTATTTTTTAATGCTGAGAAATATGCATTACCTTGCTTCATACCAGCTTATTTTTTACTCAGGTTACTTTTCTGCCTTTGAGAAAGGGCAGTGGATGGCATGAAAAGGATTAGGTTGCATAGTCATTAAAAGGTAATAGTAAAGCTACATCTAAATCTTTAACCAGCTGTTTTTAATGACTTGCAAAGTCATTTAAAAAAAACTCTGGGGTCAGCCAGCATATAACAGTTGGGTGGCTATGTTTGAGTCAGTGGTTCAAAATGGCGTTCTGTTTTTTTGTGTCATATGGTAATTATGTGTCTAAGTTTTAACTGTCTGTAGCTCTGTATGGACTTTCACCTCAGCCATACTGATCCTGGAGTTGACTGCTATCATAGCTGGTGGGGAGTAAGCTAATATTGAATGAGCAAATTGGTATTATAGTCTGGGTCATGAGTTAGTGTTAAACAACAGGGCGGTACCTTTAAGTAGTTTGTGTTTTTGTTGTGACAGTCGATAGGGTTGTTACTCTGTGCTGTGAGGTTGTACGTCTGCATAAAGCTGATTGTATTTTTGATTTTGGCTATTGTGTGAACAGGGTTTTCGCAAGAGCTACGGCAAGGTGACTGCTGTCGAACAACCTAGTTTGGATAACAATAAGTCTGTGCTCTGTGCAGTCTCTATGCCAGTTGGTGACTTTGTTCCATTTCACCCTGTTTGTACCTTATATTATCCCCTTTTGTGTTTCACACTACTAAAAATGGCACAATTTAAGCCTGAGGAGATTTTGGAAACAATTTTACCGTGGACACTTTGCTGAACTGGATAACCTTAAGCGATGGAAACTAATGGTGTTTTGGATTTTGATGCCCCTGAGGATATGGAGAAGGGAGAAACGGAGAGAGCATGACCATCAACAGAAAGAGCATTAGAAAATAAAACTACATTCGGAGAGCACTACCCTTGCTTTAGATTACAGTTGTAAGGAAGAGTAAGACAGGTTTGAGGCTCTTTGCGCACCAAGTTTGGATTCTGTAAATATTGAGTTACCTTTTCAGATACTTAAGAGGACTGTTGCAACAAAACAAACCTGAATAAGAGTGGGTTTGCACAAGGTTTAGAACCAAAGCTTATGTTGCTCTTAACCTGAATCTGTGTAAAGATAATGATGATGTTTGACACAGAGTGCTAAAAGCATAAGAGTAAGTTCAAGAGGTGTTCTGGCATTCATAACACAACATTATGAATACAACTAGGACTATCTAATTCTTATTATTACACAAATATGGGAAGGAGCTTGTCTTAACTGGCTAGGGGCAAGTGAGGTGAGGTTCTGATTTTTCTTTTTTTGGGGGATTTTTATTAGTCGATACTCATTCAATAATAATACTCATTTATAAAGATTCATGGCCTGAACAAATCCACTGCTAAAGGGGGTTTTCAAAAGCAACACAGTGACAAGAATAGTTGTGGCTGGCGTAATATAAATGCAGTCCATTTTACCACTCATTGATTGGAAGTTTTTCAATTCAAACAATAGTGCAATCCAATCAAAAACATCAGCTATGTAAACAGAAAATCACTGTAGCGAGCTGTAGAATACTTTCCAAAAGTTAGGGTATTAGGGGGTCAATCAGTATATTAAACTTAATTGACAATCCCTTCTACATTTATTTATTGTTTTATTTATTTATTTATATATGTATGTGTATGTGTGTGTGTGTGTGTGTGTGTGTGTGTGTGTGTGTGTGTAGACTATCTTTCTACAAATATTACCTGCAAGCCCTCTTTACTTTAAACCTGTACCTCAGCATTCTGAAAAGAATTAATCGAGTTGTGGTATGATGTGGGACAGACATTTCTGCAGCAACAGTAAAGACTTAAACTAAGCATCCAAACTCCACATTTTTAAAAATAAAAGGTTTTTATTTATTTATTTTTTCATTTTTTTATTCAACCCAAATAAATGTATAATATTCATAACATAACTTCCTTGATGGCAACAGTGATGACACGCAAATGATCTTCCATGTGTGCACTGGTGGTATCAACTTTTTTAACATCACATACTACTATTTTATTTATTTATTTTAAAGGCAGATCTCAGTAACATAAGAATTTCTATGGGATGCCAGGATACACTTCTCAAAAAGTACAACTGTTTGGATAAACCTAAATTATAAAAACACGCTTTGGTATTTACTTATAGATTATGTGGTAGTCTAGTTGTAGTAATCAAGCAAACAGTTTGGGTTTCATTTTGTCCAAGATTGGCGAAGTCTGTCTGAGATTTCTGTTCACCACACAGTACAGTGGTGGTGATTGTACAATGGCCAGCTCACAGCACTAAAATACAATATTGAAAAAAAGTTTTATCTCTCTACAGCTATAAAGTTCCATGTAACACTGGCTTCTCCACAGAATTCCCAAGCTACTATCTGCATGGCAACATGCTAGGAGAGTTGTGAATATTATAACTTGAAATACTACTTCCATGAAACTCAAGGTTATTTCTAATCCCAGTCTACCATATGCTCAAAAACAATAAAATAATTTTAGTGGCTGGTGAGCGTATCATATAACTTTAAGGCAAGCAAAGTTAACTGTTAATTTTAACTGTTTTTATCTGAGAAACATGAAATGAAAATTCAAAGAAATGAAAATGGATTTGAGGCTAAGGAGTTAATTACCAATCTGTTTGGCTGCCAGAAGGAGGCTCTTCAGTTCCTGATTGGCAGCTTGCTGCTTAGCTTTGTCCTGATGCTCAGTGCAGAAATGGACAATCTTCTGCCATGTCAGGCCCTCTCTGGCAAACAGCTCCCGTCTCTTCAGTCGTTTGGTCTAGCATGAGTCATGGAAAGAAATAAAATGCCATTTTTTATTTGCCGAACAGTTATACTCTGCCTTGAGATTTTATTTTTCAATGACTGAACTTTTGACTTTTGAAAATAAAAAGGTTACACATTGTATTTCATTGCAGTAAGGGCATCAGTGAATGGCCGGACACACAGAACACTGAAACAAGAGACTGTACTCTCTTAATCTATTCATTTTATCACACATACTAGTCAATAAGTTGTTTTTTTTTCCGAAAGTAAAACTGACGCACCTAACAGCTATGGTAAATAACATGTTACAAAACATATATACTCCAAACTCTTAATGAGTTTGGAGTTTAGATGTTTTTTTAATTAATGCTAATGTTAGTATGTTGTAAACAACTATAATTTTGTTTTTCATAAAAGAATTCTACAGAAGGTTGACCAAATAAAAGGAAACAAGTGCAGACTTTTCAAAAGTAAAAAGTTGTAAGTAATTTTCACCATCTTTACAGACAACTGCTTGAGGACTAAGTCCTTGTTTTCCGTACTTTTTGTTTTCAAGCCAATGCTTATTGAATTGGCAACCTCCCGGCATGCTATTGCAAGTTAGCCTCCCACTCACTGTTCCATCAGAGGGCACACATCAAAAAGGCAGATTGGCATCAAGGCCCAAGCAGAGTTGTCTTGATTTTTTTGTCTTGTCAAGCAGAATTGTCTTGTCTTGAAAAAGGCAAAAACAATAAGGCTTTTTTTGACTCAAGCAAACTTAAAGTATTCAGCCCAATATTATTTATTATGAAATAATGTTATTACAAACTCAGGCACTTCAAAGAAATGTAATTAAATTCCAAGTACTTTTTTAACCTTGAAAACATAAAATTAGAATCAACTCGTTTTCATGTTTTCAAGCTCTGGGTAGAACCCTGCTTATTTTAAAAAACACTAAGCAATAACTGATTCAGCTAAGACAGGAGCCCCATTGTCAGAACCTGTGAATGGTAATATTAAAAATGTTTTGATACCTGCCAAATATTCCTGACCTCTGGTCCTGATACCAATATGATGCTATTTTTGAAATCTCAGAGGGGTTTTTCATATTGCATTCAATTGCATGGTCAGTGGCTTCATAGAAGAGTAAGCATTAATGAGCTTCTACCATTAAAACAGCAGTGTATTAAATCAGAGAGGGTGTAACAGTCAAGTTTCTGGGGTCAGAGGAATCATTAACACAATGACTCCATTAAAATCAGGATCTCCATGTCTTCAAAAACTAAGCAACCTGAGAGATAATCTCAAAGCGACTGGAGCCATCTTTTCCTGAAGAAGCATTTTTTCTGCTTAGAGGATTTGACAAGAGGTGAGCCAGGTAAGAGGGAAAGGCTGAATACCACTTTCAATTTCATTTCAAGTGTAAGGATAAAGCAACTGACCTGAGAAACATATCACCGACAAAGAGTAGAAAGATAAAAAGATTTAATATAGATGATCCTAATCATTGCCAGTGTGTGAAACAGCAAAAAGAATATGAAACACAGCTACAAACATATGAAAGCAAGCCAGTGGAAATGTTTCTCACTTAACTTAAATTTTCTTAACTGCTTTTCAGATATTCCATCCTTCCAACATTATTATATTTGGATTTTACTATGTAGAGGAGCCATATGGGGGAGAGCCATATAGTCTTTTAAGGATAACATACATTTGCTCAATGAAATTATTATGCAAAAACCACATTAACTGCTTGCTCACAAAGTTGGAAAAAAACACCAGTAGCTGATGCCAAAGACAGAACCTTCTGGTGAATGTCAAAAAGGACACATTTCTTGCTCTGTGAAATATTGAATGTGGAAAAATGCTAATATCAATGAACTTTTATCATGATAATATTAATTAAACATTAAATATTAATTTACCTTTTGTGACTTTGTTCATGCATTAAAGGGGTGCTCTACTGATTTATGTGTGTTTATGTGCAACAAGACTGAATCTAAGCTCTATCATCTTTTCTTTAGCAATTAATTCTTGAAGTCAAGTCTGAAGAAATATCAAATGATGTCAGTACTGTGTCATTATAGTTTTCCCAGCTTGGTCTTCAAGTTTCATAACTTAAGACAGTTTACAACTGGACTACTGTTGATATTACTATTACTATTACTACTATACTATTATACTACTGTATATTTATGCATTTATTTCACATCAGAAACACAGCTCGTTTCTCTTTTACTCTGTTCATCTGCTGCAGTAAGATGATGAAAATGTGTGATAACCACTTCTGTTTTTTTTTCCCCCAAAATAAATGTGTTTTAAGGTTTTAATGTGCACACCCACATAAAGTGCTCGGTTTACACTACCTGCAGGTTCATAACCGTATATCACTGCTTACTGTTTCACTATACTAGGAAGCTATGATGAGGCAATCCTGGACCTTCAATGAAGTTGGATGCTGCCATTGACCAGTGTGTCATTCAAAAAAACCTTCAATCCTCTACCCAACAACTTTTTAAAAGGAAGGGAGCAGGTTCAAAAAATATTTAGCTCACTGTCACCATGCAAGCTCCTTATGCTGACCCTAGGGATAGTAAACTGTTTTGCTCCTGCATGTTGGCTAAATTGTTGGCCATACGGCTGAAAATGTTGCCTGTCACAACAAACAGAGGCTTGCTGTCTGGCTAGATGGGGGAATACCAGCAACAAACATTTCTGAGCTCAATGTGCCAAGTAAAGTAATGCTAATTTTTAAAGTTTCAAATCTAGTACATTATTAATTCAGTCTACTAAACAATTATGCAGTGCTTGTTAAATTGTAGTTGAGTCTACAATTCTATTTCATTCATGTTTAAAACACCTGCAGGTGTAAATTTTGGGATGAAATAAAAATGCTTTAATTTTCAACTGCAGTTATTTCTGGAACTGCATATTGAGAAGTAATATAACACAGGAATTTTCACTCTTCTAAATTGTACACATTTGTGTGGAATTTTCTGAAAATTTTAGGCATGTTATGTAAGACTGACAGTGATTAAAATTTAATATGACACTACTCTTTTGAACAAAAATCTTGATTTTTTTTAAAACAAAAGGCCCACTAGGCCACTGTTTAGCTCACTTGGTAGCGTGCGCGACCCATGTACAGGAGGCTCAGTCCTCCGCGCAGCTATCACAAGATCGATTCCGGCTCCCGACCCTTCGCGGCATGTCACTACCTCCTCTCTACCTATCTTCCCGTTTCACCTCTGTCCTGTCAAATAAAGGCCGAAAAGCCCAAAAAAATATTTAAAAAAAAAAACAAAAGGCCCACTGAACAGTCATGATTTCATGATCAATCTCCAATACCACGCCCTAATGGTTTCTACTGTAATTAAAGTCTTTATAGTTAAATGGTAATGGCCAGCATTGCTCTACTATACATTCACTTATTATTGTGGTTAGACAATGTGTCATTGAGTCAACCAATCAATCATTTATCATCAGTCAATCCATTCATCAATTCGTTCATTCATCCTTATTTCTCTGGCAGTTTTAAAACAACCTGAGGCAAATATAATGCTCTTACAACTATATTTTAATGTGAGGGGCAAAAGATGCCCCCGTCAATTTTTATTTTATTTCCTACACTAATGATCCTTGTAACAATCACTACCTATGTCATCCCCCAAACACTTAAACAGACAGAGTCATAGCTCAGAGTATCAGGAGTAATATTTCATTTTTTGATTTGAGAAAGAATTTAAAAAGCAAAACAGCAAAAGCAGCTCTCTTAGCTATATTTTAGATTTACAGTCAATGCTAACAGGAGACCAAACTACATTTATGCCAAGAGGGAGCAGCGTGATGCCTGCAGCTCTTTATCTTACAGCTGCACTTTCCATTTCCATTAGTCTCAAAAAGTATTTCAAAATGGTCCACTGGTAAAAAAAAAGCACCAAAATGGCCTTTGTCTTGTTTTGTAGATTAAGAAGAATTTTGATTAACAATAGCTCCAAGTGCTTAACTCACAGACATATTCATTTCTGGTGACCAGCATCCAATGCAATCTTTCCCATGAAACTGATTAAAAAACTTAACAATGAAGACTTCAGTACCACTCTCTGTAGCTGGATAATGGATGTGGACAGTTAGGATTGGCAGCCACACCTCCTCTTCCTTAGTACTGAGCAGTAGAGCACTATTGAAGGGGCTGTCTGCTAAGCCCCTCCCGTTCACTCTGTACAACCATATCTGTATCACCCAGCACAGAGAGAACTCTTCTGTGAAGCTTGCAGCCACATCTCCATCATCAGCTTGATTTCTAACAAAGAGTCTACCACAACATCACTGTAAGCCTGTTATCAATATCATGCATCTCCACACTACAAATTAAGAGGGAAAAAAAATCTCTTTAAAAGTTGAGGCATTCTGACTGGAAACATCACAAACTGGCATGGGATGTACACAGCAAAAGACAGGAAAGCTCTTTTGCAGTGGGAAATAAAACACTGACCAGCTCATCAGTGGTAAACACTGACAGGGCATATCTGATACTGGTCAGGTAAGATGCCTGTGCAGAGCCCAAAGGCTAATAAAAGGTAGCTCCACTCCAGCCATACCCTGTGGCCACCTGTCTGACAAGATATATAAAGAAGTATCCACTACTGTACCACTACGTTACAGGGCAGCTTTTTTTTCCCTTCAGACTGTCCTTAAATGCATAATAATACACAATTTTTACTGCTAGAGGGCTTCAAATCAAACAATGACCAAAAAAAAAACCTGCCTGCCTCAGAAATGTTTACATTTGTTCAAACCATTCCCGTTCATCACAGAGGCATTAAATCTTGGTGAGTCAATTGGAATACTAATAGGACACATTGACAACTGCATTTTAAGCCAAATATTGAATCTTATAAAAATATCATTTTAATTGCAAAAATAAATTTGTATCAAGAGCATTGGTCTTGTTGCAGTGAAAGTAGAATGTCACGATAATTGAGGCTTTTTGGACAGCAAGGTTTGTTTTCTTTACTTCTATAATTCTCACAAACACTCAATCTCACAAACACCATACTTGACCATATGTGACTGCAGGCATGGGTTTGAAAAAAAAGTTCCACCAAATGAATCCTCATTCTTATTACCTAACATCTAGTAAATGGTGTTTTGACACAAATGTCAAAACTTCTTTTACAAGATGTTATATAATAACATAATGCTGATGGAACTAAAGAGTCAGTACTTCATTGTGTGGGCAGTGTAGCCCTTATCTTTAACTTCACAACATTTTCATCTTCAAGACAAGCAGCAGTTGCAAGCAATTTGGATTTAATGACTTCATAATTACCTTTGCAAGTTGAACATAAAGTATGTGAACTAGGGCCTGACCAATATGGGATTTTTAGGTACCAATACCGATACCAATTTTAAAATAAAAGAAAAACACTGATTACCAATACATGCAACCAATGTGGTAAATTTTTGTGCTGGAGTAAAAACAGGCCCTTTCTAAGTTCATTGTGCACCGATTTGATATGACTATGTTAAGGTATTCAGAAAGTTTATTTCGTAAACAAATGACTTCCATTATTAATAAATTGTTAAACATCATGTATGTGTAAATTATTTAATTAAAATAGCCCAAAAAAAGTCAGTATCAATGTTCAAACTATGCAACATGATTTTTAAATCACCACAGACATTTTTTTTCTGCATTTCATGTGCTGTCAAATACATTTTTTTATATTGGCACATATTGGAAAGCATATACGCCAACGATATATATAAAATATATACATATATATATTGTGCCCAGTTGTGTTTCATATCGCATTTTAGTGGACAAAGGGCACCAGTGAGGGTAATGCCGCTTAGTATACTGATACTGGAAATAGAAAAGAAAAAAGTCGGGTCACATTTACCTACGAAACCGACAATGTACACAAATCTGGCAATGGGAATTTCCAAACTTTCTGAAAAAATCTTACTTCAGCTTAGGGTTGGCAGACAAGGCAATACACCTTACTGTAATAAAATAAACATTTGTAACCGGCATAATTATTTTTAAACTTGTATCCTAGTGAAATAAAGTTACAAAATGATGAATGTAAGACCTGTGTTGTACATCTTTGGTCCCTTTGTTGTGCAAAACAAAATTCAACTTCAGCATCACATCCAAAGGTGTGAAGGAAGGAAGCGAAGGAACAGAACACTTAAATATAACAGCAGAATTTGGAGGGCATTTGTAATATCGAATGCCTTTTTATCCAAACAACTCTTACAAAATTCAAAATAGCGCACAAATATCCACAGCCTGGCCTCACCTTTAGATCATAGAGCTGTTCAGTAAAGTCCTCCTTCTTGCTGACATTGGAGAAGGATCGCAGTGCACCTGTAAGCCTTGGAGGAGACATTGTTCCTTGATGGTCTTTTCCATACACTGGTTTTGTTTGTTTCCGGCTTGTTTCTGTGCCTGACAGACAAAAAAAATAGTAACCAAAATGTGATGGCAGTCCAGTTTCTACAAAGCATAGCTAATCATTGGGCATTATTTTTTGCAATTACATGCTGAATTCAAACCAGAAAGGCTGTAAATTTGGTTGCCTTTTAGTTTTTAAGAAAGCTGCCCTTTTCAGCACTCACACACAAGAGGTAGAACATTACCAGCAAACACATCACAATCTCAAGGTCTTTGGGTGTATTCAGCATTTTAATGGACCTTAATAATTCAACTACCAGCAGCTATGTCTGTGACTGTACTTGCTGTACCTGCAAAGAAATAACGTCATGTGGGTTACAGGTCACGTAAACCGAAATATCGGCTATCTGTTGTTGGACTGTTTGGTGATTAGGATGTGCGCCGAACTGACGACTGGGTATAATTTGTACGTCCGAAATTCAAAATCAACGTAACGTTACCGTCTCAAACATAATACGTTAACAATTACCCTTTAGTAGGTAGATATGAAGTCAGTTGTGTTGGGGATCATACGTCGACCTTATTCTCTTCAGACAAGACAACATTACAATACGACAAAGCCAGTGGGTTATAACTTATCTAACGTTGCAATCAAAAGTTGTTTGCGCCACTTCTACGAATTTTAAACTTAACGAAAGATGCTCGCCCCGGCTATTTAAAAGTCTAGCTAAAAGTCTGTCGCTAGCTAATGTTTCTAGCTAATGGCTGTCGCTTTCCAAGCAGTACTAGCTTTGACGCTATGAAAAACTGTCAGTATTACAACCACTGAGGCAAATTTGAAGTCTATTAGACAACGTAAAACTTTAACAGTTACCTTTCAAAGTTTCTTACAGATTAACTGTCAGACGCGTGTGACTAGCCTGCCGGTGGATGTCAACAGGAGCTGCCTGTACGCTAGGAATAATGGGTATTGTAGTTTGTAAGACATGTAACTACTCTATTAAGTGTATGGGTATGACAACTACATTTCCCATATACACACAGTAGTGCTACGTCACACAGGGTTCGACCAATGGGTTCGACGTGTTTTAGGTTTTATACAGTCAATGGGTTCGACGCTACGGCGGCGTTGAACAGGATATCCAGTCAGCGTCGTAATCGATTCTAAAACGAGGCACGCAGCTGCTTTGAAAAACTGACCGGGTGCGATGAAGACCGGTTATGTGATTAAGTCTGCTCTTGTGCGATGGTCGTTTTGTTTCCGACGAAAAATATATAGCTCCATCCATGAGCTCAGGTCTCCTAATGTAATGTTAAATCGCGGGTGCAAACTTGAAGTTATGATTAAATGGATAAGAAAACATTTTTTCTTTTCTGCTCAGACATTTGTTAAAAGATTTGCATAGAGACAACAGACAGCCATCAAGAAGACCGCATAGCAATTGCTGAAAGCTAGTTTTAAGTTTTCAAATTCTTGTACCCGTTTTATGTAGCTGTGTTTTTTGTTGTTTACCCATCATGTTAAAACTATATAAAACAAATTCTCTCTCCAACTTTTAATTTCATCTGGTGTAAAATTAGATAATGTTCGAACGGGTGCATTTATGAGAAAGCTTTCTTTGCCTGCTGGTCTGGACAGCCAATCTTTTGCAATAAGATACGAAACAAATCATCGAATGAGTTGAATATAATGCACAATAACACAGAGGGAAAAATCATAAATAGCTAAATAAACTATAATAATACACTATATAATACACTATAAAAAAGGATTTTTGTGGGTAGTAAATATAATCCTTACAAACTGTCTAAATTATACTAAAAGAATATAAGTCAGTGGGTGAACTGTATTATAATGGGTACATTTGACCTCCTTTACCTCTTTTTTAACAGTAAAAAAATCTACCCAAATAAACTGAGTAATATCTACTTAAAGATATTGGGTGTGCACTGAAGGGTGCGCATGCGTCATCGCTTCTTCTTTGCTGGGGACAAATTCGGTTGGCGGGACTCTCCAGTTGCGGTTTGGCATCTTGGTAGAAGGTAGGATTGATATTTACATTTATAAGTCTGATATGTCGCAAGATTAATCGGGAAGCCTCTGTATATAGCAAGAAATTTCCATTTTGGCCCTGGCTTTCGGTGACTTTTAGTATTTTATTTTTTTATTTTTAGTATTTTTAGTATTGTTAGCACGGCTAATTGAGCATAAGCTAGGTTCGTTTCTGGAACCCAGCAATATGTGACTTGCTGGTAAAAATGTGGATTAATTTTAACTAAACTAGTTACATAATGTATATGATATGACATTTAATTGGGAGATACATTTACAGTGAACTATATTTTCTAGCTAACTTGCTCACACTGTTACGGGGATAATGTCACATGTGTCAGTGTATGACCCTCGTTGTCTACCGTTGCCGTCGTGGTGACGCTTCTCTTTTTTTCACAGCACAGCACGGTGTTCTCGGGGGACACATACAAGTGACGCACACAAGTTATATTGACTTAGCGTTAGCATTAAGTTCGGTACATTTAGACACGGAAAGACGGGAGAAACTTTGAAACAGGTATTTAGAGAGTTGATACCTCTCATAACAAACAGCTCTGTGTGTCGCGAGTGTGTAGGCAAGTTACGGAGACAGAGCGATGTTTACACTGAACGGACAGCTGTTCGACCGGAGCAGAATTCAGATGTAAATTTGTTTTTATGCAGTGTTGAGTTCACTTTGTCAGCCAAAATAGCACAACAAATCCTCACAACTCATTTAGAGTTCGTGTGTGTTGCTGTTAGCTGGGTAAATGTTAAGGTTCAAATCATTTTACACAATTATTTGAAGCTAAACCACGAGCCTCCAATTCAAAGGCTTAATGTAAATACGCAGCACGTGTGTAATGTCCGCGCGTCAACATGCTGCTTATCAATTTTGTCAAACTGTCATTAGGCTATTTTATGTCTTGACTGAATCTTAAAGTTTTAACAATCAAATGTTCTGTTTCTTTCTTTTCTTACCTTTGTTACTTGTACATCAGGATTCATGAAAACGTGAGGACCGATTTGAAATGCATTACTAAGATATATCAGTTTGTCAAGATAGGTAGATTAAGATACATGAAAACTGAGCCCTCTAATTTAAAGGAAAATATATTTGTGAACTTTGTTTTTCAGGGCATGTAGCTTACAGCTTTGACAACCAACTGTATCTTTTGATGTTTTACTTGTTTACCATTATTTTTTGCCACATTATTTCACTCTCAATTTTAATAGCTGAAATAAAATGTATCTGTTTAATTATTAACATGCTGTTCATGTGAACTCCCATCTTATGTGCTAAATTACATGATCACATTTTCTGCCAAATTACTGATAAATTAGCACTTTTTAAATGTATAGAATAGTGTCTGAGTGTCTGACATTCTGTTTGTCTTTCACAGCTGGATCCATATTAAACCATTGAAGGGCTACTTGACCAACCTACAACCTAATCCATTTAAATACATAAAGGTACGTTTTCATAACATGTGAATTTAACCGACCAAAGTGGACACATTTAATGAAGGAATATAAGGGGCATTCTACCTTACTCTCAATGAATTGGTTGTGTAAAACATGTAGCTTTACTACATCAAAACGCCTGGACCTTCTGAAACACTATCGATTACAGCATGGGCATGTTGGTCGAAACCAGTCTATACCATGTCTCCATGCTGATTGTCCTTGCACCTTTAGGACCTGGGGATCATTACAAACACATTTGTCCAGGTATCACCCTCAGACAGCTGAGGCAGGACAACTCCAGTCCTTCACATGCCTAGTGTGTAATTTGTGCTGTTTCCACACAGAGAGGCAATATTTTGAGCACCTTGGTGGCCACCTTAAGAAAAATGAAACTGTATCTTGTGTCTTTCAAGATTGTGAATATAAAACAAATATATACACAACATTCCACAGTCATAAGAGCAGGAAACATAGTCCACATTCACTGGAAGATTTCAAGAAATCTGTTTTTCATGAATACCAAGACAACGCACTAGAAGAAAGTGATTTTGAGGAAAGTGAAAATTACTGTGACCCTGTCCTTGCAGAAGAAGAGGATTTAAAAGAAACAATAATCAAGAGGCTGGGCTTGCTCCTCCTTAAATTGAATAACGTTTACAATGTGTCAAATACTTGCATAAATGACCTAGTTGAGGAACTAAATTTCCTAATTTCAGATGCATCTGGGCCAGTTATCAAAGAAATTTTACTGAGCACTTTGAGGAAGCATGGCTTTGTTTTTGAAGATTCAGTGATTTCAGAACTGGTGAAAGATCTTTGCCAGCAAAACCCTTTCACTGCAGCTTTAGGGGTGGACGGACCTTTGAGTACAAGCTACAGGAGAGACCAATTTGTAAAAGAGCAACTCTTACTGACTGAGCCTGTGGAGTACATACTTGATAGTAGCCAGAAAAAAACTTTCCAGTATGTTCCTATTCTCCCATTATTGTCTCAGCTTATGGACAACAGACACATTCAAGACACAATACTGCAAAACCAGAGAAAATCTGATGTTTCATCTGGATACAAATCATTGCATGATGGATCTTTCCATAGAGGAAACAGCTTTTTTTCTGGAGAGGAACTTACACTCCCACTCATTCTTTACATAGATGAGTTTGAAATATGTAACCCTCTTGGGACATCCCGCAAGAAGCATAAAATCACATCAGTGTACTGGGTGTTTGTAGATATCCCTGCAACCTTGCGATCTACTCTGACTTCCATTTACTTAGCCATCCTTTGTAAAGCCACTGATGTCAACCAATATGGATACCAAACAGTGTTGGAGCCCTTGCTTAGAGATTTGAAATACTTGGAAGATAAAGGTGTTTTTGTACCAAGTCTCGGCAAAGTGGTGAAGGGTACTGTATTTTCGGTTGTTGCTGACAACCTCGGCTCACACTGTATAGCAGGGTTTGTTGAAAGCTTTTCTTCCTCATACTTCTGTCATTTCTGCCTTGGAGAGCGTTCAGAGATCCAGGAGCATGAAGTTAGAGCAGGAATTTTTCCTCCTCGGACTAAGGCAAACTATACTGAACAAGTGGAAGCTGCATTAGCTGACAGCACTCAAGCTCACCACTTCGGTGTAAAAAAACAGTGTCCCATCACTGAGAGATTGACTTACTTTCATGCCACTTCAGGTTACCCCCCTGATGCTTTGCATGACTTGCTTGAGGGTGTTGTACCTTTAGAACTGGCGCTTTGTCTCAATGTCTTCATTCGGAAGAAATATTTTTCTCTTGAGGAACTAAACCACACCATTCGTGTGTTTCCTTACAAGAGGAGTGACAAAACAAACTGTCCACAGGCCATTCCTGCGACTTTTGCGTCACGCAAGAGTGTAGGAGGCAATGCACATGAGAACTGGTGCCTGTTGAGGCTGTTAGCTTTTATGATTGGTGAAAAAATACCAGAAGATGACACAACCTGGCAACTTTTGATGACCCTGAAAGATGTTGTGGAGCTTGTCGTGGCTCCTGTTCACACAGCTGAGACTCTAGGATACCTGGAAAGTAAGATAAGTGAACACCGTTACAGGTATTTGGATGTGTTCCCAGAGGAGAAATTAAAACCTAAACATCACTTCCTTGAACACTATCCATGGCTTACAACTGCTTATGGACCTCTTGTGGCTCTCTGGACCATGCGTTTCGAAGCCAAACACAGATTCTTTAAAAGAATTGTGAGGCAGACTGGGTCCTTCAGAAACATTCTCATGACATTGGCAAAAAAACACCAATTGATGGTTGCATATCACACACATGAAACTAACATCAAACGGCCAACACTCTCCATTTCTAGGGTGAGTAAAGTTGCAGTGGAGGTCCTAAAGGACAGCATTAAGGAGTCCATAGCAAGGAAGTTTCCTGGAGTAATGGTCATAAACATGACAAACAAGGTCACCATTTTAGGCACTGACTATTGTGTTGGAATGCTGTTGCCTTTCAGAGCAACAGGCGGACTGCCAGACTTTGGAGAAGTACACCAAATAATGATTGTACATGACAGACCTGTCTTTGTTCTGAGTGGATGGTACCATGAGCACTTGAGGAGCTTCAAAGTTGAGCCTACAGGAGATATTGAAGTTCTTCAGCATGCGGAAATGAAAGATGCATACCCCTTAGCTGCTTATAATACAGCAGATGGTCGAATGGTTTCCTTAAAACACTTCATTTGCACATCATAGTAGGTTTTACATTTTCAACACAATTTAAAGAATAATTCTGTTATAATGCCATATCAGTTATTGTGCTTATACAATTTAACTTATACAATTGTAACAAACTGATATCTTTTCTCTCTCCCCATCTCTCTCTCTCCCTCCAGCTGAAGAAAACACAAACTCCAAACAACAATGTCAGTCCAGTTGCGAGTTATCATTGAAGAACATGATATACGAAAGTTGAAGCTGCCCTTGGGAATTCCTGATACTTTGGATGATCTTATCTCAGTAATCATTGAGACATTCCATTTACAAGGGGAATTTGCACTATTGTATGAGGACACAGATTTTGGCGGTCAATATTTCACCGTCACCTCAACTGCTGACCTGCATGACAAGGCCACTGTGAAAATGGTACGTAAAGAGACGGTGATCACCCTTGACTTGCTTCCAGTAGATGAGTCAGGTCTTTCTTCTACACTGAGCTCAGTGGATAACAGTGAAATGGACACCTCCGTTGCAGAAGACTGTGCATCATCTAGCTCCCAGGACACAATTGTTCTTCCTGCATCATGCCGTTCTGCTCCTTGGCCAGTGCCATTTGTGATACCAAAGTTTTCCTGTGATGTTGAACTTATTCTGGCTGAGGCAAACAAGACATATCATGCCTCTGGAACACACCTCCATGATCCAAGTGTTAAATCGGCTGTCTTGCAAGACCTTGCTAAAACAATTTTCACATACTCAGCTTATCCCTCAAGTCTGCAAATAAGTTCAGTTGCTGAAGCCCTTGTTGAGAAGTTTCCATGTCTTAAAGAGCCAGGGTCCTTTGCTGGGATGTATGGCTGGCAGCAGCGCCTCAAGTACAAGATGCACAATTACCGTGCAAAGTTGAGATCACGAAAATATGCCTATCCTGAACTAGAGGTGAACACATTAAAGAGGAAGAAACCAGCTGATGCAGCCCCAGCCAAAAATGTAAAGAGACCAAAGAAAGCAGAGGTAAATTATCTCCCTCCACATCCTGTTGGAGAAAATGAGGACTCATTGGAGAAGGAGAGGCTTGATTTAATCAACGAAATAAAGAAGAAGAATAATGTGAAAGTAATTGGAGAAAAGATGTCAAAAACCTTTTCAGCCCGAAGAGTGGAGGTTGTGACCCTCAGCCCTGCTGTCAGTGCCTTCAAAGAGAGGTGGCCCGGACTGTTCAGTGAGACTCAAGTAAGAAAGCTTTGTTTATTGTTTTTAAACCAAATATATATTTGTACTCATTTAATCCATATAATTTGTCTACTAAATACTAGTTTCAGGCTTTTTATAAATATAGGGAAAGTTGTGATGGTTGAGAATTCTTTGCCTTAACTGTAATTTAGATCAAGGAGGAGTTCCGGCGTATAACCACTGTTTCTCTAGAAGAGACCTTCATGCTGAAGCTAGATGAGTACACACCACGCCTTCTGCAGCTAATGCGTGCTAAAGGAGGCGCCGCTGCTACAAGGATGCAGCATCTCCTCAATACTGTAAATGAGGTAATTTATCAGTTTTTCTTGAAAGTTGCACACAAAAACCTGTTTGCAGACATGAGTAGTAACTTAAATGCATGTCATTGCAGTTCCTCAGTATTGACAAAAAAAGGGATGTGGTTGTAAGTTGCCTCATTGAGTACCTTGGAGAACAAAAGGAAGATCTGTTCCAAGACTGCCAGGTATGGTATTAATTAATAGTTAAGTGAGACACAATTTTTACATTTCAGACAATTCAGTTTTATTAAATGGATTGAGAATGACTGTACACCTGTTTTTTATTGAAGGATACCCATATCCAAACACCTCTGGATTGCCTTAGTTTGTCACTAGTAGGGATGGGCGGATGAAGCCTCATGAAGCTTCTAGGGGCTTCTTCCGGGTTGTGCCGGAAAATGAAGCAAAGCTTC
>JAPZDV010000025.1:25859103-25876882 GCA_029814665.1 Acanthurus lineatus
AAACACTGTTTCGAAACGGTCCGCTTCACAAAGGTGAAACAAGCTTCGAAGCGTCAGTTTCAAACGGGCCATCCCTAGTCACTAGCTTGTAATAAATTACTGATTAACCTAAATTTCTGTCTTTTTTTTTTTAATGACTTCACAATGAAAACTTAAATGCAACTGAAAAGCACCATGCTTTTATGCATAACTTAAATAAAAGTGCTTATTCTTTTTATTTTTTCTTTTTCTTTTTTTTCCCCAGGAGGACGAACATGTCAACCACACAGACCAAACCATGAAGGTACTTGTGATCCATAACCCCACAGCTGAGGTGGATCCAGCAGATGTTTCTATCGTGATAGAGAGCGACAAGGTACTGAGTGGATGTAGAAGTCGAACCAAGGCATGTATGCTGTTGATGGGACTGATTTATGCTCTCAACCTTGAGTATCCCAAGAGTCTGAAATATACCTTTGAAGTATTCCAGAAACTGTTTTTGGAGCTTGATGGAGCAAAGCTGCTCAAGAAGGTATACAGTCTCAAAAGTAAGCTTGTGGAATGAAATTTTGCACATATGGACTGTATTCATCCCTCAGACCCTTTTGTGCAAATAATTTCTCAAACTTAATTTACCTGATTCAAGAGATGTGTTCTGTAAATTGAGATCAGCCTTTTTTTTTCCTGGGAAGCAGGGTCTCATATTGGTCTAGATTCAAACAATGTTTCTTTTTTTAGTGGTTGTTTCTGAGAGAAAAAATAAGTTTTGTTTAGCTTCAATGTTGTCTTCAGCAAGAAAATACTTGAAAATACTTTACTTCATGCTATAGATACAGCTCAAGTGATGTTATTATGTAACCTGATTTCATGACCAATATTTGTTTAGTTTACACATTACATATTTTGGCCTTTCTTCCTGTCCTTCATGTTTTTAAGGATAACAGAGACTGAAATGCACATTCAAAGTATTCTGTACACCGTTCTGAAGCTTGATGGAGCAAAGCTGCTCAATAATGCACAGCTCCCTAAAAGTGGAGTTTTTGAATGAACTTTTAGAGTCATTAGGAATTTTAGTGTGCGAATACTTTATTGAATTTACTTTTATTTATTAAATTTGCACACAATTTTATTTTATCAAACTATTTAACACTGTTTAGCTTAACATTTTGCAACATTACATCTCATTTGGGGTTTCTTGAACATTTTTTTATGGTACAGCACTTTATATTTTACCTCAATTGTGTCTTGATTCATAAAAGATGCCTCACTTATACATGTGTTTTTTACTGATCAGGTAAGACTGTGCTTGAACTCATAATTTGAGAGAAAAAAGTTTTGTTTGTTCACATGTGACATTTTTTTCTCAGTTGCTACTTATCAAATGTTTAATTTGATAAACAGTTGGTCATTAAAAAGCAATTGACAGGATCAATATTGTCTCTTGTGTCTGGCATTAACTTTTGGGTTAAACAAACCTTCTTTACATAAGTAATAACTGACTAGTTATTTTTAGTAAAAAATTATTAAAAACAGTAGGTAAATGAAATATCTCCTACTACAAATTACTCTACAGTCATGAGTAAATATTACTCATTTGTAATGGGTATTTAGTTGTAACATCTATTTCAAAAGGTTAAGTAGACTTTACCCAAATTATTTGAGTATATTATTATGAATACATTTAGGTAATATTTACTGAAAAAAATAGGGTAAAATTTACCCAATCTAACTGAGTGCAAATTGTTACCTCAATTTTATTGAGTAGATTCTATAGGTTGTTTTTTATAGTGTATAGTGGTTTGAATTACATTTGTACTTTTACATGAGAAACTAAAGAACGACCTAAATTGTTCAATTACAACTCTATAATCATGAACTCCTGAGGTCATGTTAAGTGTTGAACTCCATGATTTGTTCGGTGTGTGAAACAATTTTATGTAACAGGGTTTTCTGCAGGATTTTTTGTTATATTTTGTTATATTTATTTGCAGCGCTCTTAGAAGCCTTAGTATTTTCCCCAACAAAGGATGGCCTCTGTGGGTTACAGGAGTCCAAGTCAGCAATCTTGATGCCAAAAATGAATGACAGCATTCCACACAACCCCACTAATTAAAAAAACTCATACTGCCTTGTCATTTAAACTAAACAAGCACAAATTTAGCAATTTTGAAGAGTCAACAAACATCTACGAACCTATAAAACACAAAGGAGATGATGTGGGTAATAATGTTAACTGAATTAAAAGAAATAGCCCAGGCAGTCATGCATCAAAGAAATTTAGTCAATTTTTAACAAACTGAAGAAAAATTCCACCCCCCTTAGCCAGTGTTTTTCTTCCAGCCATGAAAGCACAGTAATGTCCTGACTCCATGGCTGTTGCATTCTGCAGATCAGGCCCATGAATTGTTAGGTAATTGGTGTTCGTTTGTTGAGCTCCTCTGGCTCATGGGAGATCAGGCAGGCGCCTCTCTAATGAGAGAGAACGTTGTTGCAGAAAAAGTGAACAAATCACTTTTCAAAGGTGAAGGTCAACAAGGACATGATTTGCTGTTTAGATGGCCACAAACTGGGTTATCTTAGTAAGGTCAAAACCAAACACCTTTTATTCTACTTACTTAGACAAAAAGAGTCAGAAAATGATACAACCCTCAATGAAGCACAGAATTTAATTATCATGTTTCCCTTGAGTTATAAAACCAAAATAGTTTTAAAAAAATGAAAGCTTACTGGTCCATACAGTAAAAGGCAGCTCTCTGTCTCATATCTCTCTTCCCAGCACTCTCTCTCATATCAGTGTATCTGGCATGCTTCAGCAGAGGTTTTTGTAGCGGCGGCTTCTGTTTGGCATACATTAAACTGGAACACCAAAACTCGAAAGCAGCTCCTTGGAGTTTCTCCACTTGGCAGTTTTTGATGTCACCACCTTCCAGGAGCCTACTGAGTTTTACCCTCATAGTGAAACCAACACTCAGCTTTCCTCCTGTTAAGAATACAGTAAATACGCAGAGCTTTTTTCAGCCTACCCTTGTTTTTCAACCCTTTTAACAGACCAGTTCTTTGTATTACTTATTCATTATAACAGCTACTTGTTTTTCTAATCAACCCAGCTGGTGTGATTGTCCAAGTGGTTTTTGCAGAGTGCAGGTAGCATGAACTTAGTGCACAGTTTGCAAATAAAACTTGTAAATTAAAATATTTTTTCAGAAATCAACTCACCCATCTGAGTTTCTTTTTTTTTAAGAATTTCCAAAAGGCAAAAAGAACAACTGAAATTAAAAAAATTACATTTGTAATAACATTTGAAAAAAACATTGTAAAACAAAAGCCAAACAAACAACTTCTCAGTTTAACATTCTTTTCAAATAAGAGCAGCAATATTGGTACAGTCCTGCTGGGTTGCCTGGATGGTAGTTTACATACAGGAGTTCTGTGAAGATCTACTAAAAAAAGAAACTGATCAAAAAAGGTAAAGTGCAAACTGTTCCAGGTGAATTTAGCATATCATGAGTCAACAAGAATAGATGTTAGGGGCACATAAGGGGAATGAAAGGCTTATTGACCTACTCAGTGTACCATTAAAATGATTTTGAAGCCGTTATTTATGATAAAAATGTTCCTTTAAGTCAACACTAAAAAATTGTTAATCTCTCGTCTGAAAAGTATAAACTGCTTTTAACTGTTTCCTCATATACATCTTCCTCATTTAACACCACAGTCATAGCCTACCTTTGATTTGATGGAACTTGTACCAAGAATTGACCTATCCCACAATACTTTGTACTGTCTCCTGTTTTTTTCTGGTGGCCCTTGTTCTTCACATGCCTGACTGAATCTGTGATATCCCCATGACAGCAGCAATTTTTGAACCTGCGAATCAAGCACCTGTAATGCGTATTAATATTTCCCTTTGTGATGAAAGGCCACCTTTTTCGGTCCACTTATTCTTAAAGGGGCATGTGTAAGTGGCAGCTTTACTAAAGTCTTTCTCTTTATGGGTGGGTCTGCCGTCCATCTCTCCTCTTACTCATGCTCTGCCTCTGTTGGTATTTCTCTCCAAATGTTCGGCCTCTTTTGGTTTCTGCTCCTGTCTCTCCAAATGCTCTGCTTCTGTTGATGTAAGCTCTCTTTTTTTCTCTTTCAAATGGCCTGCCTCTGCTGGTGCTGTCTGTTATAGTCTCTAAGCTGTCCCTACAGTGGATAAAACATGATAAAGTGTCCTCTATGTTGGCCTGATGTGCAAAAGACATGACAAAGTGTCCTCCAGGGCGTCCTTCCAGTGGAAAATAAATATGGTGAAAAAAATGTGGTGGTCTTACATAGGGTCAGTATAGGGGTTTAGATATGTTTCACCATTAACGCATCCCAATTTTCTGCTGACTGGTACCCTAACACATGAAACTGATATCTTTTTTCATTTTTGTCCCCACCGCTCAGACAGTCAAAGTGCATCACTGATTCTTGTTCCATGTCAAAGGCAAATGTAGGCCAGGAATAAAACTAACAATAAAAAAAAGAATAAAATAGTACAAAAAACAATGTATTGAAAGAGAACCAGGGCAAGCTGCCTATTGCTCAGCCTCAGCATATCATGACGAACTTTGATAGAAGTTTGTTTGTTTGTTTGTTTGTTTGTTTATTAATTAATTAATTAATTAATTAATTTATTTATTTATTTATTTATTTCCTTTGTTAAGATACATAGGACAACATCCATTATTGCCTTTTAGCTTTTGAACTACAACATTGTTGTTACTACCTCTCTGTTTAATTTAGTGTTGTTTTACTGCAGAATTTTGCAATTAAATCCTAAATTCAGTATGAATTTTGACAGGGAAAGACCTTTTTTGCAGAGGGTTTTTTTTTATTAACCTCTCCCTTTGACCAGTGAGAAAAAAAAATTTTGAGCACTAATGTCAGGCGACAGAGTGGGCCACATCAACCAGAATTATGGTGGAGCCTATGGTGTCATAAGCATATCAACAGCGTTGGTGTTATTAGAAGGGGGACAGAAATATCTGAACCGCAGCTTTAAACATTGCCACTGTTATGATTATCATCATCACGGTGAGGCTGATAATCAGCAAAATTATCTCCACTCTACCGTGTCACTGCTCTGCTTAGTGAAACTGCTGACAGTTTCCAATATGAATATGATATTGAAACATTCATTAAAAACATTTATGCAACATTATCACAGCGTATGACTGACTGAAGACTTGAGCTGATTTAAAACAGACTGCTAAGTGTTTTCTAAATGAAAATAGTAACATGAATAACGTACATAATAATTTGTTTTCCACAGTGCAAATTAACTTGATCCTGAAACCTGATTTGGACTATCTTCTGTCTATTTTTTGTAAACAGATAGATTCACACACCTATCCAAGGTACATAATCAGTCCCCCTACAACTATGCCAAGGATAAATGGTCATAGAAAAAGGATGGATGGTTGTCCTTGTAGGCACAAGCTGCCTTAAATAGAGCAAATATCAACAGTTTGTCACCAAAGCTTGTCTGCAGAAGCTGAAGAGATATGAGCTTTTTCAATGGTCAACCTCATAGTTTAACATGTGAGCCTTTTTCAGTAAGTACCAAAAGGAAAAGTACAACTAAGGCTATCATGAATATCATTGCAAGTAGTTGATATAATTATCATCTTAGACAAAATTAGAAATTTTAATTTGAGCGTGGTGCCAGAATAAATTGTGAAAGAGACAAAGAATCATGAGTTTGAGGTACCACACAATATATGACACAGCCAAAAGAACTGAGGAGCATAAAGTTGATATTAATAACGTTACAGGTCATAATTATCTGAAAACAATGATCTTGAAGACCACTCTAATAAATAGAAAAATGAATAAAACTTGCTGTAAAATACCCTAAGTACAGTCATGTTCCCCAGAGGATAACTCTTTAGACGTCTACACTCCATTTGCTTTTTCTCTAAAAAAACAGAACGTGCAGTTTCACTCTATATTGGCCCCTATTTTTATTGAAAAGCAATGCACCAGATGCACAATGGTAATTCTTGGGTGCACAGACTATGTTGACATCTCCAAGCACACCTGCTTTTTTGTTTATGTTTGTAAAGCAAAGTGCAAAAGCCCTGGTTGGAGTAAAATATAGATCAGAAAGCGAGGTGAGTTATCAGTCCACTCTTAGCTAGTCATATACTGGTCTGATAGCTCTAAAATAGCCAAGCCAATAACAGTGAGGTATGACAACAGCTCAACCAATACAGAGATGCTTCTTATTAAACTGTTTCAGCTGAAAACACACATGATTTATTTTCAGCAGTTAATTAGTAAAATCATGATTGAAATTGTTGGTGAAGTGGTATAATGTGGTATCATTGAACTATATGCATTAGGCTTTGTGATGTACTTCTGCTTTTAAATAATAATCTTTGCGTTGCTGTGTCTCACTTTATTCGGTATCAACAAAATATATGGAAAATAAAGCCTCATTGGCATTCTGACCCACCCCGACCTGAAAAGACTATGGCTGTTAAAGATTCACTGGGAGAAATGAACCACACCCCCACACTAAGGTCTGCAGTGGGCACTTTGCCACTGATCAGCTCGGAGTATCTTAAGAGTGATCACTTAATGTATTTTAGTTTCTGGATCTGATCACCCAAAAACACATTTCCATCTTACTCTAATTGATCAAATTATCTGATTAATTACATAGATGTGATAAAATGGGAGGATATGGAAAACATTCAAGAATTTGAGGCTTCAGGAATAAGCTGGCCTGAAATATTGAACTGAGCTGCAACACACAGAACACGGATGAATTAAGTTGCACAGTTTTCTCAACTTAAGCTCTTATTCTTCATTCTACAACCTATCTTTATTTAAAAAGCTTTATAGACAAGTTTCATCAGTGTTATCTGTATGAAGCATGTCAACACATTTTACACAATGAAAAGCTGCTATACAAATGTGGCTAAGAACAAGTCTTACATTAGTTAAGGTTAATGTTGGTTAAGAAAGTTGGTCGTACTGTTGTAAATAATAAACACATTCTCTACAACATAAAGCTTATCATATTACCTAACATAACATTAGGCTAAACCTACTGAATGACAGTAAACTGGTACTGGAAAAAAAAGGTTGTGACACACAGGATTATCAACACATAATTTACGAGACCAAGGTAACCCAACGTCTCCCTGCCTCCCTCCCAAGCTCCTCCTGTCCTCCATATTGAATTATATCTGAGTGAGACACTGAACCCCAGATTGCTTCTGATGGACAGGCAAGTACCCTGAATGGCAGCCTGCTGTGTGAGTGCATGTGAAGGCTGTGTGTAATGGCACTGCTCTTGGTAGTGACACTTTTTAAATCAGAGGCTACAGATAAATCATTTGTCTTGCTATCTTTTGATAGCAGCCAGGATTTTAATGAACTAAAGGAACAGCTTTTCATCCAGTAAAAGCAGCTGTGAAAAACAGATAGGTCTGCTGTAGGAATATTTTATGATCATTTATGTATGTGCTGATTTACTAAGCTTCCTGCTCTCAACCGCATTAGAAAAATAGCATTTTATATCAGGAAAATACCAGTAACTCTTTGCACAGACTGAGCTAAATGATCATACTACCTCTTTGTACCTCTTTGTACTATGCACTGAGCACCAAAATATCACATCACAGTATCAATTAGCCAAGCCAATTTCAAGGTCAGCAAAACTGTGGAAGCACCTCCATGAAGATAGCCAGCATAAACCACACAAAATCTCTTACTGTCTAACAGCATTAATGCCTCCAAAATGATTAACTGTTTTTATTGTATTACAATGTCCTCATGATCTTTCTCTCTGCACAACCATTTAGGAAAATCTTATATTTTAGCGTCTAGTGCTAATGTTGGTTTACCAGTGTCAAAAAAATTTATTTATTTTTTTTCGATTCAATACTTATGTATTATGGAATGTAACTAGCATTGCAAACTCTAGCTGGCATTAGCACAACTATAGCCACTTAGTCTTATATTCTATTGTTGTCAAACTGAAAAGTTTATATTGTTCTATGCTTAACTGCAGTTCCCTGCACACCAAGTTAAAAGCATCCTGCCACATGCATTCAATCAGACAGCCTCATTGTAATTCATAACCCACCTACTGTAAACTCAACCTGCAAAGAAGGTGTCTCATCTGCTTTATCTTTGCTTTATTCCTCTGTGTGGTTTGTCCTCTTGGTCAGCTCCCCTAAACCTACACACACACTCTCACACACACACACACGCACACCAGCACACACGCACACACGCACGCACACACACACACCACTGCATGCACTGTATGCGTGAGTGGTGTCCGCAGAACTCTGGGTATGCCGCAAGAGAGCTCTAGTGGGAAAGCGAGAATGATTCACTCTCATTTAGTGTTTATCTCCTCTCTCCCTCTCTTTTTGTATCCATTTCTTACATGCACACTCACACAAACACACACACACATAGACACATGTCCCTGAGACCACACTAAAGGGCACAGCTTGTAAAATAAAATGCATCAGTTTGAGTTTTATTTATGTGAATTTCTCATGTTTCACTTGTCATTCCTGATATTTTTGTATTCAACATAAACCACATTCCAAGTGAACATTCTGTGGATGACATTACCACGGGCAAAGACAAAGTAATATGAACCAAACTGCAAAGAAAACCTCTGAATCCATGAGGCAAACTGATTTCATGTATACAGCATCACTGCAGCAGAAATAGCACCTTAAAATCATTAACTTAGTGGTATTATTACTTAAATCAACATTAATTCTCTGTGTTTGCATAATTTTAGGCTATCAAAGTTAAAATAAACTTTTCTCTCAAGCGCAAACTTACATAACCAGATTACTTGTGAAAGTAATTGATAATAAAAGAAGTGCTACTATCCATTAAACATACAAATTTACTTAAAAAAATGTGACCATTAATAAACTGCAACTCTAACCCTAAATCAATTTTTAGGCTAACTATATCTATTTAGAATATTTACATATTAATATTTTTCTCACTTTCGTTTTTCTATCAGCTAATCATCAAAATCTACCAAAACTTGATAACAACCTGTTCATTTGAATTCAGTGTATTGGAGCAGGAAAGTATCAAACACATGCTGAAAAATGGACTTAGCAGAACTACAGATATGAAGAAAAGTTCAAGGTGTTTAATCAGGCTAAGGTCTGTACACAGATAGTTAGTAATACTGATGATAGCCTCCAATACGGCAGGCTAAAGCGGAGTTAACAGGCAAAAACAGGTCACAAACACTCATTGGGAAACACCTGAAACCACTGGAATTTATGGTGGGGGAAGATGAAAAAGCAACAAAGGGGGTAAAGAGAAGGGCTGAAATACACAAAGACATTGGAGATGACAAGATACATTGAAGCAAGCAATTACAAAGGGGGGAAAATTCATGGGACTTAGGATCTGAATCAAGACGAGACAATGGTGAACAAATTAAAACAGGAAAAAGAGAGAATAAAAATGAATGGCGTAATTAATGGAGCTTGACATCCATTAAAACATCTAAAAAATGCACTTTGAAAACAATCAATAATAAACTTAATCATAATCTTTTTTAATTAAATATCCCATGTAAATTCATATGCATCAGTAAAAAAAAAACATATTTTGCCAAAATTCTGACATTTCATCCTGAGGAACACTTGGTTGAAATATCAGTCTAATTCAATAATTTCTTAGAGAGATATTTCATTTAAAACCAGACTGGTTAACATCATGTGGTGCACGAGGAAAAGTCATGGAAACACCAACATCAGCATGTGTGGGATGTTATTATTTTTTTAGTTTAATAGTAAAGTCAACAAGTTAATATAAAATCAAATATTCCAGGTAAGACATTTCCAATGGTGAGAACAGTTTAAAGTCCTTCCTACTGTACAGGATGTACAGAAGATGCAGGCACATTAAAAGAAGCTTGCTGTAACAGAGTGTCACTACAGAACCCTTCTGGTTCTTAACAGAAACAATAAAAGAGTCCTTGGTATCTCCTGTGGCATACGGGGGCCATTTGTTTGTGTCAGAAAGCTGCTCAACACCCTGCTAATGTGCTTCCAGGATGCTGCTACCAGCTTTTCCCTCAAGGCTGAATCCATCCTAATTATTCACATTGTGAAGTGAGCACCATGGTGAGGACCTTCTCCCACAGTGCAGCCAGCGTCACATACATCTTAATATCTCACCACCCTGAAAACTGAACCTCATCTGCCACACACCGAACAACTCTTTGTATATCCAGTACATTAGGTGCACTATTTGTTTATAGGTGTGTGTGTGTGTGTGTGCCTACATATGTGCATAACAAACTGGATCTAGTGTGCATTTAAATTCATGATAAGACTGACAGGGTGGGTGTGTGTATAAGTATGTCTGGCCATATGTATGACAGGTTGTGCAAGTCATAATTCATGCTGAGCCTCTCACATACATCAAGGGCACTTGATTCATTTCAGAAGTGAGGGCTAAAAATTCACGGTGTGTGTGTGTGTGTGTGTGTGTGTGTGGGTGTGTGTGTGTGTGTGTGTGTGTGTGTAGTTAGAAATACCAAGTATTACACTGCTATGGTTTAGATGATTGCACTCACTACTTCTTTAACACACAAAATTGCATGTGCAGACCCGGACAGTGAGGTTCATGCTGTCAGGCAGATCCGTCCGATACAAACCCCACTCATTGTGCATTTATTGTCACATTATTCGCTCTCTCACATGCACAATCACACAGACAAACACACACACACACAAACACACATGCATGAACAAGAGCTAGCTAGTTATCAAAGCACAACGGGTGGATCCCAGTGAAAATACAGCCATTACAGTGACTGGTAATGGGACCAATATAATGTATGACCAGTGTGGCAAGGCAAAATTGATACACAGAAAAACGAAAACCAAAAAAAAAAACCAAAAACAAAACAAAAAAAGTAAATAAAAAAAAGAACCCTAAAACAACTGCACATGTCCTCATATGACTGAAGATGTATTGATAGTCAGCTCAGACCACAACACATCAGCAGCAGATCAAATACATGTACCACTTAGGCCATCAAGACTGCAGTGAGAGAAAGAATCAATTGTTTTAGTCAAGATCACACAAAATGTGACAAATAATAGCTGTAAAACTGACCCTATAATTAAAAATGATCCAACTGTCAATTTTAAAGAAGCACAATCTGTTTGTGTTTGTTGAAAAGTTGTTAAATAACACACTCTACACATCATCTATCTGAGGAGATTTGAAAACAAATACACTGAGGACTCAAGGAGAATTGTGGACATAAGGTATGTAATATTATTAACAAGGGAAATATACATAGAAGACCGGTTTATATATACCCAGTTTATTAGTCCCACCTAGCTAAGCCAATGTAGTCTAATACAATAGCAACCCTTTATGAAGGTTTCACTTCTCAGTTTTTGTTGAAAAGCTTTTAAAATATATTTTGATTCAACCTCATGCTTGCTTTGGTGCTGTGGTTTCTGGTGCTGTTAAACGTTGCATATATCATTGAGATTTGCATCTGTTATTCCTCCTTCCTTCACTGATATTACAGAGAGTCTATTTGTAGCTGAGGGAGCAGAGTCACATGGCAGCTTACAGGTATTTACATCCATCAGCAGGAAACGTAGTATTAAGAGCGACAAAGGCCACTCAGGGCAGGAGGTTGTAGTAGATAGCTGGATCAAACAACAGAGTTTTACTAAAGAGTCTTGGATTCAAATCCAGTGTCAGTCTGACTGAGCAAATATTAACTTCTTATTTTTAGACTATTTATTTTGGGTTACGTTTCAGCACAAAAACTTCTTGGTTAGGTTTTAGAAACAAACATCCCACGTGCAAATGGCATTGTTGGCTGTAGATACTTCAGTACAGATAGTATCTGCCTTAGTGTAGACCAAATAATAGAAACACTTTTCACACATAGAAAGGCCACAGTCAACAAAAGGAGAAACACAAAATAAACATCTTTATTTCTATTTTGTGGGAGTAGAATTCTTATTAACATGATACTGTACACTGTACCTGTACTCTTTATATGTGTGTTGTACTGGTCTGTAATGTTGGCATTGAATCAGCTGACCTCTGTAATCACATTTTCTTACACATTTATCTTCAAACAACTTTATAAAATGTGAAAAGGTTGAGTATTTAAAGAAGTTGTTTTATTGAGAGGGGTTAAGTAATAAAAGTGACAGAAAGAAAGAGAAAGAGAGTGAGACGGAGTGTCTGTGCACATAGGGAGGATGTGTGTGTGTGTGTGTGTGTGTGTGTGTGTGTGTGTGTGGATATCTACTGAAATGTTGTTAATGTCACCTATAATACTAGTCAAAAGTTTAAGGCACCAGCTGTGGAGCAGCGGCCACAAAGCTGTGAAACCTGTGTTCTACTAAAGCCTCTATAAAAAGGAAGATGACCCATGAGGGGCTTAAACTACTTGCTGCTCTGACACACTGGCTGGCAATGTGAAAATACACTCATTTCTTTTTATATTTTGTGCAGAGACAACAATCACAGAGAGAGACAGACACTGACTCCCTTACTTGTGACCTATATTGAAAAGCACCCCACTGCCTTCACATGTAAAACTTAGAATATTTCAACATGTAAATTTCTATAAATGACAACATCTTTGTTATTTATTTTTTTCATTTTAATCAATCAATCGATCAATCAATCAATAAAACTTCATTTCTATAGCACTTTTCGTCATACAAAATGTAACACGAAGTACTTCACATGTTAAAATTAAAAAACACACCCCCCTTTTCCCATCTGTATACACGCTTTCACACACCTGCACACACATCCAGCAAGGTACTTGTTAGTAACAACAGGACCTGAGGAATAGGAGGAACTGAAGAAACGCCATCACAGGTGAGGAAGCACTAGAGAAAAGATAGAACCTAACAACAAGAGGTAAAATAAATCAATCAATAAACCAAAGATCCAAACTGTAAACAAGCAATTAAAAGTTGAGAGTATAAAATATATTATTAGTAGATATGTCAATGAAAATAATAATAAATAATAAGATGTAATGTCAACTAGTAAAACAGTAAAACAAACTAAAGTTTTAGATAGTCAATAAATAGGTAAATACAATTTAAAAAAAAGCCTGACTAAAAAGGTAGGTTTTGAGCTTGCTTTTAAAAACATCAACACTCTGTGCGGCCGTCAAGTCTTCAGGCAGGCTGTTCCATAGGTGGGGAGCATAATAACAAAAGAATGCCTCACCATAAGATTTTGTCCTAACTTTTGTTACGATTTAAAGGCCACAGCCTGAGGACCTGAGGGTTCTGGAGCGTTCATAAGACAAAAGGAAATCTGATAAATAGCTAGGGCTAAGACCTTTACAAGCTGTAAAAAACAGGTAAAAAGATCTTAAAACTAATTCTGAGGCACACAGGAAGCCAATGCAGAGGCTCTAAAATTGGTGTAATGTGTGCTCTCTTTCTGGTCTTTGTCAGCACTCCTGCAGCTGAGTAATTGCATAATTACATTTTCCTGAATGTTTCAAACAGTGTTCACATCTAGAAAAGTCTGTGATTTGCTCAAGTTACAGTGCATTCTCAAACTTCCAGACTAACACCAGTTAGGGAGTGAGGTTGGAACTAAGCAAACAAGACTAACTGTAACATGAATAAACTTCAATACATTACCTCGTCCATGAGCGTGTCTGCCTGGGTCGTTTAGATAGATTTTCATTACCAACTGTGACAGTTGAACAGTAAAATAAACACATCAACACAACACTTGATCTTAGGCAATTACATCATCAATTTTTGTCCTTCAGTTTCATTCTTTTAATTGAGAGACCCCTAGCAGCACAAATCAAATATTGTCCATTTAAGCTGAAAAGCAGGCCGATCAGACCAGTGAGAACATTGAAGAGTGGGATGATTTTCCCTGCTTTCAGGCTGAATAAGAAAGGAAGCATTTCTATGCATTCTATATTCAGCCAAAAGACATGGTTGTGTAATTTCAACGAACATGTCGTTATGCCAGATGCAGGTCAGTGAGCAAACATCACCATGGCTGAAGGAAAATGGATTGCAGGTGACAGTTACAGTTCCTTTTGTAGGGAGCATGATGGAACCGAGTTATTGCTCTGATTGATCAGCTATGCATATATAAGTTAGAAGTTGGTGAATGTATATTTGCCTTAGGTGTAAAGTGTTCTGTACTCATAGAGTCCAGTAGAGGGTGGGGCATGTGTCAAATAGAACTATATGTGTTTTCCCAACCTGCAGCATGGAGGAGGTGTGATGGTCTGTGGGTGCTCTGCTGGTGACTGTCACAAACTGGGTTGCACGGTTATGACAAAAGAGGGAGATGCACACAACAGAGCCAACTGGCAAAAAAATCATCAAACAAAAATGGTTAGCAAAAAGCAACAAAGGCCAGTGCGTAGTCAATACCATCAGTGGTGTAGGTGAGTGTATGCATGAAGAGGATGTATAAAAACAGTGCATCAAAACAAACTAAACTACCACAAAAACCAACTGATGTCTCAGGGGAGACAACACTGAGTAACTGAGCTTAATCAGGGTTCTATAATGCAGGAGCAGTGGCAGACACAGAGTGCTATGGACACCTCTTGCCACACCCAATAGGACAATAACCCAAAGCACACCTCCAGAGTATGTATTTGACCAAGAAGACTGCACCATCAGATGACCTGGTTTCCACAATCATCCAACCAAAACCTTATTAATACTGACTGTGATATGAGTTAAACAACTGAGTGAAGAAGAGCTGCCAGCCAGTAGTCAGTATAGTGTAGTGGTCTTTTACATTATATACTATACTGACCACTATACACACACACACGCACACACACACCGGTAGAAAACTGTTTCTAATGACTATCTCATGAATTTGCCAGTGAAAATGGCAAAGGCGTGCAGAGCGTAAATCAAACTTAAAGTTTTCCTCTTAAAAGAATCTGAAATAATAAAAAAAAACATATTTCACTTTGTTTAAACAAATTTTTCTAAATAAATTACTCTGTATGTGTTGCTTGATAATTTTGATGTCTTGAGTACAGATAGATCTATAAATATAATAAAATAATTAACTGAATGAAAAGGTAAAGTACATTCCTTATTCTTCTTATTTATTTTCGTCTCTGCTGCCCATCTTGCACATGATTATAGTCAGTATCATCCCAGATGATGTTAGGCCAAAGTAACACATTCAACACAGCTCAACTATAGAGTAAAGGCAATATTGTCGAAGATGAACCTTTCATGCTTTGTGATGTGCTTTGTGGCTTAGTTGGTTTTTTATCTTGCTAATACCTTGTATCTGCTTCCATATGACAGCTTTTTATTAGAAACCCTCAGTCAGCCCTTCACTTCCTCTCTCTCGCCCTCATCTCACTTGTCCTCATCTCCTTTCTTACTAACAACCATTTCCTTTTTCCTTTACCTCTTCAAAAAAGAAAATAAATTCTCAAAATAATAAGACATTACACTTAAAGAAAATATGAAAACAGTTTTATCCCTGAATGCTAACTCTGTATATAAACTGATAAAGCAGAAGTCCGTTCAACCTGCAGCTTTTAAAGTCTTGTCCCTTACTATGTTTGAAGTTGGACTCCCCAGGTTGGTCAGGTGGAGACTGAGGGGTACTAACAAATGCAAATAGGTGTTTTACTCCTGCCCAAAAAACATTTCCCAAAAGAACTTGATTTCAGAATTTGGCACACATGCTGTCTTTTCCAGGTGAATTTTTTCTTACATGAAGAAAAAAATAAAACAGCTCCTAAAAACAAACAAAAAAATATAATGACAGTCTCTTTACATTTTTTTTTACATACTGTAATAGTTTGTATTCTTGATAATGAAAGTAAAAACAAAAAAACTGACATGTCATTTACAATCCTGTGCAAAAAGACAAGCTACAACTTAAATGCTCCCCCAAATAGATTTTTCAGCATTTTCAGGCAAATGTTATGCTACATTGCACTTGTTTGTGCTCACATCTGCCATAGTAACGTCAGCTGTGAAGGTATCGAAGTCAAACGGAGCTGCTGTGGGTGGAGATATGTGGTTTTGACAGACCCTTTGGAAGCCAATAGAGAAGTAGTAAAAGGAAAGTGCAAAAGAAACATTCTAAAGATGCCTTATCAACCCTCGGCATTCTGATGTGTTTTGCTCTATTATAGCTTTCAATGTATGAAAAAAAATATGTAGACTCAAAGTGTAGATACATATTTTTCATTGGACACAAATGATCTATTCATTAAATTATTGAATAAGTATATCTGGAAGCGAGCGCATGAGGTGGAATGTTCTTATATATGTTAGAGTTTCATCCTGCATGGACCCTCATACACATGGTTATGTTCGTATTAGTGTGTGTGCAAGTCTGTTTAGGTGCATCTCTGTGTGAAAGTTTGTATATTCCATGCTGCTGATGGTGTGTGTTTATGCAGTGGGTGCTTGTGTCTGCACGTGCATGTGCATGTGTGTGTGTGTGAGTGTGTGAATGCAGGTTGGCTCTGTTAATTCTCTCTGACTCTGGACTCCTGGTAATTTGTTGGCAGCTTGTTCAAAAGAATGGGCTCTGAATTATTCACTTCTTCTCTCTGAAGAAAGATGTTTTTTTTTCTTCTCTGGCTTTTAGTTTCCAAATTGAATTCTCTGTGGGTGCACTTGATTCGACTGGATATTTTAAAATATTGAAAAATCAATTTGAGATAGCACTTAATATGACAATAATCAGTACAGTAAAATAGAAAGGGAGGCAATGCAGTATGACTCAGTATGGCAGAGCTTTTTGAGAATGAGTAATGCAGTCAGACTCTTGGTGCTCAGTCCTCATCAAAGACACTCAGGATGATAAAGGCATTCTTAATTTAGCTCAGTCTCAAATGAGGGGCATATCAGAAAGAGAAATTATATCTTTGGTCTTACAAACTGGAAGATGAATTAAACAAAGCATCATGAACTGAGTGATGAAAGCTACATCAGGAGAGTGAAAAATGTCTTCAGACATTCAGGTTAAGTTGCAGGGTTTGTGCGTGGACTTCAGACTGCTAACAGTTTATCGATTTGAAATATGTTTTTCTCTCTAAGTGCAGTCCAGACATGTGGACTTTTTTGGGACTAGCACAAATCTGTCTCGGTCTGTGCTCTTGTATACGCAATCAATATGTTCACAACAGGATTAGCCAGAGTCTACTTGTAGCTCCAGTCTTTAAAGTGTACCAGCAAAGATTCTTAAGTGATGAATGGTTTGTGATATGTGCTGACTCCTTGTAGCTCAATGTTCCGTCTGGTGGTGTCTGTTAATCATCATTCAGTCCTTGTAACCACTGGCAGTGAGTGCACCTCTCTCTACTCTCTGTCTCACTGATCAGTTGTTGTAAGTATATCCATGGACTTTTTGTGTATGTTTTGCTTTGGGCTTTTGTTTCTTATGGATCAATGCCATAGATTATTCTACACCAGGGGTTCATAGACCTTTTCAGTTTATGATCTATCCCCAGGACCTAAACTTACAAAAATACATACATTAACTACAGACATAGACTACAACAAGCCCAGAATTTAAAATGCATACAAAATGGATTTAATGTAATATTTCATTGCAAATGGACATCACAGCAATAATCCGAGTCTCTGAGTGTAAGTTAATGTTAATGTAAGTTTTTTTTCAATGCCTCATACAATACATACATATGTTGGGATCTCAACATGTGAAAGGACAAAGAAAGGATTTGCAGGCCACATCTCAGTGGGAAGTCTGGCCTGTA
>JAPZDV010000025.1:25887342-25930578 GCA_029814665.1 Acanthurus lineatus
CTGTGCAGCACTTTGGCTACCCCCGTGGTTCTTTTAAACGTGCTATACAAATAAAGTTGTATTGTATTGTATTGTAAAACAAGTAGGGAACAGGGCCCATGAGTTACATACATACATGAGCTCAGGAAGCTTCATGGACTGTGACAGTCATGGCCACAGCCCTGACAGATATCTCAACAAATCATGAACTTAACACATACACCTTAAAATACACACCAGTATGAGTAAATCAAGAAAAGAGAAAAATCACTGATATTACAACACTTGCAATGATTAAGGTATCGCACAACTTCACACAGTCTGGCACTGCCCACTCGCTCAACGTTTTTGGAAAGATATCACTGATAAGCTGTCTCTTGTATTGGACTGCCAGATTCCACTCTCACACTCACTCTGCTTCATAGGCAACCATTATCAGTCACACTTCCTTAACACAGCAGAAAGTAAGTATTCATCCCTTTAACTGAAGACCTCTTCCTAAACTGAAAAGGCTGAAACAAACCAAACATTTCATTGTGGACAGACCTTTTTACTGAACACATAACAATTGAAACATGACTGCATCGATTAACAATAAAATATTTCAGCTTTAAAGAGCATTTAAGCAAAACCTCATTGCTTTACTTTCTACATGGCTTACCGAACATAACTTATCTACATCACAGTTACCTACCCATAATAATCACTACCGTAGTTCTTATTACAACTCACCATTTTTTGTTCTTTTTGGTTTTTTATTACTGATAGTAGTCGAGATGCGGGTTGAAGTAGTAGGACCAGTAGTGCCATTGTTATTAATATTGTTGTTAAATTTATTTCTGTGATTTATCTCTCTGAATGATGTTGAGGATGATGATGTTGATTAAATGGCCATTTTGTCTTTGGCATGTAAAACAAAACAGCCAGGGCTGATAAATCTGATACTGAGCTGTGGTTTCCCTGGTAAACACAGAGAGCTCTTTGGTTGTCATGGCTGGGTCTTTGGGCTTGGCAGAGTGAACAGATCAGGTGTGCACAGGGTGGAACACAGCTCAGAAAAACAGTAGACTCAGCTGAGAATAATATTGGTGAAAAGAAAAGCCTCAAAGCAAATACGATAATGTGTAAATAATACAGCACCTCTGACATCATTTCTCTCCATTTCATGTCATAATAAATAGTGGTTAATGTCCAGACATGCTGGTTGCCATCTGCCATAAAATAGAAAAGAAATTATTAATGAAATTTTTCTCTTCTTGTATTTGTATCATTCTGGTGACAGACTTTTTCTCCACCCTCTGAAACTTGTAGTTTGCACAAAGGAAGAAAAACACATGATGAATTAATTTCAGGATAATTTTGACTGTTAGCATAATTTTTTTATGCATGCATATATATATATACTGCTATCATAAATTCTTAAAGTCAAGATAATTTTGTACTGCAATCTGATATTGTGATTGTCAAAGTTACAATTTTAAATTTTTCATTATGATACAGTTGTGGCAATGTTTTAAAACCAACACAGTTGACCTACTGTAGGAAACCCCACCATTCTTTGGTTTTAGGGGTCCATGTGTTAGATTTAAGGGGATCTGTTGGCCTCCTGATGTTAATTGCAATTGCGACCTCAACACTAAATGCCACTAAATCCTACACAATGAATTGTTCAAGTATAATGTTTTGTTAACCCATTCATCCACCTTAACCCCCTCTCAGTTTTCATCGCTCTAAAACAATATCACCTCACTTCCACCTTTGTATTTGTCATTATAATTATAAATGCTAGGGATTGCTAGAGGACTTTGTCAGACAAACACAATAATATGTTGTTTGGAAACATTTTCTGAGACTAACTATGTTTTTCTTTTTCTGGAGGACAGTTTCAAGTTAGCATGTATCTGAAGAACATAATGCTGCATTCCCATGAGCAGATGAAGCTAAATTTTATTTTAAGGGGTTGGTGGAGACCAAATACAAAATTAATTACATTTATCAGGTGGACACAAACATAAATAAATGGTATGTCATTTTTCAACAGACAAACAAGCAACTGATAGCTGGAATGCTAATTAAAACAATTTATAAGGGGGATTATGTCTTTAAAACTTTTTAATAATCAATTTTGTGAGTTTATTGGATATCAGTTTTAACCTAATCATCATTAGACAGGACACTGTAAGAAAAAAAGGCTTTCCTAAAAAAACCTCAAGTTTTACATTATCCTTTTGAACTAGGAAGCTTTTAAATAGGTAACTTCAGTGTAGTTCTAAATGACATCTGAATTTATACAGCTTTTTACACTGATTCAAGCTAACATACTAACACCTTCTGTTTGATATCCCAATGTCCTCATAGCGTTTCCACCATTACAACTGATCAACAGTCCTCCTTTCACTTGATGAGCTTGCAGAGCTGCTTTTTTAACAAAGTCTTGCCCCACTTATTGGCATGGTGACTACATTATAGAACGTATTAAGTTCACACAAATCTGAAGTGGCAACACACAGAGTGTTTCTAATTAGTGTCAGGGGCAGCTAATTATCACCGAAAATCTTTGATTCCTTACAAATAAGATAGAGGCAGACAGAGGCAAATAAGGACAGGTATGCTGCTAACAACATCTTTCTTTCTACTCCATTTGTCTCCCTCCATTCAACCTTTTCCCACCTCACCTATATACCTCTCCCTCTCCCTCTCTTCCCTCTCTCAGTTTGGTCTCATTACATGGCTGCTTGGTATTGTTAGTTTGGGACCTAGCATGGGATGTGTGGTTGATCTCTGGTATTTAGAAAGCTGATGTCAGATGCATAGCAGTGGCCCTTTGTCTCATTAAGATGGAACAGGCTGCTCGGCTGGAACCTCCACTGGAGAGCAAAGCAGTAATTGGTAATCAGAGAAGGAAGGGGCAAGGCATCTCTTGCTGACTGCCTGACCTCTCTATGCTCCTGGATGGCAACATATGTACACTGCTACACCTCGCTTTGAAACATGAATGAACATTGTACTTGACAAGTGCCTAGCTGTGCAACTGAAGCTGCACAACTACAGAAACACAAGCTGGACAAGGTTTTACCTGTATGGATAAGTGTTTAAAGTAAAACAAACATGCAAACAAACAAACAAACAACCTTCACTAGCTTCTATAACCAGATGACAGTTGGTCAGTTAATTTTCAGTTATTAGATTCGTAGTTAAAGTTAGAGACATTTAGCTCCAGCTGTATTAATACACCTAGTAATAATGAATGACTACTAGCTAAACAATTAAATAACATGCCCAATTAAGGTTGTATTTTATTCATTACACACACTGTTTATTAGAGAGTGAATCTGTAAGCAGTTATAAAATCAGAATCTTAAATGCGGATGATCTCAGTTGGCCTAAAAAGAAAATACAACAGCAGAAAGCCAATTACTTCTCATGTTTTTCTGGCTAAAGTGCTGACTTGTGACATTCTCAATCTCACAGTCTAGAAGAACACACATGGGAGACTGACTCTGATGACCTAGCCATCCAGTTATCTATAAAAGATCCAAGAAGCAACAAGGTATGTTATTGTCAGAAACAGCTCCCTGAGTCCTCAAAATAATTAAACACCTCTCTCCTCCTGTCTCATACTCAAATGCCGTATTCCCGTGTCCTGACACCTTTATCTTCCCCTTTTTGTCCCTCTCTGGACTCCTGTGACAGAGAGCGAGTTCATCTCAGGACAAGTAGAAAGAGACATTCCCACAGCAAAAAGTTTATACACACACATGCAAACGCGCACACGCACCCACACATGCACGCACGCACTCATGCACGCATATGGTCTGGCATCTCAGTGAGTACACCTGTATAATGAAAAGTAAATAAAATGCAATACTGTATCGCTTAGGCCATTGTTAAAGCTAAGGTTATAGTCATCTACATTATATTGAGAGGTTTTTGGGACAGAATACTACAATTTTTTGACAGGCCATAATATGTTGTAGTTATATCACAGCTATAGGATGCTGGCAGTGGCTGTGCCTTGTACAGTTCTGGACTCTAGCTGTCACCTTGTTAATGATTATTCCTCACATAAAGCACTGATAAGCATTGCTTTAAAAGTAAATATGTCCCCCTGGGCCCCCCCTGCATGTAGGGAAGGGTTGCTGCTATGCAACAAACTAGCCAACAACAATATTTAACTTATCCTGCTGCTGCCCTGGGACTCAGTTACCACCATAAGCTTATTAACATAACCTTATTAATCAGCCAAATTTATCCATCACATGTAATCATACATGGTAGGTGGTTTTTGTTTGGTATCAGAACAGTTATTCTGTGGATCAGAATTGTCCTGCTGCTAAACGGAATGAGATTTTGTTTCACTTTTTTCATTTTTAGTTTTTCACTAATGGAAACAGGCTATTTGTAATCAAACAACATAGCAATTAGTAGTTACATTACTTTTCTTGATTGAAAAGGAACAGAGAAAAGATTTTTTTATTTTATGTGCCCCTCGCTCCAAAAATTAACAAACAGAAATAGACAGTCTGTCAGTTAGTTACTTCACAACAAATAGGCCTACTTACAAAGGAGTGAAAATAATAATAAAAAAACCCCCGCATTACTTACCATCAACTAGAAAACCAATGACTGGACAAATACACATTAGGTCTGATTATTACTTTTCTATACATTTTTTTAAGCTGAAAGATATTTTTACAACTCTTAAAGTCATTCTCTAAATTGTGAAATATTCCTGTTTCTTTAAATATCTTATTGTGATACTTAAATATGGCAGAAACAAGCTGCAGCTCCCTGTGATACAGACTTCTGTGATTCAGGACTTATCACAGCTAAGAACTTAATAGATTGTTTGATTTTAGGGCATTTATATGTTTGGTCATTAAATACTCAGTGTATATCCATCCATTATATGTCACTGATATCCTCTGCTGAATTAGGGTTATGTCTTTGAGCTGTTGCAGGGAGTCCAAGTAGATACCGAGAGAACACCCAAAAACTGCACAGCAAGGCAAGGTTCAAACCAAATTCTTCATGGTGGGGTAATACAGCAACACCTAAGTAATGAATCTGAAACCTGATCATTTGATTTAAGCTTAGAGAAACTTGTCCCCTGTAATACTTTTGGTCCTCTGAAATTATCAGTCTGTCAAAAAGCTTTAATTAGTACACAGTTCACTTAGTGAAAAACAAACAAACAAAAAAAGCAAAACAAAACAAAAAACATATTTTTTATAAGTTACATTAATTCAAATGTCATTATTTATTTGCTGTACTGGGGCAAACAAACAAAAAAAAAAACATAACAATAGAATGCCAATGGCTAAATAAATAAGGATTTCACTGTAAGTGTGCACTTTTACTTCTGCAATCTTAACCTCATGTGTGTATTTAATACATATCTTTAATGTATTCACATCAAGACTGTTCAATTTTTCCTAACCACTCCCAGCTCTCTCAGGCAGTGTCAGGCTCGACTCAACACCAGATCCAGTCTCCTCTGAGACATAAGACATGATCTGCCTCTGGCAGTGGAATGCTCTCAGCAAGAAACTACAGAACTACTTTTAATGTTGTGCTTAAATGTTTTGTTCTCATTGTATGGATAAGAATATGACTCTGTGATTCTTTGGTGTGTGCCCGGTGATGTTTGGAGCAGTGACAGTCAGGCGTCCAGATATGCTCACTTCTTCTTTCTGTTGCAGTGAAAGACAGGAATAGCCACTTTTAACACTTTGACACCTTTCTTGGCCTGTTTTCTGCTATCTTTCTCTCCTTGAGTTTTTCTGTAGACTACCTATTCAAGGAAAAACTTGAACAGCTGCTTCCTTTATATCATATAATAAAAAGTTTCTAGTATGCAGTTGGATTGCTTGCATTGATCCAACTTCTTTTTTTGCATGTTTTGTCAATAATAACATTATGCGGTGGGTAACAATGACCATAGATGCTTTAAAAGATGCAGGTAATTACTGGGAGAGGTGCATTCTGGATATTGCAGTATTTAGTACCTTTAAATTGGACCCCATGTGACGAAAAAGTCAAAATAGTTCCTTCAATCAGACTTATATCTTCTTATATCAGACTTAGAACCTTCCACACAAATTATTGCAGTCAGTTCTTTATTTATTACTGACAAGCCCATGGTACATATAAAAAAATGAAATAATTTGAGCACATGAACATGACATGTAAAAATAATAAAGTAAAATAAATAAATAAATGAAAAAATACATTGTGCCAAAGATCCTAAGAGGATGGCGTATTGGACGTATGGGCCAACAGCATAAAGTGCTTTTTAAACAAGTCGAAGAATTTTTAAAAGAATGTTAAAATCCATATTAATTTTGAAAATCAATATGTTAAGAGACAGGAAGAAGAGGAATGAAATATTCTTAAACTCTGCAGTATCAGTTTAACACTGTCTTTACAGTCAGTCTTCAAGTGCATTAAGTTGGCAGTTTCTTTTTGGCTGCTATCAAAAACAAGAATTTTTGTTTTAAACACAGTATCTTGTATATCAGCTTCCAGGTTCACCCACAGTGTGGATGTAGATCTTTCTGGGGCAGAGTAAATGATGTTTTGGATGTGATTATTCATCTGTTTTTGTTTATTGACATTAAACGAAGAAATAATAGTACCAAACATCTGCCATCTTCACACTTTTTTAAAATGTCTTTGTGTTTGACGCTAGAAATTACACAGAAACATCAAGTTTCATAATATTTGAAATTCAACTTCATTAACAAAAACACATCAAAGTCAAAGGTGTCCCACTTCTTGACTGTGAGTGACAAGTGATCTCTAAGAGATGCAGATCAAAAACACCACCGTCAGGACTGCTTAGAACAAACAAAAACAGACAAACAAACAAACAAAAACAAACAAAAATGGTCCAGTGTAACAGACAGCCCAACCTGAACCTGACAAGTAACATACTCAACCATATTCAGTTACCTTCAAATAATTAGTAATGAGCTGATTAGTCTAACTTTTGTGCTCCATACGTTATCTGTCTATAGTGGAATCTATATGTAGTGTATAAAATCCCTGTAACATTTTTTGGACATAGCCAAAGCCATTCAGTTTACCACACACACACACACACACACACACTTAAAGTGCAGGTCTGAGTTTGATTTGAAGCAGAACTGAAGATTCGACACACAGGAGGAGCCTATTTGTATTCTCAGTGGCACTGACTCATCAGGTGAAATTCAACTCCCAAAGCACCGTCTATTTGTTTGTCTTACCTCGCTGATTTAGCTTTAATGAGAGTGTTGTGTGCCTGAAATGACATGAACCAATCTTCCGAAAACATTTGTTGTCTGCAATCAACAACAAAAAAGTGTATTTCTACAACCTGCAATTTCACATAATTATTTTGGCTAAAGGGGTTGGGATGCTGGCGTTGTGTGTTGTGAGGGTGGCCAGGGGAAGAGAAAGCCTTTAAACCTGATTTTCTCTCAGGCAATCTTTTCTGTGGCTCTGGGTGTTCAGGTTCTCCTCCTGTAATCACCAACGCTGTGCTCCAGGCCTCATTACCAACTAGGATAAGAGTGGAGAGAACACCAGATTGACAGAGGAGAGAGGGCAGAGCAAAATCAATTTTTGTGTGATGGTCCAATTTGCTTGAACTCCATATAAAAAAAGATCTTAGAGTTATAAATCACCTTTAAAGAAAAGATAAGGTGTGACAACAGCATCTGGACAACTCTGTACTCTCATCAGGAATAAATAGATGTCAGTTGTGTATGGCAATCAGTGTCATTTTCTTGCCTCACAATAAATGCCATCTTGTAGTTTATTAGCATGGAGAGCAAAGTTCAAAGAGAAATGGGTACATAAGTAATTGGAAGCAGCCTAAATCAAAGCAGAAGCTGTAAAACAAGACAAAGATTCTATAACCATGCTAGTGTGTTAGTGTGTAAGGCTGTACCAAGGAATAGCAATGCTTTAAACCAAATGCTAACACATCTAAATTTAATTTGATAGCATGCTATTAACCAATAGAAGACCTGGAAAAAAAAACTATTATTGGCTGACTGCAGCTGGAGGTCTGACTGCTTCTTGCCTTGAGCCTGCTATAATAAGAAAGTAACCATACATTCATTTGTAAATATGTAAAGTGGACCTCATGCAGAGGAAGCACAAGGAGACAGTTGCACATTTAATTATTCTCACATTGTCCTATGTACTAAATTGAATGCACACCTGTTTTACATTTTGTAAATATTCATTTTCTGGTTGAAATTTTATTTGGGAAAAAAAATAATTCTCCATAAAGAAGCAAAGCAAGCACTTAATACACTTTTGTATTTTGGGAAGTAAGAAATACTGGACTCCATAGTTGACATTGGTGCCATTTTATTCTTTATGACTTTAATACAACCAGCACCTCTCAGTCTTCTTTACAACTGTAAACTATCAGTACAATCTAAGAGACTGTGAACAGTGAAGTTGCAGTGACATTGAGAATCCCTCCAGAGAAGACACAGTTGTTTACTTCAGTGTTTGGGATGATTTGTTTGGTCACTGAGTGTTGGTTTTCTCACTGATGGACTATAAAAGCCCAGTGATTGGGATGGTTCGGTGTTGCTGCGAGCACAGATGCGTTCCCAAGTTTATTGTTAGAACAATCACTGGGGACAGGCCTGACTCCAAGGACATGAGTGGATGTTTGTTTTGAAGTGTAGGACGCACTATGTACACACTTTTCATGTGAAATGTACAGGAGGACAGGGACAGGGATTAAATTTAACTTTTACTAAACATTTCTAAATCATTAAACATAAGGCATTGCTAATCATAAAACATCACACTTTTACAAGCTGAGAAAATTTCACACTCCTCACCCATCAAATACAAAATAATTCAGGTTGATTATAGTGAAATAGAATAGAATAGAATAGAATAGAATAGAATAGAATAGAATAGAATAGAATATACTTTATCAATCCCAGAAGGGAAATTCAGGTTTGCTTAACAGCCAACTCTACCTTATGTATTTAAACTACATAATTGTTATTTATTTAGCATGGTTTCATTTAATGATTTTGTTCTTTGTTGAACTTTAATGCATTTTACTCTTGAGTATGAATTAAAAAAAATAATGCGCTACAAAAAAAATCAATCAAACTGGACTTAAAGATTAATACTTTTTTCTTTTTAAAGAGAAAATGAAACATTAGAACCTTACTCATCTTCTTCTGTATCTCTGTTTCTGAAAGATACTGGAATTATTGATAGATAGTAAAGATATTGGCCATGCTGACACCTTCTTTCAGTACTGTATATGATCCAAAAAAAAAGATCTGCCCTCTTATGGAAGAAAACACTGATTTTTGTTTTCTCACCAGAACAGCCAGGTTCAGGTGAGAGAGCTGGATCAAATGATGCTACCTGACTGCATTGCCCACAGCAAGTCAATATTCAATATGGATGTTTATATTTTGGTTGACAGAGCGAGACTGAGTGAGAACAAGAGCCTTGTGAGAGAGTGGACAGGTAGTCCAGACCACATAGTTGTAATGTCAGTCAGCTGCTGTTTGCCATCATTGCAACTCCACAATAATTTCACTTCGCTGAGGGTTACACGGACATACTGTTAACCAAGATGGATTCTCTCCAGTCTCCTCTTATATTTACTTAACGCTGTATGTGTTTTGTTTGCTATGTTTATTTTTAGATTACAGTCTCTTTTAAGCTGCATACAATATGTTTGTTTGATTGTCAGTTTCAAGAGGGAGAGGGAGGATAATGCAGAATAAGAGGAAAGAGAGACAGCACCAGCAGGAAGAACCAAGTGAGATGTAAGACAGATATTAAAGTCAAGGTTGTTGCAGTGACAGAAATGGTGCTTTTTAACCAATTAAAAAAAAACATAACCAAAACTTATAATTGACTTTTTTTAAATTTTACATTTCAGCATGTGTGTACAGATTATTCAAATGAGTAAAACACCATGTTAATTAGTGATCTTAGAGACATTAAGAAGTCTCAGAGGGAACTAGGCCAGCTGGTTTTCCTGATTTCTGTCTTTATGCTAAGCTAATCGACTCCTTGCTCTTGCCAGGTATGCACAGAATTAGATTTTTATGCTTAATAAGTCCCTTGATAATCACATTTCCAAAAATGTTGAATTACTCTGTAAACCAAGCAGTGGATTGCCCAAGTCTAACTGTATCATAACTATAGTTAATTTTCCTTTCATTTTTCCTTAACTTGAATATACTGTCACACCATTTACCAATGCTGTAAAAGGGAATTAAATATATATATGTATTGCTGGAAGCTGAAAAGAGAACTTGAATCTTAGGTTCTGCAGAATGGTTCAACATCTATGTTTGTGTCTGGGAATAGAGTTAAGCCTTTTTGAATCTTCTTTTAAGTCGGTTTGTACTCGGCTTTAAAAACTCATCATTGAAGCTGTAGCTAACTGGTGTGCCTCAAAAGTATCTCAGGATCCTGAAATGTCTCTGCAATGAGTAACATTCACAAAGCCCATTTCAGTGAGTAAAGGAGTGTGAAGATCCCGGCTTCATTTAGTGGTCTGCTTACTTCATTAGCTCCTTGATTTGTTTCTGTAAACAGTAAATCAATCTAAAAAACGGTCTTTGGCAGAATGAAGTCTGCTGGACAGGCTTGAAAGAGATTGGATCTATTTCTACAGTCCTTTCAGCAGTGGGAGTTTTTAAGCAATTATAAGAGTACTTTGACAGGGCTGTGGACCAAATCTTTGTGCCACAGAATATATTAAAAATGACCCTTTTAAGTTTGACATTTGATGGCTTTCACATGTCAGGGTGTCAGCTAGAGAAAACGGCACTGGTGACTACAGCAGTGACATGGCTGAAAGAGAGACTGGCTGCAGTGCCTGCAATAAGAGCACCTAAATGTCTTATACCTCCCTGTAAATACACATATAACCTGTAGCATTGTGGTTCCACTGCAGCAAACCTTTAACACGGTGAGACATAAGGTCACAATTATGGCAACTTTTTAGATCATTTGAAGTGTGTGTCGGATATGTTTTACTTAGGTTAAGTGAAAACAGTAAAATAAGGGCTTCACTGATGACTGATTACAATGCCCCATGCTGGTAGCTCCTTCATTCAAATCTTGCTTACTCAAAGTAGTGAAACCCCTGCGACAAGAAGATAATGAATTAACATATAGAGAAAGAATATGGAGTATTTGCACTGTGTGAATAGATGGAGCTTCAGCAGGTCTGCAGGACTGTTTTGAATGCACACACTGGCACATTTGGATATGCTGACATCCAGGAGAACCACATCAATCTTGGGGATTATACATTAACAGTGGCATCATACGTTAGTAAATGCATTGATTATGTAATGATCACAAAGCTCACTCCAGAGCCAAAAATACTGCCTTTTGATCAGAGCAGGACTGAAAGTTGGCATCAAGAAGTTTAAGGAGAGACATTGATAGAGGTTAATGTGGTTAACATTAACCACACCAAAAATGTGGCAAGTGATCCACGATTCATTCATATGTAAGCCTACATTAAAGGATTAGCTGATTGTTCATTTTAGTTAACAATGGGGTGAAGGAGAAGCAGGTGAACAGCTTTAGGAAAACCTGTCATGGACATCATATATCACTTCCCAAGTGACAAAAAGTCTAGAAACAACTTTATTTTAAGAAAATGTAAGAGAGCAAAATTTCGATGCCAAGTTTCTGTGAAATTTTGTAGATGAGCAATACAAAGCATTTAGACTGGAAACATCACAGAGTGGCTTTGGACACATATGGTCCGGGACAGGAAGGCTCTGCTGGGGTTGATTAAAATTGGAAAGAATATCATTTGATCCTTTTATTGATCATCAGTGATATTGGTGAGATGTGGTGCTGAGTCCAAAAGATTTAAAAAACAGCACCAATTCATGGTCTGTTCACCATGTTGCCTTCTGGCAAGACATACAGAACCACCACCAGATTAAAGAACAGCTTTTATTGTCAGGCTATCAGACTATTCAACCTCAAATGTAAGAAAAAAAGAAAAGAAAAAAAAGTGGTTCTCCTATATTTTACTAGTTATAAATAAAATAACATTTTTTTCTGTTTAAGTATTAGCATATGGGACTAAAACTGCATTTCATTTCTTGGTGCCCCGCACTGCGACCATATCTGACAAGGATTGTTATTATGGCCATCTATGTATCACCAAATACTCATGGGAAGGTGGCTTTGAGTGAACTGTCAGCAAGCATGTGGCTGTTATTACTCATATTGCTTGTTTGCTTTTTTTACATTTAACTGATGCCTCTTTCTATTTTTACCCTGATGTTTTCTACTTTGCTGCTGTATTGCAGTAAATTTCTCTATTGTGGGACTAATAAAGGACTATCTTAACTTAAAAGATAACACTAGATTTAGCTCATCTACATCATCTATATCTATATTTAGGCCATCTGCATTCATATTTAGTTCATCTCTATTTTTTCCGCCATTTACTTCACTTGTTATGTTATGACCTTAAAAAGGAATCTTTTGGCTTTAAAGAAACACCAGCATATATTTGTTGAATAGAATGATATTGGCTCTACAAAGCACAAGCAATTTGCACAATCAGCTGCAATTTGGTTTGTCTTGTCAGAGGGGATGAGGGGCAGGCCCTCTCTTTTGATGCAGACCCTCATGGCTGACTTACAGCAGTCCATGATTATACATGGATGTAATAATGTGCTTTGGAGTAAATATTTAACTGGACCGGGTCATTTGAAAAATTGCTGGTGTAATGGTGTGTTCTCACAGAGAGTGCTTCACGCGCTACTTTCACTTCAGGATAAAACTAAATATATTCCACTACTCATATGAATAGGGTGAATAGTGAACTTAGCATGTTGCCCACGCTGAGCCAACCTCTCCAGGCTTGGCTTCTGTGAGGAAAACTCTGGTAAGGATTATCACCACACTGATTTGGATTTTAATGCAGGTGCAAAAAAGAGGGGTAGACGCCTGGCTTGTCCAGTTGGTTCTACTCTATTGTTTTTTGGTCATGTCTAAAAATGGGACTCTTTCACGCTACAATTAGAGTGTATGTAGCATCCATCTCTCCTTGATAACAGGGCTTTGGTGACACACCTTCTGTCCTTCGCTCACCCTTATGTGGAATGGTATTTTCAGGAGGCCAGGAGTCAATGTCCAGTTTCCAGTGCCTCTTCCTCTTAATGGCAACTGTTAGTTCTCAAGGCTTTAGTAAAGGATCCCTATGAGTCTCTGGAGCACTCTTCTCTGAAGGAATTGTCATTTCAGAGAGCTTTGCTGCTTGCACAGGCTTCTGTGGCCCCAGGGAGTGAGCAGTGTGCACGTTTGGTTTACCCAATTCTGCGTTGAAGTGACTACAGTGAGGTCAATCTTCAACCAAACCTTTACTTTGTTCTCAAGAACAGTAGGGGCTACATTACAACTACAAGCTTATTGTCCCCCACGCACCCCACAAGGAGTAGTGAGATTGAACAAAGGTTACAGTGTTATAACCCTAGTTCTATTAGCACAGGTGAAGCCCTCTACTTATGGATGCTTTTGCAGATACACAACTTGCTGTTAGGGTTTTCAGATGAAAGGTAGCTCTTTCACTGCATATGTGACCACATCAAGGTGACCACATCCCCTCTTCTTTTATGTCTCATATCCCCATTATTGGAGACAGTGAGACAACAGTGGTTCATGGTCATTCTGATTTGTTCTTTTCAAGCTTAAAGGCAGAAAGGCACTCAGTATTGTAACTGTATTGTTTCGTGGAATGAGTCTCAAGGACATTCATACAACAGCTTTGTGGTCTTCGTCTTGTCCCTTTATAGGTTTCTGTCTTTTAGACATGTCAGACTCCTTTTCAGGGTCTTTGCTCACCGGGAAAAACTCAGGTAGGAGGTGTGAGTGTCAGCTATGTTACATCTGACTGCACGCAAAAGGAACTCTCCCTTTTCCATTGATGACCAGAGATGAGAGATGTGCAGGGTGTCTGTTGTATGCTTTTGATTCTTGCAAGGTAAAGCCATGATTCCACTTTTGGGTGAGCTTTCATTAGGTGCTTTGATAACATGGAGTAGGAGGGTTGCGGCAACTAACCTACAGCAAGTAAGGATCACAGGGGCTGGTCTGATGACTGTAACCATAGAGTCCAGTAGAGGGCAGAGCCTGTTTGAAATGAAACAAAGTTCATAATATTGTAACGCTTTTTCTACAAACATAGGTAGAGCTATCTACTTATGAACCCTGGTTTACACAGGAAACTTACAGAACTTGCACTAAAAGTGCAGAGATGGCATACCCAACCAGGAGGTGTTTGTGAAGTGACCTGCTGAGACAGAGAAGGTGAGGTAGAAAGAGAGAAAAGGGCAAAAATTTTCTAAGAGAAATCAGCTCCACTATACCCAATCTCTGCATTTGTAACATGACAAAGATCAGAAAACAGAGGACTCTCATTTAATTCTGGCTAACATGGCTGCTGTGTCTCCAGCACACTAAAGTGTGGCTGTATCTTACCCTGTTGCCTGCTGAGAGATATCTAACTTAAGATGAAATTGCCATGTGACGTCCTGAATGTTTGAAGATGCACAGATGCTATAAGAAGCTGCAGACATGTCTGACGTAGACATTGAAACTGCTATGTGGGACCAGACAACAATTTTAAAGTGGTTCATTCAAGAGAGATTTCATGCTTCTCGTCTCCTGAACTTCAGACTACACACCTCCATGCCACCAGAGGCAATAAATGAAACAAATTGGAATGATCAAAAAGTTCTGAAACCGTTCTTCTAAAAAGAAAAAAAATGTACTTGATTTGACTCTGGCCACCATCCCCTTTAAAGTATTCCCTCTGTGCAACAACACACCACTCCCAGAACTCTGTCCCATTTGGAATGCTCCCTCTTCAAATTATCCCCTTCTGTGAACAGGTCTAGCACAATCTGTGCTTTATGGTAAACTTCTCCTATAAAATCTTGACCCTTTACTTTCAGTTTTAAAAACCAAAGAAAATTGCAGGGAGCCAGATTTAGAAAGTCAGGGGGTGGGCTGGGGAAAACTTCGGTGAGAAACTGTGATTTTTCAACACAATGTGCATGGGTGCGTTGTCATACTGAAGCTGAAGCTGATGCTGATGTTGATAAAATGCTGATGCTGATGGAATGTCACAGTTGCACTCTAAGATAACAGTCTGACCCATAAACAGCTCTGCAGATGTCAAAGAAAACCACCAGCGGGCTCTTGGTTTCACTGCAACCCTGATGTCTTCTGTGGTGTTGGAGACTGAGGTGCTCTAACACAGCAAAGACTGCTGTTTGGTCTCTGGGTTGTAGCCTTAGACACACCTCTTGCCCCCCGTAAGAAACCTTAACATTAGGATTGGAACATCCAGAGCCTGTTAACAGCCTGTCTGTAAGGTTCCTTACAGACTTATACACAGTGTTGCTTTTGCTCCAGATTGTGTGTAAATTGCATAGGGCCATGACCAGTGATCACAAAAATTTTTGTAATTCAGCTGCTGATGTGAACAAGCAAAGCAGCTTGGAATACTTAGTCACAAAATTATTGCTTGCACCTTCTACGTGCACATTACTGTTCATTACTGCTTATACATTACAGGAATAGTTTCAAAACTTGTTAAATGCACCTCCTACTTTCCTGTGATATTCATCATGGATTTACAGAAATACGTCAAAAGGTTCAGAATAGAAGATCAGAATTAGGACCTCATCAATAAAGATGTGATTTTTTTAACCATTCTAGGTACTTTATTTGGGTTTCCCATCCCTTTCAGCCACTGAAGGGACCATGATCTGTTCAGATCCACCAGATCACCTATGATCTGCTAAACTGGTTTCAAAGTGGCTAACAAAAACTTCCAAATGTTGTCTTTTTTTGGACACGCTATAAACCATTAATTTCATTCCCGTATCCATTAAATATATGCAACTAAATTGGATTTCCAGGTTTTTGTCATAAGCTTTTATATCTGGGTATTCTAAAGTGGTCTAAATTTTGCATGCTGAAGGGTTAAAACTTTTTTTTGCTGTTTTCATAGTTTCTTCTGTTTGTTTCCCTTTGTTTTCACAAATTAATGCATCTGATTATGCTCAATCTGGTTTGGTTTGTCCTCATCAAAAATTTTGTTTGTTGCTGCACTTGTGGCATCAGTTACTTCATTATTTCATTACCTCACTTTTTTTTAAACTTTGTTTCACAGTTTTTTCGTTTTACCTGGGTCTATACTCATTGCATTAATTCCTTTTTATACATTAATCAAAAAGGAATAGTAAATGGACTGCATTTATGCACCATTTCTCTACTAAACTGACCACTCAATGTCCTTTACACTGCTTTTCACCCATTGTCACAATAATGGAAGGGGATCAATACAAAGTGCCAACCTGCACATAAGAAACAGATACATTCACACTCTGTTGGAACACAAAGACATTCTGACATGATGAAAGGAAGAGCCGGGGATTGAACCACCAACCTTTCAGTGAGTAGATTACCTGCTTTCCTCATGTGTCACAGTGTAGCAGTCATGACTGTGAAGTGTGAAGTCACACATTATTAAACTTTGATTAAATGTAAAGAATTGTTATATAACTGAGTGTGTATGAATTATGACAGTAACTGAACACAAGTTGAGAACCCTGTAGCAACCTTCAGTCAGAGGCAAATTAATTAATTGACTAAATTAATTGACTATCATTTTTCTCTTTTTGAAAGGAAATGCCCTGAGTTGAATTTAATATAAGTAAAGGTCTGTTATTTAACATAAATTCTATTTCCCCTAACTAGAAATGATTGTAAATCCACCAATACCTCTGAGCAAAAGAAACTTATTTATAATGATTTAACAACCTTCAAGGCCAAACTTGATGCACTTCTGAAAATAATAATTTCTTTTATTACTTTACTTTTAATGTCAAAACCTTTTAATATGTGAATCAAATAACTATAAAAATGGAATCAGTCGCATTTGCATTAAGAAAATAATTTTTATTTAAAAGTTCTCAAAACCGTCACCAATCCAAATTTACACCACTCTTATCCATCCATTTTAATAATTTATCTGTAAAACTAACATGTATAGGGTTTTCAGCCCCCTTAATGTCCCATGAGTGAAAGTAGTAGAGGTTGTTGGATCACAGAACTGTCATTGACTATTTATTTATAGCCCCCACAATTCAACTTTTCATGCTGCACACTGTGGGGGGGCAGGATGGGTGTGGGGGTGATCAAAGCTCCCTTTCATTTCGGCTCCAGACTGTGGCTTCAGATCAGGCCTTCATCACTGCAGGGATGTGCTCCTTTACTACTAAATTGTATATCTTGTTGCCGTTCTTTGTTTCTGATGGCCTCCCTTTGTTTCCCTTATTTCTCAGCCTGCCTTTTGATTGGCTAGATATGCTGAAACAAAATGAGAGGAGTGTTCATGTTGAGGGGTGAGAAAAATCAAGGCGTTCCATCTTCACGAGTCAATTATTCAGGCATGGAGTCTGAGGAAAAGTGACTTTGCTAAGCAATAGATAATTTCATTGGTTTCTATGCAAATCAAGATGTATCAAGATTTTTCAGGACTGAATGGCATTATCTCACCTTATGTCAAGATAGTGTCACTCGCCTCTCTAAACACAAAATGAAACAGAGAAATGATTCACACCACACACGCAGAGAGCTCTACTAGTTATGGCTATATTAGAGTTTTACATTTTTCATGGTTAAACAAATTCGTATAGTTTAGGCCTTAATGTTTAATCTGTCATTTGGCTATGAAATGATGCTTACTCCTTTCTAACCAAAAGCAAATTAAATCAAATCAGTATTTAAAAGCTGGCACGACATTTGATTTTCTTTGCACTTTTGTCTGAATTCTAACTCAAAATTCTTCTCTATTTTTAAAACCTTTATTCTGTCACATTGGAAATCTATTGAAGATGGAAATCTGTTTTGCATGGGGTTGGCCAAAACAGCAGGGTATAAAGTTACAATGAAGCCAGCAGAGTCCACATGCTGAGATCTTGTACTGATGCATATGAGTCTTAATGAGTCCTTGCAAAGAAACATGTTAGTTTCCCAAAATTAAGGTTCTAGTGTCCCTTTATGGTCTAACTGATGTTTCAGTGGTTTTTCTAGACTGGCAGACAAACAGCTCTGATGGAAAATGAGTAGTTGAAGAGCTGTCAGACTGAAAGACTTTTTATTTTTATGTGATATCGGCTTTGAACAGCTTCACTGCACAAACACACATAATAATGTATTGATATTTGCACTTGTTATAAAATACAACAGCTGGTGTGATTCTCACAGCTAAAACAAATTTGATTTTAGAACGCTGAAGTGTTCTTTTGGCAACATTTGTAGAATATTTTGAAAATACTGACTAAGTGATATTAATATCAGGAGAACTCATGTCTGAAAAGGTTTCACTTTACTAGGCAGTGGGATATAGCTTTTATTAATCTAATTTATCATAACCTTTTATCAAACCTGAATACTCTGCTTATGGTTTTGTAGAGGTGATAGGAAGCCGGCATGTATTCTTTTCAGCTTCTCTTTGCCAAAAAATCTTTTGACAAGAAAAAAATCTTATGAATCGGTGACATCCAATTTACTTTTATTCGTGACTCAATTTCTGTTGTCACGAATGCAAGATAACGTGTCCTGTGTTCAAAAATGTAGTCTTTGGAGGAAAATGAATGACTAAGCAGGGAAAAGATAAAGATTGTTAAAAAAAACACCTTGTGCAGCACTGATCCACCACTTCAGTTTATTCTTTGCTTCCTGTTCATGTTTTTAGCTCCTAAATAATGCAGAGACCTGGGAACATCATACAAAATTATGTAGGTGTTCATTATTTTTAGGAGCTCCCTTGAAAATGCTCTGGATGTAACATTCTCAGTGTTTTAATGTTGAACATAAATTATCGGAACGTTGCGGGTACTCAGGCTTTAATTTTTAACTCACATTTCAAGGAAAAAAATGGAGTTTGAGAAGTGAACTTTGGCCAATACACATCACCACAGGCAGAGGGATCTCCTGTCTTTACTTCATTTAGAATCACCCAGATAACTGAAATCTTCTCTTCGCCTTGCATTTTTTGCTAATTTTCCTTTGGAAAATCTTTTCAAAAAACATTTAGACTTACTTCATACACTGTGTATGTCAGTCTAAAGCTTGTCACAGAAGCAGATTTAACTTCTTCCTGTGCACAGTTACACAGTCTGAGAGGCCAAAACAACCACATCCATCCATCTCTGGGTTAAGTCAATGAGGTTCAAATCGTGGGATCAACTTTTAACTGTTATATCATTTACCATTCAACCTCCAGCGACATCCCATCACCTCCTTAAATTCTGTTTAAAAACTTATTTGACTTGTCACAAATGCAAATTAAAGTGCATCCTGCCTAAATCAATTATATTACCCTAAATTTGTTCAGTTCAATTTGTGGAGGAAGGAGGTCTGACCGAGCAGATAATAATTTGGTAAAGGTCATCTTGCTGCAGTTTTAGAGGGAACATTATCTTATATCCCACAGTGCTGTGAATTTATTCAGATTTTTGACATTTTGCCATCCTACAAGATCAGATTGAGGCTCACCAAGTCTGACGGACAGTAACACACCTTTAAACCCAATTAGCGCCTGGAATTCCCCGGTTGCATTGGTCTGCATTCCAGTGATATTCTAGTGCAAATGTCCACAGAGGTGTCAGGCTGAACTATCCAGCGGAAAAAGGATTGGAGTGTGTCTCAGTCTGACTTGACGCCCAGTCTCCTTCGCCGGGGCAACCTGCAGAATCGGTGTCAGTGAGTCCCCTGGTCCGGCGTATGCCCCCTGTTGCTTTAAGCAGTGCGTCCTGCCGTCCGACAGGAGGCGTGTCTCCCCTACGGCCGGAGCGCAGCGCTACCACAAGCAAGTGCGGGGGAAGCGACTCGGCTCCTCCATAGAAACAAATCAACTTCTTTGTGCTGCTCTGGTGACTCTTTCCAGCTCCGGCTTCTCCCAAGGTAAGTCCATTAATTCAAACTTCACATACTGAATATTCTCACGTTTTTACTGCGCTTCTCTTTACGTTTTCGCTCGTCACATCTTTTCAGGAATAGCTTATATCTTTGGAAACAGATAAGTCTGAAGTAGGAGCCATTTCACATCGTATACAACCGGCAAAACGCTCAGAAAACACCGTTACGCACAACAACAGTCAGGTTTGAAGTTCATCTGCGAGTTTATAGGCGCAAATTCAATTTTATCCGGTGCCCTCAAAACGGGAAAAACATTTCAAACGTCTCAGAAAAAGATTCCGATCAGAGATTTCATAAGCCGTGGAGAGATGTGACCTCCCGTGTCTTTGTCCGACCTCTATTTGGTGACGCTCGTCACCTTTTCGGGTCCATCTCCCTTCTCCCCGGGCTGATGCCTCCTCTGTTGAAGGGATGAAAGACATTATAGGGGTCGTTAAAAGCCCGTGATCCGCTTTATGAATGATACATAGATAACATTTCGAGTTCACGGAGCTGTATAGCAACTTACAGAGACAAGCCGCGCATTTAAATCCCATATTTGATGAGCACATTAGCTCTAAATCAACTTTATCATCACGCTGCTTCGCCCGCTGGAGGGGCTCCGCTCAGCCCATTTAAAAGCCCTTTTGACGCGTACAAATGGGCATTTGTTAAGCTGTAGCTCTGTGTGCAAAAAGAGCAGAATAGAAAAAAAATCCAGATGAGTGTATGCACTGGTGCCAGCTGTGCCTTCCAACCCCTCAGCACCTTTCTGCCTGTTACGCACGGCCATCAGACAACTGCGGCTTTGTCTGCTTCATATTAGTTCAGGGCTGCTCCTTTTCTTTTTTCAAAACCTCTATGCGAGTTATAAAATACTGCGCTGATTTATTCAGTCCACGCGGAGAGACAAACACATCTCAGACACGATTTTTTTCTTTTAGGCCATTAATCACATATTAGCTCAGGAAACCTTTCAGCCTCTAAAATCTGCGGCTATTATCAAAAATAAAATTAACCTTGCTCATACTAAAACAGAGAAATTAATAAGTTCCATTGTATGCTGCGAGGTAAAGACTATACCCTAAATTATATCCCAATTACTCAATTAAAATTTCAGGAAACATTTTTTAAAGATCACATTTAGTTTGTTTAGACAACTTAAATATTAATTTAGCTTGATAAAATCGTTGGGCAGGGTGTTTTCACCGTGTTGGCCGTGATAAATGAGTGTTGTTGTTGAAGCAGTCATAAGGAAACTATATTTAACCTTTAGCCATAAACTGTATCATCATATGGATTCAGTCCAAATAGAGTGGCCCGCTGTTTTCTGAGGAAGCAAACGAGCAGGGGAAGCTGGCAAAATTAATAGGAACATAAGGAAACACGAGGCGCCACGGAGTCGCTGTCCTTGGTGCTGAACCCGTCTCAACGCAAAGACTTCTTCAAACCAGAGTCTCTGTCCGTGGTGCCGAAACCCCCTCAGTGCAAAAACACTGTTTTCATCAGCTGTGGCCTGAATACTACGCCCTTTTTTACTTCTTCACAGTCTGCCTTTATACTAATGATATTTTATATCAGAGAACTGTTAATATTTCAAGCAAAAATATTTTGTTTGTCAAACTTTGTGTTCCTGCAAATTCAGTAATTTTTCATATATCTTATACACTGCTGACAGCTCGCGTCAGGCCAACTTACTTTTCTTTTCATAAGTTCTATTATCAAATCACCTTGAGCTTTATAACACAATTTTCTTCATTATGTCTAAGTAAAGGAGTTCAGAGAAGGAATCTGTGCGATTTCGAATTTATGTGTCAGACTAACCACCCAGGCTCAGCCGAGAAACTCTTTTCATTCAGCATCCACAGACCTTGGAAATAGTACAGCAATAATGTGAGCTTCTATATCGATGTAACCACTAAAAGTAACTTATACTGTGGGAAAATAAAAGATATTTTTTTTCTGTAAATAACAAGTTCAAGGCTAACGTGACACTGTAGTTTTTCGCCTTTCAGACCATGAACGTCAGCACGGTCACCAATTCAGCTGTCAAGTAAAGGAACATATGTGCAGCCTCCTGCACTCACAAATCAGACGACATACATGAGCTGAGATGTGATGTTGAGTTTTAATCTAAGAGGTTTTACAATTGCACTGTCAGGAAAAAAATCAGAATAAAAAAAAGTAATAATGCCGAAGACAAAACACTAAGAAATAGGAGTGCAAAGCGAGGCCATTCATCATGCTGAGCGTACAGTGACAGGTTTGCTTCACGCAGCCTTCACAAGAGTCCAAGCTTGAGTGACTCCGATCAAATACAGGCGATCTTTTCAAATTCTTATCCTGGCTTTTATACGGCTGTGTGCGGCGACGCTCCGCTGCCAGCTACGGCTGTTGAAACAAACCGAGAAAAAAATCTAAGGAAAAAACCCCGAGAGCGGCGGCTAGCTAGCTGGCTGGCCGGGGACACCGCAACAGGGTAAGGGAGGGAAGTTAGGAGGGTGGGGGGAGAATCATTTCGCCGGGCGGTGTAGATCAAGGGGCGAAGGGTGGTCAGCAGGAGCCGAGAAACATGCCCGATCCCCTCTGTGCGCTCTCCCGCCGTTAGTGCTGGCTCGACGTCAGATGCTGTGCGGCAGTACAGCAGGAGGAGCTCAGGCTGCCGCTCCGCTCACTCACACGCTCACTTGGTCACGCTGGATCTCCACAAACCTCCGCTCTCTCCCCCCTCTCACCCCCTCCAATCTCTGCCTGTCTTTCAGCAGATGGATTTCTTCAAGCTCCGTCCTGCCTAACATGGATGTCCAGCCACTTCCACCACCACCACCACCTCCACGATCATCTCTCTCAGCTAAGTCGGAGGGCTGTTTCTTCTTGGCGCAGTGAGCTGGACACGCATTGCTTCTCTTTTCTTTTTTTTTGGCCAAATGGATGTGGGGAAACCGTTGCCCAGTCCGCCGGTGGTGATCATGCCGTGATATTGCAGTCGCCTGTTTCACACTAAAAGGGTACAAAAGAGAGAAAACATTCTGTGGAATATACCGATTCACGGAATAACAATCCTGTGCATCACACAAGCACCATGAAGATTACCTCCTTGCTGATATTTAATGCGAGAGTCAGGTGCACCGTCAGACTTCTTCTGCTGCTAATACACTGTGTGGGATATTGTCATGGGATGCCACACGTCCTGAGATTTGGTGAGCTACTTCTTCTCTTTACTCTGGTGTTATCGCCAAAAGTTTGACTTGTGTGTTTTCACCCCGAGAAAGCATGTTGCTCTCATCACGACCTGTTGGAGACTCACTTTCCCTCCCTTCCCTCACTTGTAAGAGTTGAAGTTGCTGTTCTGAGTGTTACTTACAGAATAATTTGCAAGGCTTCTTAGATGTTATTTTATGAAGGCAGTGTAATTCAAGAATTGGCACAGATCAAAGCTGCTAAAGACAGAAATGAATATATGAATGATATATAAGTCTATAGGGGGGCAGGAGTGGGCAGCCTGGAACTTGTTGCTGTGAAGAAAGTTTCACCTCTGAAGGATTTAACACTTGCAAATATCAGTGCCCCTCACACCACCACCCTGTGTGTGTGTACACTGTGTGCTCCTAGTGATGTTTTTATCATTCAAGTCAGCCACTTTTGTGTGTGTGCAGGTGTGTGTGGGTGTGTGGGTGTGCGTGTGTGTGTGTGTGTGTGCATGCATGCGTGTACGTGCTACATCTGATGAATTAAGATGTGATGCCATGGTGATTGTGTGTGCATGCTTGTGTGTTGTGCATGATAATTCATAGTTCCATACTGCACAGTATGTTTACATGTTGCAGCCATGTGTTCATGTCTGTGAGACACGGTTTTAAATGATCTAAAAATGACGCTGTAGCTTCACTCGATGTTTTTTTGCAGAATGAAGTGCATCATTTATCAGACTATGCCTCGTCCATATTTTAGAAACATGATGAATATTTTATTTTGCTGTCAACAAAATTTTTGGTTGACCGCTTGAACCATGATTTCCCCTTAAATTCCCCCTTAAACAGTTTTAAATCAGAAAAGAAAATTCCTGACTGCAGGAATATGGCATGTCTGTTCCAAAGCACTGTATCTTTGTGATGCTTACACAGGAAATATCCCAGCACAAATCCAGATGAGTCATTTCATCAAATGAAAATATTCTAGATTTCTTCTGTATTATTTTATGCTCAACACAAGGCCCAGTGGATTTGAATAACCGTGTGTTCAATGCTGGGGCAGCGGTTAGTGAGAGTTTAAGGCCACTGTCTAGCACCACACACTGTGTCTAAAACCATAGAACAGAGCAGCAGATAGAATGAAAACCACTGCAGATAAAATGTAATTAAAATAAAATGCTCAATTTTATATTTCAGTTTTATTAGTAATGCATTTCATGAGGAAAATATACAGTAAGACGTCACACCAACACACATCACAAAATAGAATAACACAGAGATACATAGACTGCTACCACACCATGAACAGCACACAGATATTTCAACATCAGGAGACAGACAGGATAACAAAAATGCTTGGGTTTTTTTGATTCAAGGAAACAGCACTGATACAACAAAGAAGAAGTCGCTCAGTAATTAAATCCACAATGTTCATTTCTTTAATTCCTGAATGCAAATTGATGAGGTGCAGATTGATTTTTCCACTGATGGAGCTACAAGATCTGATCCACAGTGTTGACGGATAGATGGGTGAAATCCTATGAAGCTCTGGCTTGCTGGGTGTCAGTGAGGTCTCTATCTCTCTACATTACAGTGACTCCCCACTTAGAGTCATTCAGTGCATGTGTATTTATAGATTTTTCAGCAGGTGTCTGTGAGCTTTGATGTGACTGCTGTTAAGTTTTCTTTAAGGAATGACAGATATCAGTTTCAGTTGTGGGAACATTCACCAAGAGTAAATCAGTGGCTCAGGAGAAAACTGTATTTGTTGAAGCTCAGTGGAATTTTAGCTAACGTTAGCTTTGCAGGGAGAGCACTGATGATTATATGAATAAATAATTATTTAAGCTGCATTGCAGTCACACTTCAGTAAGGAAACTCGAGAGAGATTTTAGAGAGATTAAAAAAGAATAGTCAAAAAATGAATGCAGCAGAGAGATTTTCTGAATTTTAGTCCCCAGTAATAGTAGAAACTCCCAAAAACACTGGATCCTACATTTTCTATGATGCAACTCAACCATGCCTCCTAGCAGACCCTCCTACTCTGAATGCGAATATCTGCAAAACTTCACACCACTACTCTGTGACTCAGGTCATCTCTGTTATAACATTGTATTCTTGTTCTCTGATGACTACACCTGGGCCATGTAGTGACATAATCACACCCTGATGACATCATCAGGGGTATTGTCTGAGACTGTTGTGACAAGTAAACTGATGTTCACCTGTAAAATTATGGCTGCACCATGGCTTTCTTGATTGTGGAGGAGCAGGAATTCATATAGGTGCTTTATATGATTGATATGCACTGTTCAAATGAGTGCTCTCTCATTTTGTTTCAGCACTCAATACCTGTAAATCCTTAAATTTCATGAAAGCAAGAGTGAGCACAGAGAAAATTTATGGATATGAAGGTGCTATTGAGTTCTGTAATGAGATCAAGGAGTGTATCTGAAGAAGTAGAGAGCCTCCCAATATTTGCTACAGTACTTCTTACACCTTGACTGTCTTCTTGACTTGTCAGAACTGTGCTACTTTAACTCCACCAATCAATTTTGACTTCGAAAATGGAATTTCTTCAGCTTCTAGATCAGCTTTAACTCTGAGAAATGACATAAAAAAGCTTACTATTAATGCAATGATGCCAACATTAAATATCTAAATTTGTCTTGACCATTCATTTGTAGTAGCTATTCATCAAAATAGGAGCTTGCAATGGTTCAACTCATTTAGTCGTTTGAAGAATTATGGTGCGAGAGTGATGGATAACTAAATTGGATTTTCATTTTGAAATTTAAGCACAAGAGAAACAGCCCAGAGCAAGAATGCCACTGCTGTTGATTTTTACTCTGTCTGAGCAGCTTGTGTGAAAAAATGCTCTCTATAGATTCCCAGAATCTTTTCTTAAAAGACCTTTGGAGGAGAGATATGTATAGTTCAGATTATTTTTTTTAAAGCAGCTATGCAGAGGAAAGGGAATCTGAAACAAAGGAAGAGTTCATCTGGGTTGTTTATCCCTTGTGTCTGTGGAAAAACAGAGGCTCACATGCTGACAGCCATCGATGATAGAAACCACATAAATGAATTTTCCTGTGACCGGCCGAAGATAAAGCTCGATACAGATCAGCTGTAAGGCAGCAACAGACTGAAACTCAGCAACATGTGAACTGTCAGCTTTGTAGCTATGACTCCAGCCTGCTGCTTCTGCCAAAATGTCCCGACATTTTTAGGTGTTGAATTGCAGTCAGGTGAGGTCAAGAAATAGATTTACATTTGTGGAGGAGAAGCCATACTTTGGGTAATCTGACAGGAATATAGTAGAAAATATTTCAAATACTCACTGAATGAGCTGCTGGTTTAATGCAGACGGTTTACTTTGAGAAAATAACATTAACAAAAAGGTCTAGGTCAAGAAGACGGTCCAATTAACGACGGTATGTAAAGTCGTAAATTAAATAGAAATCTTTTTATCATAGCTAAATGGCATAGTCATCCATGAGCTTTCTCACATCCAAAGGAAGCAATTTAAGCAGTATTTTTGTATCTATAAATGCATCATTTTATACTAGCACTTTTTGCCTCTGTGATCTCTGCAGAGAGGAGATTGAATCAGGTGCGTTGGCGCAGGCTGCCGTGGTTGGCATTAGTATGAAGGTCACCCTCTAATGGGGCAGACAAGCTAAATGTTGCAGGTCAAGGCTAGAAAACTGCCTCTTTAGAAAATAACTCACTCTCTTAGAAGGCTACCTGTCAATAACTGAACAGAAAAGTCCACATTTACCTCCAGGCTTCAGCCCCCGCCTCACTGATGACTTGTAAATAAGGAGATTTGCAGGAAAGAAGCGCAAGCTGCTTGGAAACAGTATGTGGCAAAGCAGATCATCCTGCAAGGGAGAGCATTAGGTATGAAATGGGAAGTGATAATCACAGCATCCTTCAATGAACAAGCTCATTTGATTTTCAGTTTATTAATGTAACTGGGTGGAGCTTTCTGGAGACAGCCTAGAGATGTTACTGATTAAAATGACATACAGCGACAACAAACAGCACTCTCACAGCTGTGAATGCCAAGAGGTTACAAAAGCAGTAAATGTGCATTAATCCTAAAAATTGTTAAAAACAAATGCAGTAATTTGTTTGTTTTTAATAACATTTGCTTCAAACTACAGAGGCAAGCTTTTAAAAAAACACTGATCCTATGAGAAAAGAAACAAAAGTATAAACCCATAGAGATTCAAATTGAACCTGGTTTCCATCCAGTGGGAACCATTTGGCATGGGGCTGAGAACAGCAGAGAGGGTAGGGAACTCAGAAAGGACTGTGTTGGTTTGTTCTTCTTAAAGTAAGAAATATAGAAAAAAACAACCACCTTGTACAAGTTAAATGCTTGCTGTCTTCCAACAATTTTTATGATACACATATTCTCATGGGTAAATCACAAAACTAGCAGCTGGTCAATGCTTTGCTAAAAAAAATCTTAAGACTGATGCAACCTCTCAGTATCCTTCAAATTATGTCCGTTGTGGAAGATGGTGCAACACCTCAAAGCTCACTCGCAGCTCTATTTCTGATGTGTGTCAGGATGTTAAGAAACTGTGTCACCCTGACAGAATGTGTGCACAGGACAAGTTTATTTTTTTTACCTTGTTAATGTTTTGCTTAGTACATATATTTCAAGCATAATAATAAAGAATAAAATAAAAACAAAATGAAGGGCTCCTCAGCAAAAAAAAAAAAAAATCCCATCATATGTTTTTCAAAAATGAATTAATAACCAAAGGAACATTGGCTGAAGAAGCATTATGTAACACTGGCAAATGTCTTTAGGATTTCAAATATTTATCTGTACTTGCCTAAAAAAATCCAGCATCAGTCAGACAAAGCTGTTACCTTAAATCGGTTCTTTAAAAATAGAATTGATATCTTCCATCTGTTGCTTTTACATAACACAAAAACAGCAAAGTAGGACAATCCTAAAATTACACATTTGAGCACAAATTCAATTTAGCTAACATACTTCAGTAATGATGGCAGTTATGTCCACCGGGATCGTCTGTTAATTCTCAGGTGTTTGAAATGAAACTGACAGCTTAACTTTGCATCATTCATTCAATGTTTATGTACATTATCTCTGTCTGTAGAGTCTACAGCAGACAATAGCTGAGAGAAAGTGGATAAGCTTTTCTTTTTTTACACAGATTCCTAATTTAATACAGCACATTTCATCAACTTAAAGTAATAGTTATTTTTTGTTCACTGTCTCGTTTATATCATACCATTTCCTTTATATTTCGCTTTGGTTTGTCAGAAGTGCTGCTATACAGTAGACTGTATTAACTGAGGGAAAACAACCAGAGCATATGATAAGTGACAATAGTAAATTCTATGTATAACATATTTACTGCCTTTGTTGTCACATGACCTACAGTTGTGATGTCACGTAGGAGGTTATACAGTCTGCAGTATCAGAGCTAAACATTCTGTAATTTACCATCATGATCATGATATGAACAGCTTTTCAAAGTCAGCAAACCTTGTGTCCAATAAAACTGTCTTGACATGAATGCAACTTCACTTTAACAAAAGCAACTGACTTTCCAACAGCAGTTTTCTCACAGTGAAGACACACACTTTCCAGTAATGAATAAATGGAAAGATGATGCAAGCATGCGGGTTCTCTGCAGTGTGTGTGTGTGTGTGTGTGTGGGTGTGTGTGTGTGTGTGTGTGTGTGTGTGTGTGTGATGTGCTGAACTTAAATAGTTTTTTGTACTCAGCCGGCTGGAGACTGTGTTTCCCCTGTGTGTGTATTGGAGAACAGCATCAGTCAATTGAACCTACATCACACTTGCTAGTGAGGTAAGAGATGAAATCTTGAACACAATCAATAGTCATGATGGAAGAAAGAAACCAAAAAAATAAGGTCCAGGGTGAAAAATGAAGCAGGTTATGGTTTATGAATTCCAATCCTGCCAGAAAAACCTACATCAAATGAGACTGGATCATTTATATATAGTATTTGGCAGAAACGGCTCTGCAGTTGAGCATGATTATAATATGAATCCAAGCAGCGTGTTAAAGATTCAGCAGGGACAGTGATAAAAACAGAACCCAGCTGAGACATTGTATTGAAAAAGCACACAACACACAAGGAAGAAGAAGCATTTGCAAGTCTAACTTGAGAATCTGTAAATGTTTGGGTAAATATGCTTATTTGCTATCTTTTGGGAAGTGAGATGGGAAGATCAATCTCATACCTGCACTGACAAGTATGGCGCTGCAGTCAGGACAAGATAAGCTGGCTTCACATAAAGACTGGAAGCAGGTGGGAACAGCTGGCCTGGCTCTGCATTAAATGAGAATATGTACCTACCCACACCTCTAAATCAGTCTATCTTGTTTGTTTGAGCTGTAGTTATGTAAAACAACAAACAGTCCTAGCCCGGTGGATATGGTTTATACTGGGCACACACTGTTTGGATCAACACAGAGAACACAGAGTTTAACCTCAAGTTGATCACCACTGACTAACTTGAGAGCTGGGCTGAAATTCTTGAGAGACTTGATTAATTGCTTAATCTATCAAAAATCTGGCTGGATAGATATCTGTAAGATCAGAAACTTAAGTTATAAGCAGTTCCACAGTCAGATTTTTATTATGGCTGTCATCGAAAGATCTGATTATTAGCTTATTTTAAGGATTATTTAAACAGAGGTATTTTAAATGTCAAAGCTGAACGCAGTATTGAGTAAGACTGTGCTATGAAAGCAATAAAATAACTTTGCTGCACAAAAGTCCATAGTGTCTTCATCTAAGCAAGTGTATCTATGCAAGTGTAGCTCATTTTATGGTATTTTTCATCTTGTTGCATGTTCGAAGTTGGGTTCTGTAAATATTTCAGTCTTTCTGTGTTTTTTTTCATCATGGCCATCTGATTTGAATAAAACCTGGAAATGAAATCTGGATGTTTGCACAATCACAGTGTAAAATCGAGAAAAATGCCAATGTTTAAAGTTTTGGCCACAATCAGAAACCTACCTGAACTCATCACCCATATTTACTGCTATGATTAAAGAAAACTGCTTTTGCCACAGTTGCCAGATATGGTTGGTGAGTAAATGTTTCGGTCCCTGTAATGGCAACATGATGCCCAATATGGCGACCTCACCATGACAGGTGACAAGACTCCTGGAGGTCTACATAGTCACTGCTCCCAGCTGTCATTCACCAAAATATAGCTTCAGCACCTTACTCCTCCTAATGTGTTTTTTTTTTTACTTTTCTGTTCATGCAGAGCTGAAACCAATTGGGTACAAGTTTAGCAGTGCTGGTTGCTGTCTATTTAAGCAGTCAGCTGTTTCCCCCCTGCTTCTCCCCCTGCTCCTGTCCTTGCCCCTGTTTCCCCAAATACTGAGGCCTTCCTTTAGCAGTAACACAGAACAGATGGAGGCTGGGGTTGTGTTTAAAAAATAGAATAAAATAAGCAGCAGCCGGAATCATCCTTACAGAAGTGTGAGCTGTCAAATTTGAAATATTGTCGTCATTTATGATCATACATTCTCTAGTGCTTCACCCAAACATGATGCTCCACTCAGTATGCACTCGATATAGCAGACAGAGTCAAATCTTCATGCTGAAATGGCTGATTTTCCAGTAATTTGTTTACAGGCTCTACATCTTTCTTACTTGAATTAGCATGCTGAATTAGAAGAGGTGTTAGAAGTCAAGGTTACTCGGAGCTAGCAATGTAGCCCTTGTTTCAATTAGTGGCATACTAGTTAAATGAATTATAGTTGTAAGATTAGGACCCAACAAGTTCTAATTTGTTATATATTTATCCTCATTGTAATCACAGTTAGAATTTCAAAGTTCTTCTACTCTGTTATCTGTAAGAAATAAAGTCTTGGGCTTTTACAGATTAAAAGAAGCTATTTCACCTTTATACACCAATTGGATTCTTCATTTTTGAGTTTTGATCCACTTCAGTGTCCTAACTCTACCTGAAAATGATCATCCATGAGCACTCTTTTCATATTTATAGTCTTTTCTCTTTTGTAACATCACCAATACAGAGATCGCTCTAAAATCTGCTCTCACTTTACAGCATTTGAGAGAGTGTGCACCTATACAAAACCAATAATGCTGAGCACAGGCCTTTAATATATTTAGAAAGTAATTCACTGCTGTTCCCCTTCAAGTGCCTTTGTGTTGCTTCCCTGCAGTGTAAATGCAGTTTAGATAATCAACCACTTCTTTGTTGTTATAAAAATGCAGAGAAATGCATACAATCATTTTATTGTAGAAGTGTATAAGCATTTCTCTGTAACTCAATTAACAGCGGACAGTTGGACAAAGGTAAAGGCTGGTTTATGACATTGAGATTAGGACGTCAGTACAACCTTTATCTGTTGCCAAAGCATTTAGCTAACATCTTTGGATGTCATGCTGCAGTGATGGCAGAGTGATAAACCTGTTGTAAAACCAGCCCTTGCCCCGATGGCTTCTGTGATTCATCTAAATAAACATGATTTACAAAGGACAGCTACAGTCAAAGCGCCTGTCTTTATTTTCTCCTCCAAATGAATGTGACTAACCTGGGGGCTTGTTTCCAACCTGTCTGATATTCTGACTAATCAGGCGCCTTTACCCACTGAACCTCATTTTGTTCCCAAATGGCTGCCATTGCTTTGGTGAGTACAATGTCATCATGACTGATAGAAGTGATGGCCAGACCCTCATCATAAGAAACCCCTTTGGGCTGTAGTTTTGAACACTGTTAGCATCATGTAAGAAGTAATACAGGTTGACGATTTTGCTGTGATGACTTAAACCTCAGAAGAAAAAGAAGAAAACAAACAAACAAATAGAACAGTACAAATTAAAAAGAAAAAATGACCAAGATTAAAACTGGTTAAAAGTTCAAAAAAAAGTTTGAGGCCTCACGACCAAAGTGTACTCAGCACATTTCTTTGGGTTTTGAGAGTCCTTGTATGCGGTGTTAATCGCCGTCCTGCCAGCAACGGGACCGGGACAAAAAGTAAATCAAGATACTGTGTCATGCAGGAGCTGTCCAAGCTAACATGCTGGTTTAACGTTGGTGCTAGATTAAAAAGTAGAGGATCATTAGAATCAGTAGAAGTCATTGTCAGGGGTCCATTTTACATTTCAATCTGGCCATCAGCTCCTAATATATCTGTTTTGTGATTTGACATGGACATCTCCAAAGACTGTTTAACCTTTTTGCCAGGAGCACACTGTAGGTAGAAATTGAATAAATGTTAATTCCTCTGGAAGATAGACAGAGCGAGTGTTAATCCTTATTATAGAGTCCTTGGGAACCTGTCTTCAGCTAGTAGGCATGTTTGCTGAGACGGAAAGAAGTTCAGCAGTTTCACAGAACGGCAACACTCATTGTATCATCCTTCATTGAGGGTAACTCAAGCATATGATGTGTCAGTGACTCTTTTATGCCCTTGGCAGCAGAGCACACGTTCTACCATGGCAGCACTTCCCCTTCACTTGTTCTTCCAGTTTATGATGATTTCATAGAAAGGAGTGGGGCTTTACTGGCCTTATTTAAACAGATGTAGAGTACAGCGCTCATGTTTTATAAGGTTGAGGGTCCTCGTTGCTCGTTTCTTCTTGAGCCATATGTGATAGCTCCAATAAAGAGAACACTTGCTGCTTTCTTTTCAGTGATAATAGTGATTCAACCTTGGTATAAACCTCTGATTTCATATTTTTAGAAACAGATAGTTCTTTGGAGAAATGTTCTGGCATTAGAGTGTGTGGACAAGTGATGCATGCTGCTCTTGCAGCCAACATTAATCATAAGAGATTTTTTAAAACCTGAGATAATTAATTCATTATGTTCTGTAGTGATGACAGCAGTGCTGTGCTCAGTCAAACCTAACTAAGCTTAGCCAGTCAAAGTGTGGGTGTCGGGAAGTCTCAGAGGCTTTGAGGGGAAAAATAATGCTTTTGTCTGAACTACATACAAAAGATGTTTATGGTAATTAAGCCTGAGCTGATATTATTGTTATTAGTTGTTTTTTGTTGAAAAAAACACTTGTAATTCATAATTTCCTGCAATATAATCAGAAGAAATACAGTATTTTCATTGAACAGTTATAAGTAGCAGTGAAAACTTGCTTGTGTAGAGCGTTTTAGAGCCTTTTACTAAATAAAATAATTGTAAGCTATAGATTTTAGTGTCCACAGTTGCCAGTGTGAAGGTGGATATGTATTTTATTTAATTCTAGGATAATTTGAAAGCTATATTTCAACATTAAGCATGTTTAAGATCTTCTGAACAAATTTTTTGGCACAAGTTGTGCAGAAATGCTTAAAACATGAAATCCTTCATATACACTTCAGTGTAATGAGCAGTTTTCTGAGGCTTAGCTTAACAAGCATTAATCTGGTGATCATGACATTACACATCAATTTTGTCCTTTCCATGTGAATACTTACAATATCCATCTGCACAGTTACTATAGTAGGAGATCAAAGTACTTGATAGTCATATCATTGTGTACATGCCAGCAGAACCAGTGTCTGTGCTTGTCTTATCCAAAATGTCCTCTGTAGAAGGCACACACACAGTCAACAGGAACACCACAGCACACTGGCCTGGTGGCTGCTCTGCCGTCTTAATTTCCTCTCTGCAGTGTGCGTGTCAACTCATATCTGTGTTATTTTCTTTGCTGTTTTTACAAAGCATGAGAAAATGAAATATTTTACTTAAATGACTTTATTTGCCTTAGTGCTGCCAGTCTGAATTATCAGCTTTCTTAAATTAAGTTTAGCAGTGGTGGCTTTGTGAGCATTACACTGTGTCTTGGCCCACAGCCAACACACTGCTGGTAAATATATTTAAATCAGTACTAAGCTGCTTAAAATATTCATATTTCACTCACAGCTAGTTTATAGAAATTTGAAACTATCTCAAGCTGGCAAAATCAGTTACATGGATAAAATATATATATATCATTTCACAATTTGGGGGAACAAAGAGAGTGGGAGCTGGTGAGCGCTGGTGAGGCGTTAAGCCCCCATGCACAGTGTGTATTTTTCTGATATGGCTGGCCCTGATAGATGCTCTTTCTCTCCCGGCTGAGAGACAGGAGGATGCTTGCCATGTTCCTCTTAGGCTCATGATACTGCTGCGTGTGAAGACGGTTAATGTGCCACGTTAAATGATTATTGTAAAAGCTGCTTCTCTGCATCCTTTCCTCAGCTTGACACAGAAAAGTCTCTGCCAGCTGTTGGTTTTGCCAAATTCAGCCTGTATGTGGATGTAATTAGCTGAGTCTTAGATGCTGACTGGAGCTGAGCTGGAGGTGACTTATGGTGCACACTAACAGGGACGGAGACGCTCTGTTCCTGCTGTACTGGAACACACTGAGGACATAAGTGACCAGATCCATTCCCTGTATCACTGTAACAGTAATACGAACCAGGACTTCTCGTGACACGCTGTCCTCTGCTCTGACCATTGTGTCTTTGTGGATAGTCCTTCACTTGAGTCACTGTGCACTAAGCTGTGCCATGATGACTCAGAGGGCCTGACTGAAATAAATCACATTGTCCAAATATTCTGTTTTACATTTTTTAAAAAATCCTCATTTGTAATCTCAACTATATTACCCTCGATCTGGTGATTTTAAAGAATGCATACATGCTGTGGTAGCAACTCACTACGACATCTGTTGCAAGTCAGTTCTTTCATTTTCAACACACATGTAACAGAGTAAACTTAGTGATTCTCAGTGGGGTTTGCGCTGCTATTTGCAAAGCTGCTTGCAATGCACTGATTCAATACCAAAAACAAAAAGCAAAATTATTAGCAAAAAAGAATATGTATGTTTAGTAGTATCGTTTATTTTTGATCAGCTCTGCCTTCAGTTATGTCTCATTCGTGAGGGGATGTGGCGTCTTGTCAAGGCTGTAGAAGTCAATTCTTTGAACTACAGATTCTTAGTAACAACCATGTGGTCAGGACCAGTTTGACTTAACTATAAATGCCACATGAACCTGAAAAATAAGTTCTTTTAAGGTAAATGACTCTTTCAATGAAGCAAAATGAAGGTTAATTAGTTTAGCTGGATGTCAGGGTTCTGTGGACTTCTCTGGGTTTAAAGCAATACTAATGTTTGTGTCAGCCATGCAAGCGGTGTAGCCTGATCAGCAGGCAGCTTTGTCTTGTTATCTCCCACCATAGTGCCGGCAGTCTCATCATCCCCCTCTAATATGGAACATAATTTTAGGCATGTTTGGTTGGTTGCACATGCTAACACGCTCCTATGAGCTGATTGATAGGTAAAGTCGATTTTTCTTTTGCCATGCGGCAAAGTTTTTTTTAACTACTTTTGCATACATTTATCTTATCTATTTAAATGATAGTATTTATCAGACAAAAATCAACTGAAATGGCCCATTTTGAACATTTTTAGTCCCAGCAAACTAATTTAGGCACATTGTCTTAAATTTTACTCCAAAAAATAAAAAAAAATATTTTTCCATTTTTGAAAGAAATGTCAACATTTCCATGTCAGCTTTTATTTTTTTGAAGAGTCACCATGATGCATATGAATGATGACACCTAAACACTGTTTGTATGTTGTGTCTATGACTCATCACCCAAACAGACATGCAGCTGAGCAGGACCACACTGGAGGGTTAGTCTGCTATTTTATGTTGTTTTCTTCTATTGCAACAGAGTTGCTATTTACAGATGTTTTTGTATTTCTGAGTTGTTTCTTTTGAACTCATGAATTGCCTCTTGGGCATGATCAAACTGTCTGTTTGGCCTGGAGGCCACATGTTCCCTTATCCCTTCTTTCACTGAAAACAAACAGCTGGTTTAGCAGTGGTTGTTAATACTACTAAGTGCTGATCCCATGCCAAACTGAAAATACAATTTCTGTTGAAAAACATGTTAAATATGTCTGCAGAGTCCTGCACAACAGCTGTGCATGAAGCAAAAGCTATGGTTCTCTGGTATCAGAGGGGAGATTCCATCACCTTTTGTCTGAGTCTTCCAGATGTCTCTATCTTTCCTCTGGCTGCCTGAGAGACAGGTGTTTGGAGACCAGAGCTGTTGTAAGTAAAAGCCTCTGATTGAGAATGGCAGAGAAGCCTCTCTAAGTCAATAACTCATTTGAAAGGGGTTATGAATTAGAATGATCTTGCTGATGGGAAGGTAGACTCCAGCCCATATCCTGCCTCGAGTCGTTGAAGAATCTGGAATAATAATCCTCCACGAAAATCGATGGCAGAATGCAGTGCCACAGGGACAAATACCAGCAACAGCCCCTTTCTGCACTACACAACTATTATCTGTCGATCGGCTGAATTTCTGCAGATATGCCATAAATCCAATTCCTTAAAATGTCATATTAAAATTTCAGGCTATTTAGATTGGCTTGTGGGTGGAGAATGACGGCTTCCCTCTCCCAGGGGCTGGGATTATATGTCAATAATGTCCTCAGTGCCAGGGAGGTTCTTTCATTAGCTTGTATTTAGATTGAAGTGTCATTCATATTATGAGAGCCTGCTGCTGCGTCTCTAAGTGTCTCAACAGTGTGCATATGTGGGTGTCTGTGAGTGTGTGTGTGTGTGTGTGTTTTCCTGTTTGTGCAACAGTTGGGCTGTTTCTCGGCTCTCAGTCTTAATAGGGTCGTTAGTCTGATAAGTCAGACGTATGATGTGTTGAGAGATACACAGTGGATTGGCACAGTTTCAGTGGATTTTACAGAGACCGTCCCAAAACTGCAAATGTTCAGGTTAGCCAGTATCACTGAGGAAACCTTCACGCTAAACTTTTCTGACTAACACATCTATTATGACAGCTGAAAAATATTCACAATTGCTTAATCCTTAATCGTAACCATGCAAAAATATACAGTTATAATTTTGCTCCTGTTTATTGCCTCCAAAACTGTACTTTTTCTGATAAGTCATCAAAATTTTGCAAGAAGTTTGCCCAGATTTGATGACACTATTTTAAGTTTGTTTACTTCTATAAGTTAAATAAGTCCTAGAAATCAACAAAAAGCCCACCCTTTAATATTACACATCAAGATTATCATGGTTTGACACTTTCTGAAATAAAAATCTAATCCAGTAATTGTTGTAAGTAAATTTCAGGTTACAGCAGACTGGAGCAGCTGGTAGGCATTTGTCTAGCTTAATCCTTGCAAACTTTTAAGATATCAGTAGTGATATTGTTGTGAAGTTTAAAATCTCTGCAATTACTCCTGTAAGATATTGTTATTTCAACCAAAAGAATCAACATATGCAAATAGATTTGTTGCTTTAGTTTTTCTTTAGGGATCTTTTAGTTCATAGTCAGCTGACATTCCTGTTGGAGGCTGTGCAAAGCAGAGTGGCTGCTGTTCAAATCGCATTGCAGTGATATACATAGTTACAGAGCTGGTGTCTCTCTGGTTGCTTTTGCCCTCCAGCAGACGTACCCAAAAACAGACATTTTGCTTCCTGGGTCAGTGGAGCGTTTGGTATGCGAATCCCTCAGGATTGCACTCTATTTGTGTCTTGTCTGATTTACTGGCCAAATAATTTCAGGATCTATTTGTCTAATAAGGTGCTTGATCACCCAGAACCTCCATTCCCATGATTTGATTTTTGCTTGTCTCATTACTAAGTATTTAATAAACAGCAAGGACACCTCTGCTACTTTAGCTTTCCTTACTGATTTTCTATGGCACATAGAAATGTTTTGAAGTAATGATAAGTTATTTAGTCTGGCTTTTTAACTTTGTAAAGTGGTTATCAAGTTTTGGAATCATCAATGATCACACTAATACAGTATAAATGGCTGAAAGAGTTCAGTGAGTTTTCTAGTTTCAAAGGATGAGAAGGATTTGCTTGTTTTCATCACAGCCAACTGATGTTATTTATTTATTTTTTTTACCCGTGGTGCCTTAATGAAAAGTTGTGTTTCCCTGTTTTGCTCTTGTTGTGCACAGACAAGATACATAAGTGTGACAACATACAATGGAAATATACATTCCAGCCAATAGTTTTACTCTGTTTCACTGGCTTACAGTGGCAGTAATACACCAAAAGACACATCAATACACCCAGAGCAGAGTTTCAGATGTTTCCTGCCACCAGTGAGCCATTTTATTCAGTTTCAAAGAACTCTGAGAAGAGACTTGAAACTTGCTGTAGATAGCTAATCCTTCCCAGGGAACATTTAGTCACCTTAAAAACTCTCAGTTTGTGGATTCAGGAATGATCTGTACCTGTGCCAGAACTTGGCTGCTGTACAGCTCTCTCAGAGTGGCTAGGACACACAAACAGGCAGGCTGGGTGAGTTCTGGAACACACCCAGTTTACATGGAAACCACAGCAGCGTTTTGCACGAGCGGTTTGTCATGATGATTTAACATACATTACACACACTGTCCGTGGGTCATAGAATCTCACTGTGGCATCATATCTGGATAATCATCATCTTAAATTTAGTCTCCAACTAATGGCTGGTGGGCAATAAACCACTTTAATCCCACATTATGTTTTTAGGTTGATGAAAGCTGGATTTTTACAGAATGTTGAGCTCAGCTTTGTGCAAAAGTAACAAATATATGGTTTCTAATGCATTATGAAACACTGTGTATATTCAGTGCAGTTAACTCCTGTGCATTCAGACACGTGTAGAGAAAGTTGCTCCCTCTAAGGAAGTATCTCACACGCTGCTGACTGGAGAAAAAAGAAAGACTTCAGGCGTTTCTTCGAAGTGCTGCAACATCACAACCAACAGGATCACTGGTTGTGGGTGGGTACTTTATTTTTTCTGTGTGAATGTGTATGCATGGTACATTCTTCTTTTATCTCCATTCTGAAAGTTTGCATGTAGCATTTTGTTTGGGTATGTTTTGTGTCTTTTCCCCCCTTTTTTTCCTCTGGCTTTTGTCACGTTTCCTCTCTTGAACTGTGATTCTCCTGATCTGTCCTTTTGTAACTCTGAAGAGGAAACAAAGAGCATCTCCATCACTCCTCTCAGCTCACTGTAACTCACAACTGTCTGCCGTGGATTCGAGTTTTTCCAAAGTCTGTGTGTTTGTGCCTGTGCTTTCATGTGGGCTAGTATCCGTACAGTGGGAGGGGAACCGCTTTGATTTCCCAAGACGTCTCGGTCAGGCCTCATCGCTTTCAGACAACAATCTCTACTTAAAGAGGAGGGAGAATGTTAGGAGGAGGGAAAGGGGCAGAGAAAAGAGTGTGTGCACCCTTGCGTGTGTGAAAGAGAGAGCGAGGGAAAATTGAGAAAGGGAGAAGATGGGATGAAGGTCAGATGGGGAAAATTTGCAGAAAAATATGAAGACACTTCAGAGGAGAGAGAGCAAATAAATAAAGGATGTTTCCTTTGAATTAAACATGACTGTAAACGGCGGTGGGGATAGGGACCTCACACTGGGTTCCTCTAAGCTGGTCAACACAACACTATGCCTCATGAGTCTGCTGGCATGCTTAACAGTTAAACCCACTGCTTGCCTTGGCTGCTCTTGTCTTCTTTATGTCTTCATACAGTGTCCTATATCATGTCTGCTGTTTGTGGTACAAATGCAAAGCATCATCATTAAAGGATCCTTGAGGTTTATGAAACCCAGACTACATGTACCCATCTTTTCCTTTGGCAAGCATGTGAGCAGTTACAAATGCGTGGTTAAACAGCAAGTGTCATGTTCTAAGGTCTTCATGTTGCCATGTTTCAGCATTTATAATGACTTCAAATTACCAGGTTAGGCGTCAACTTATCTGCTGGTTTGACCTTTCACAGTGACAGTAGTATCTTCACAGCAGTGATCTACTGGCCATCTGGCATATAGGACAAACTGGACCACTGAACTACTGTGCTGTACGAAAAGGGTTTTACCGTCTGCTGAACCCATTCTGTCTCTTTTCTCTGTGCTGTCGTGTTCTTATTGGACTCACTGGCCAATCACAACCAATCAGGGTTGAACTTGAAATTACATTTGCAATATATATCAATACTTTGAAAAATGAATATCTTTTGTAGGAAATGTGATTCCATTTCCTGTTAATTTAAAGTTCTTATTGTTATTACACACTTGGCAAGTTGCGAAATTTGGATATAGAAAGTGCTACTCACTGACATCATATTTACTTTTTCTGCCAAAGTACCTGATCTTGCAATTGTGTATTTGCATTTAACAAGCATTATTACATTTTTTATGGTTATGTCAAAGAGTTGCCACAGCCTTCCACTATGTGATCGCAGAGTTGGCACTTCAATCACAACCTCCTTATGTCCACATGTGGAAGTGTTCTTTGGCAAAAAACTTGACCCCAAAATGCTCCTGATGACCAGGCTAGCACCCTGGGTAGATAAAAGCTCTATAAAAAATAGCTTTCTATCATTTGTTACTGGAATGGCTTGGTTCAGGTTAAGGAAAGAGCGTTATCTTGTAATACAGGAGACATGACTGTTCTGCTCTAACTTTACAATCCAAGCAGACTGTTAACAAGGATCACAAGGTTCCTAACCTCCTCACATCCAGAGAGTACACTAGTTCACTCCTCTGACTGAGGTTGTGTCAGTGTAGAGAACTGTTTAAAAGAGAAAGTGAGACTTTATTGTCGCTGTTGTAGTTGACATCAACCTCAAGACCATTAAACTTAGTTTAGCTCATAGCTCAGTAGGCTGTATACAGTTGATACTGTTAAGTGTGTCTTTTATGCTGTGACACTGTATGCTTGCTTTTCTCCCCAAAAAACATTTTTAATAGTGTTTATTTCAGAAATAGGCAAAAAAATAAGTAATACTAGACTTAAACCTTTGTAAGTACAATGTTTCTAAATGGTGAAAATGACATCTTAAAACTTTCTGTGAAAAATTTTGTGAATGGTCATTTACAGCAGACATTTTAGTCACAAAAAACAGGATTTTTTAACTGCATAGGCTATTTCTTAGATTTATGCTAAAGTGGAGGCCATTTTATGGAGATACTTTAGTTGTAAAACTGAAATTAAAATCAGCCCAAGGTCTTGTACATTTAAGCAGTTATATGTCAGAAGGTTCTATCATTCCGTTGTGTCTAAAGGAAGGGGAGAACTGCAAATTAAACTGAATTTACAGGTTACTTTGTTGCTTTTTATCTGTCCTTGTTGGTTGGATAAAAACCAATGCCTTTTTGCCCTGCTACATCTCACAAACAGACACACACTCACACCTGAATGCTGTCCAGTACAACTTTGCTCCGTTAGTCACTGGGCACTGGAGGGGTTAAGTGCCTTGGTAAAGGGCACTTGGGGCAAGTGGTTCTCCTTCACATCCCTGTCACGGTTTGACCGGCACATTCATCTTGCTGGTCAAAACCATGAACTTTCAGTCTCAAGCTGGGAGGAAAAGACAGGAATAGATTGTAGGATGGCTGACAGTTTGGGAGAAAGTGTGCAAATGTTGAGGTATGATCTAATTTGAAGAAAATCTAAAATAGTCCCTTTTGGCCCTCTGTATATCACAATGATCCACAGTGTTAAGGCACAAACATGCATCTTTCCAACTTTATTCATATAAATAAACACATTTTGGGCTGAATCCTGCTCTCTGTGTCAACTCTTATATTGAACATTTCATCCTGTGTGACTCTTTAGGGGAAGTCTGCTCATCTCCTCCACCAGCATCACTTCAAAGGCTTCCCAACTCTCTTCTCATAAATTTTAGGGGCTGGAGAGAAAGTGCTGCTGGAAGTGCATTACAATATCCTTAGCTGCAGATCTGCTCACAATTTTTATGTTCCAGTCAGACTCTAGTTCCACATTTTGCTGACTGATTGTTGAATGTATATACTGAGAGACCAGTGTTATGGTCAACTGAGCTTGCCGGATTTGCTAAAAAATCAAAGATATTTGTTAACCTCTAAATATAAACAGTATTAATTGGCAATTTCAGCCATGTATTTTAATGATTTGAGTCAGGGAAGGTTGTTCAACAGTAAAGTATATGGAAAAGGTCTAATTGAACAAGCAAGCAGACCTTTTCCCTGTGAGGGTTACAATTACCCTAATTGAAAAAGCTGGACATGGATTGAAACTGGCAGTCTAATTAATGGACTCTTTTACAAGCCTCCATAGAAACCTCTGTTCAATACTTACGCACATGGGTAGGTCCACTATGTTTTCCATATCAAGCCGCCATTTGTTGGTATTTGTAAAGTGTGTATTTTTTCAGTGTTAAAGTGTTTGCATTTATGATCCTTCCTCTTTATGTTTGGAATCCCAGTGTGTTAAGGTTCTGTTAGTTATTTCAAAATGTCTTTTTTTATTTAAAGGGAACTCTGTGGTGTTCAAGTTTATAATTAAGGTTAGGCTATTGATTTCATTTTGTTGTTTCATCTATCGACTAACAGTCAAAGTCATACAAAACTGAAAACTGTGAATTTGTATCTGAAAAGGTGTTAATTGTTTTGGTGCCTTTTCATGCGCTTCAAGAAATGTCATCTGTAACTGTTAACGGCTTCCCTGCTGTTTTTCGTTTTTATGCTATTATCTTTATTTATTGGCTTTGGTGCTCATTTCTGGATCATTGTGTCACTTACAGTAAGAGGTCCACCAATGAAGTACTGTTCTTTCCATTCATTCTTTTAATTTTGTTATTGACATTAATCAATTAGCTTGAGTTATGACCAATATAAGCACTATTATGAGAAAGGCCTGTTCCATTGGCTGGATGGTTCACCATTAAAAATAAAATTAAAAATCCAATTGGAGAAGACAAATAATCTATATGCAGCATGGCACCAAACTGCCTAAACAAAAAGATAAACAAGATTGCATGTGTATTATGTAAGTTTTTTTTTTCAATAAACTTATTACTATGTTTGTTACCTACACATATCTTACTGTTAGTTTTTAGCAAAAGTGTAAAAAAATAAGATACAGTAGGAGAAGGAAAAGTCATTGTTAGGGTATAATATTATATTACCTCCCCTTGCAATACTTTACTGGTTTGTCTCAGCTCAGATTCTATGTAATTTGTGTAAACTGCAGGTTATCATATTCTGTTAATT
>JAPZDV010000025.1:25930728-25950388 GCA_029814665.1 Acanthurus lineatus
GTAAACTGCAGGTTATCATATTCTGTGAATTATAATAATAATAATAATAATAATAATAATAATAATAAAACCTTGTCTCTTTGCCTTTTAAGTGTTATTTATTAGTTACAGTGACAGTACAGTGTATTGTAGATAATTATCTTGCAGTGTATTATGTATCATACCATCATTATATAGCTTGATTACTGTAGTCAACATGATTTTGTTGTATCATGAGTTACTTTGTGTTTCCCAGCCAAAACACATGCACTGAAACACAGAACTTGTTTAGTCTTTCATGAAGCTGTGAATCAATAAGTGCAAGCACTAGCTGGTTTCTTTCATCCCTTTAAATGATACTCCATCAGCATTCAGAAAAAAACAAAACAAAACAAAAAAAACAACTTTTCTTTTTCCTTTTGTTTCTTGTTAAGGTTCAAAGTGATAAAGTTGAGTTTTCAGTTCATTTCATCATAGCTCATTGTGTCATAAACCTCCAGTTTATTGCTGTAGGTTTCACGCACTGCATTTATAGCATCTGTCATGATTCATGTAATAGCAACATCTGCAACACAGATTTGTCATGTGTCGTTTTTAGGTGGTTTTTATCATGCTCACGATAATTGTTTGGTTTTAATTATTAATAATTTAACAAGTTAAATAAACTTGCTGCAGGCAGCACTCGCTGTCTCAGCTCTCTCCAACAACCCAAGTTTCTCCTTATGTTCTACACTGTAAATAATTATAATCTCCTACAACTCAAAGATGTAATAATAACCGAGAGTAGTTTTACTGCAGGAGGAAAAGAAAAACCTATAAGGACATTGTTCAGTAATGAATCATATTTGTAGAAGGCTATTGCAAGCATGCAGTGTAAAGGACTGTGTTAGTGTGTGTGTCTCATATATCTGTTTCAGTTTTTAAGTGTCTTGCACGTACGTCTGTTTTTCTGCTGAGAAGTGAGAGTGTGAGCACGGGTGAGTGAGCATTTACATATGTCTGTGACTAAGCCCATTGGCACAGTACAGTATGATGCAGTGCTCCCTGCCTTGCTCTGCCTGTTTGCTGTGAGTGTAGTCTTCTGTGTCCTGGTTGTAATCCTCAGCACTGTCCCTGGGGGAAAACTGGGGATACTAACAGCAGCCAAACTGCAGGTTGCTACTGAAGAGAACAACAGGTCAGTCTGTCCTTGCTTTCCCACTGGCTGGGACATTACACAGTACAACGGTGTCGCATCATTTCAGTTGCCCCAAAGCACTAATAGATGCATTGGGAAGAAATATACCGTTCAAAAGTTAGAGTGATATGTTGGTTAGGTTAATAAACATAAATATAGATTTCCGTATCTAGAGGCTGTAAAGGAGTATGGCCAAAATGTGAGAAGACATTGAAAAATAAACTGACATTATTAATCAAACTCAACAGGCGTTACAGTTCTGATGTTATATCTATGTATTGTGTTGTAGAGATATTCATGTAGCTTAGCATGCTAATTAGCTAACCTCAGCCTACCCTGTCTCTGCTAAATTGCCTTGCTAACTTATTGTAAGACACAATTTATTTACTTCCTACCTCTACCTCATCATGCCTTTACTGTCAGTGCTAGCCATGTCTTGCTAGCGCCTGCAGTCAGAGTCCTGACCAGTGTCGCTCCAAACCACTTCAATAATACAATTCCCAATATCATACTGGCCATATTAGTATAAGAAGCTGTGTCCTAGTCTAGCAGAGTTTCTTTGGCTCAACAGTAAGGCCACCAGCTGCACAGCTAACTTAGCTTTCAAGCTAATGGCAGCACTATACAGTCAAAAAGATCTACAGCTAACAATACAGACGTGATTTTCTTTACTTTGCCAGGAAATGTAAACATTAAAAAAACCTTCAGGTGATTGAAGAAACAATCATCAATTTACAGATTTGTTAAAAGGACCAGAGAATGCATTGAATTAGCATATGTCTGTGAAATGAGAAAAATGGTACCATACTTTTACTATGTAATTGAAAACAAACAAACAAAACAAAACTGTTTAGCTGGTCTTGAGGTTGTCAATGACCACCAAAGACAGAAATAAATAATAATAAAAGGGAATAGGAGTGAATCCTACAAAACATTTCGTTGTTGGTTCTCACCCTTGCAGTTTTCCTTTTTAAAGCACTATTGAACTTTTGTCTTACTGTCTTTCCTCTGACAGCTCCATTGCACAGACCTATGGCCTCCTCTCTACGGCTTTCAATGAATCAGTCTGTGGTACTACACAGGTCACTACACGTGGGATCTTATCTCATTCATTAGGAACATGGATAACAACTAGACATTAAATTAATAATTCAAATTTAGCAAGTAGTAGAATCTCTGGAATCTCTCTCCTTTGCCCTCATTCACCACCCGAGTCACTCAGTCCTGTTAAGAAAAAGCGATTAAAGCCAGTAAGTGATGACACACAGTGACTCAGGCTGCTTGTGTAAGTACAATCTGAAAGCAGCCTTGGGGGAACTGTAGGAGAAAAGTGCATGGACTCTCTACCTCATTCTGAGGTGAAAATAGACATTGCAGATCCACTGAGAGACAGAACTGTTGGCAGGTGTCCCATATCAAGTAGCATGTAATGACCCCATGCTGCATGGCAGAGTAAAAGAAGAGGTCAGAGAGGCGGCTGGGAAGTCACTAGCGTCAAATCCAGGACCATCTGGGAAATTTTATGTGAAGACAGCAATGGATTAACACCCTCCAATCCTTCCAAACATTCTTTTCTTGACTATAGCACTGAAATCCTGAGTGTTTAGTGGTCACAAGTAGGTGAGTAGTCATTGGGTGGGTCAGAGTGTAGTTGTGTTGTTTATTCCCAGAAACATAAAAATGAGAATATCGTAGCTGCAAGCAGTACATGGGACCAGGCATAACACAATACAGCATCCTGTAAGACATGGCTGTACCTTCTGAGCAAGTTTAAGTGTAACCGAAGTAATCGTCAGTGAGATGTGGTCAACTTCCTGTTTCTTTCCACCTGACCAACTTTGTCAAAAAAAATGGTCTGAAATAAACAGTTTAAAAGACAGAACAGAACCATGAAAGAGCAGGAAGCTATCCTAACTAACATATCGTTGCCAAACCCTGCTGAAAATCCATATTGAAGCCCCCCCCCCCTTTGCCGATTAGGTAAAAATGTTGTTTTGGGGTGGAAAGAGTATATAAGAAATTACTGAATGTAACCCAAGACAAAATTTTTGTTCCTTTTGAAATGCTGTTTCTTTTTTAAGTAATAAACCTATAATAGATTTTCTCCTGCTTTACTTTATTGAATTCTTTTTTTTTCTGGCACTCAGTGTACAGTGACAGTAATGTAGATCTAATCCTGTAATCATAACAAGTGATGTCACATATGGTAACAGCAGATACACAGCAACTTAACAACAAAGACACATCACCTTATTGTTATTTGGCAGCAGTCTGCACTCTTTGATCAAGGACATGCTCTTCTCAAATGAAGGGGCGTGCATCTCCAAGACATATCCACCATCATCTAGTCTTTTTGTGTTGTCTTCAATTTGTGTCCTGGTGGATGTACATAGTTATGACCGGTCAATTTCATTAGTGACTTTTTAGCATTTACACGTCATTTCTTTGTGTTACTTTATGTAAAAAGGGCTGAACATCCGAGGGATCATGTCACCACAGGGATTGTCCTGAAAAATGATATACAAAAATTGTCATGGGTCAGGGTCTCAGGAGCAGTAATTCTTGTGTCATTAGTTGTTTTTTAAAGCATTTGACTGCCTTCAAATTTTTGGTGATGATCGATGTGTGTTGGGTTGGCATGTTGCGGGTTAACTGCAGGGCCCTGACCATGCTATCTAAAGGTCACCTGTCTGTGACCAATTGATTCTCTTGCACTGAAAGGAAAAAAAAGATTGTACCTCTTCTACAGATTGAACCTTTAATTCAGAAAAACAAAAAAAATCTGGCTTTCTGTTTTTGGACATTTTGTCTCAATTTATGTGAAGACACAAGGCAGAAATAAGAAAAGGGGTTCATTTTGGAAATCAAAGTAATGTTCTTTTCTCTGCTCGTCTGTCTCTATCTTCTTTCTCAGTTTGCCTCTCTCTCCTTGCTTCTTGCTTTGTAAGCCAAACCTCTGGAGGGCAATGGGCTAAAAACGGAAACAGACGATTTGGCCCTCGGCACTTTTTTTCTTTTAATAGGCCTGGTATTCCTGGTGGAGCAGGCAGGAGTTCACCTTGATGTCACGTATCAGCGGCAGGCTCGGGGCTCAGGGCCGGCCTATTCCTCACTGGCTCACAGTAAAAAGCAGGTTTGGGGAGGGAGGAAGGGAGGAAGAGGAAGTCAACAAATTCTTTGACCTTTTATCTGCTTGGTCCACTATGAAGAGGCAGAAAGTGTTTGTGATTTGTGTGTGTGATTAGGGTTTACAGCTAAGAAATGTTGTGTGACATGTAAAAGTGTTCATAAATGAGACCCTTACTCTGGTTTATATCATTTGGTATTATTGGCTCATTGAATGATCTTTCAGTGTTTTACAGAACAGCTATTTCCTTTGAGTTTCTCTACTTATGTCACTCACTCTGTTCTCTTTCTCTTTTTTTTCAAACAAAAAAAAATGCATCATTTCATGGTTTGGTACAGGAGTTTTGCTAGTGAAAGACTTAAACTATTGTGTTACACCAATCTTTTGTACAGAGTTTAAATACTGTTCATTTTTTACTCTAATGGCAGAAAGCACAAAGGGAAAAAAAAGAGCACAGAACAAAATAGTCTCAGTTCAGTCAAAAGAACGCTATGCAACTGTACAAATTTTTACTGATGAAACATAGCACACTAATGTTAAGCTATGATGTACGATGTCAAAAAAACAAATATTTGAACTGCGGATATATTTCTGAACATAAATTCAAGTATAATCTCTGTTATGTGACCCATCTTTTGTTTGGTGCTGCAGACCTTTTATGTTAGTTGATATTGTTGCCCTAATCAGGGTTGGTAGCTGTTGAATCTCGAAATAATAGTTAGATACTAATGTTAGGCAAGTCAACACATAAAATAAGTAATTTGTTTTTCTAACTTTGTAAACACAAACTGGCAATCTGTCTCAAACTTTGATCTTTTTTTAATACCTCAATAAGCTAACTGCAATGAAAAGTTAGTGGATCTAAAAAGACTGGCCACGTCAAGTTCAGTCTGTGTAAGTGCCACAAAAACACCTATCCATTTACTCAATTACTTACTTTTTCCCGTATTCTGTTTGCAAATCTAATGTGCAACAGTACAGGAATCACTGAGACATTGTTATATAGGTTCAATTTCCTGTTCTTTACAGTCTAGTCAGTCAAAAAAGACTGATAATTCCCTTTCTTATCCAGTTATTTGAAGTATTGTTGCAAAAACTGGTTGAGACCAATACTCTCACTCACATAATCATTTAAAAAAGCAAGTACCATTGGCTGCTGCACAGTGCTGTGCATTCATGTTTAGTGTGAAAGCCTAATAAGTACACATACATAGTTGATTACACGGGACAATAAAATATATATTTAAAAGCCTTTTGTGAAGTAAGTTGTAGTTTGACAAATTGTTTTGAATCAGTTGGCACTGTTGCAACAGCTGTTGGCTTGTGAATAGCAATTAGCAGCAGCAATATCAGATAGTAACATTAGCAATTAATGTGTAAAGGAGGTGTTTAAATAAACCACCCTGCTTTGTAAATGTGTGTGATGATCTGTGAGGCACCAAAGCTTATTGTTCCTACCTCAGTCTCCATTACAGGCTAAATTTCTCTTTGAAGAATGGAAAAACTAAAACCTTACATTACACATGTAGTGTAATTAGTATCAAGGGAGCAAAAATAAATTGACTTTAACTTCCATACAACATGAGAACTTCACTTCTTGCCGATGCATTAAGTCGAGTGAAGGTGAACCTTTTAGCAGGCATAAGATTTTCAATTGGATTTTTATGGTGTCATAACATCGTATACAGACCATTTTGCATTAATTTTGCTTGCACTAAACTTGGCTGCCTCTTGTGACATTTTTCACATTTTTATGTGTATATCACTGAGTTAATCTTGACTTCTTCACCATTAACCCTCTCTCACCCTCTCTGTCTGTCTCTCCCTCTCTCACATGCACTTCCTCTCTCTTCTCCCTCTCTCTCTTTCTTTCTCTCTGTTATTCAGTCTCTTGCTGCTTGGACAAACACTTGACCGGAGCGTCCAGCAGGCCAGACAATCGATAGCAAATGCCCATGGCTAAATCAAATTACTTCTGCTCGATTTGTACCCAGTGACAAAAGAAAGAAGAAGAAAATATAAAACAGTGTTATATCCAGGGTCACCGGCTGTCTGTAGGCTTTTTTTGTCTCTGTCCATCTGGAAGGACGCACAGAGTCAAACTCTAGCTGAGAAGAACACATTATTGCCATAAAAGCTATATTGTCCGGTGGTACAACCAAGCGGATGAATCCGTGGGTGGTCAGTGCATTGCAGATCGTTACTATACAATGTAGCTTCTTGAATAAAAACCTGCAATTATGTTAAAATCTCAAATTATTGTGAGTACTAACAAATAAAGGCTGACAATTGTTGACAGTTGTTGCTGACAACCCTGACAATTGTTTACCCTATCAACTTCACACTTCGTGGGTGTATTGCTGACAAACCAAGAAAGTGCTATATTGATTTTGTAATTGTTTGAATGAGCGGTTCTAGAAAAACATACAGAGAAAAACATTCTGGTTATGCCGCTATATTTCCCCAAGCAGGGGAATTTTCTCTACAGTTCGATAAACTTATGCATTGGTATACCAAATGTTATTGAATTAAGGTAAGTTATAGTTTGGCAGGATACTTCACTCTGGTTGGCTGCAGGGTGTCCATTATTTTTGATATAAGTCACCTGCTTTGTAGTTTCCAACTGTCTGTTCAGCATTCCAAACCATTGGCTGAGTCTGTATATATATCCATTCAGCTTATTTTTCCTTAGAAATAAAAGGATAAAAAATGAGAACATCAAGTCCTTCATTCCCTCATCGTCTGAACACCACAGAATGGCGACTGAAACACACATGCGGTGATACTGATACTTTACAATGTAAGCAATCATCTTGCATCCCGTTCACTATTCAACTCACTTTATTAGGCTGTAGCTCAAGGTACACAAGGCCTCTCATTGGTAAATGAAATTTTTTATATAAATTCAAGACAGTAGTAGGACTGGATAGCTAGCTTTTCTTGACTGTCAAATTTATTGTTTGTCTACCCTGCACTATGTTACTGGTTTTGAATCTTGCACACAGTACGTTAGCTTTTTTTTCACAGCTGAGTGAAAATGGCCAGTTGCTAAGATGTCTGTAACATTAGTTCAAAATGTCCAACATCCTGAACTTGTAAAGAAAACAGGCAGGGATGAACTGTTGAGTCTACAAAATACAAGAACAGGGAGTAGAGAACAGTAGTCTTTTTAATAAAATATATTGAAAGCTATTTCAAACAGACAAAAAATAAACACCTTGCCATTATATAAACCTGCTTCAAAATAAGAGACATACTGGCAAATATAGTGTAACTGATCATATTAAACTTTCGATATCACTTTTGCAGAATAAGGTGGTAAGTAAATGATACTTTTTTTTCTTAGAAGTTTCCTGATAGACAATTTAATACGTTATGTCACAGCAGGAGTAACATAAGTGCTAGCAATAACATTCAGCCATGACAGCGTGTCAGTGAGCCAGCATGCATAATACAAGAAACCTGCAATTGAACCCCCTTAAATGGATTTTAGCCATTATTCATTAAATTATTAAACTTATGCCTTTTCTAATCGATATATACAACATCTTCACAAAGGACAAAATAATTTAGAATTTCACAGCTTTAGCTTAACGGCTATAAACTAAAAAAACACGGTTATTCTCAAGAAATAGCTAGAAAATTGTTTGAAATGTACATCTCTTGTATACCTTTTTCATATCCTCACCTAAACCACTGACTTATTTTTCACTTTTCTTTTTTTATCCTTTGTTTTGCATTTTGTTTTTGTCCTTGATATTATTTTTTGTCATTGTATTTTAAACCATAGTGTTACTTTCTCTACAGTCCTTTCCTTCCTGTCTCCCTTTGCCTCCAGGGCCACTTTGACAATACATGATGCAGGTGTCAGGCTGCAGATACTAAGCTATCCATTTCTCTGTCTAATGGAGTTATGGCTGGCCTCTGTTGACCCTCAAACAGTTTGCGGTGGAGGAGGCGGCCACCAGCAGTGGCATTAGTGTGACATTCTCTCCTTGCTGCCTGTTTGTTCTCTGCCAGCAGATCTCATTTCAGGGTGAAAAGCTAGGCTTGACATAGAAGGACATTTAATGCAGAGGACTGATCGATTTAAGGGGAAATCTGGAGGTGAGGCTGTCTACACACGTCCACACGCCAAGTTGGGGATTTCCATCCTGGTCGTGGCCTTGGGGCTTACCTTGTGCCGCCCTCCAGCACTTTCTCCTTTTCTTTGATCTCTGGCTTCTTCATCTTCTCAGCCAGCTGTCAGAACCATAAAGGAAGAATGCATTTGCTGCATCAGGGAAAAAAAAGACTTGCAACCAAATGTCTGTTGGTTGGAGCACACAAACTGGATTCTTGTCTGAATTTCAAGAAAGATGAAGCACTGAAGGTCATTTCAGGTCAGGCTATTGATCTCCTTGGACCAGAGGAAGAGCACAACTTTGGCATCTTCTGCAAAGGTCATAAGCAGCTTAAATGTTTGTCTGTGATAAAGTCAATAATATCCACTGGAGTGTGAAGGGGGCCTCAAAGCAAGAAGTTGTTACCCTAAACATTAGAAAACCAAGATCAATCTGAGTTTGACATACTGTTAATGCTCTCAATTTAAAGATATATTGGGAAAAAATAAGACACAATAATATGTTAACAGGTAGAAACAATAATAAAATGTAAACCAAAAAAATCCAGGTGTCATTTTATAACGAAGCACAACACAAGCTTAGAGTTTATCAAACCTGAAACTGCATTTGTTGTTGTTTCAAATTTTATAATACGTCATATCAGTAATGTGTCACTTCTGTTAGTTTGAGTTACATTGTACTTAAAGGTGTAGATATGGAGATGTAGACAGGCAGACAGAGAGAGAGAGAGAGAGAGAGAGAGAGAGATATGCACAACAGAAACAGTAATAACAATTGCAGTATATATTGTAATAACTATATATATAGAATAATAATTATAGTGTTGCTCTGTATGTTATTTGATATGATCTGAAAGTCACTAACATTCTGAATGGCATCATATAAAATAAGCAGACAGTTAAACAATTACTATTTTTGTCAGTTGTGGCACTTAAACAAATTTTTACCATCTGTATGATTTAGTTGAAAAAAGAAAGACTGCAGAACTGTGTCCTAAATATTTTGTGTCAAAAGACCAAAGTCAAAATGATAAAATTATCATAATTCTTACTTCACATAATAATATTAATATAATGAAACCATAGTTGAAATATTATACAACAACCAGTTCCAAACAAAACACTGATATTACTATGGCCAACTTCACACTCCATTATAGCAGGCTATCACAGATGGGTTTGTTTTGTCTGGCTGTGAATTCATTTAAATATGGGAACCACACACTGTTGCCTCTCAGCCCCTCGTCTCCTGCAGATGAAATGCTTCACCTTCCTTTGAAAAGCCAGGCAACGAGGAACAATTTCAGACAGATGGAAACAGATTCACTGACTGGTGCAAAGTGCTTAAAAATGACCAAGGAGAGGCCTGACATTCAGATTTAATGTTTGTCTTATACCTGCAGATTCACTCTGAGAGTAGCTTCGAGGAATGTGCAGCTACAGAATGGCCTGCTGCTAATTGTGTTATTTCTTGACAGTTGAGGCTTTCTCCTTGCAGGGCCACAGCACTTGTCATCTTCAGCACCTGTATATTCTTTCTACCATTTCTCCCTCACTCACCTCTTCCATAATAACCGTTACATGTTCTGTTAAAATGCCTTCCCTCCTCCAGTCTAATTATCGCCAACCTCTTTCCCTCTCTTTCCATAATGGATACCACGAAACATTAAGAGCTCCAGTGCAGAAATTAGCGCTTGACCCGCAGCCTCCTAACTGAGATAATGTCTGTACTCTTACAGTAGAGGGAAAAAAAAAATCAGGGAGTGGGTGTGCTGGTGGGGAAGGAGGGGGGGTTTGTGGTGGAAGACTGTGATCTCCTCCTTTGCCTTTTAACTGCTGTGGGAATTGAGAGATAAAGTCTAACTCAAAAAGCTTGGTGTCTATAATCCAGACAGAGCGAGAAAGGCGACGCAGAGACACTGAGAAGGAAAGGATCAAGAGGATAGGCGAGAAGAAAAAGCTTCTCTCATCATCCTTCTCTCTTACATTTCAGCAACTGTCATTACTGAAAAATGCCTGTCTTCTCCTTCTTCCTCCCAGCATCCAAAACCACTATTCTAGTGCTCAGATAACTACTGCTATGGGAATTGGGTTGTTTCATATGGAGAGGAGGTACACAAAGAGGGAGAAGAGGCAGGAAAAAGGAAGACATTTACTGACTTTCAGCATGACAGAAAGAAGAGAGAATGGGCTGTTTATACTACAAGGCTTTGAATGCTGCTATTAATAATAATATTGGAAATTTTTAATGATAGATCATTTGTCATACTGAAATTTGTGAAATGTTGAATGTCGTGACTTTGGAAAAGCCTTCAAACAGCATTTATAGCATGTAAACTGAAGCTCTCTGTAGGATATTTCTGTTGCTATTGCTGCTATTTTACTACTGTTATGACAAGGGCTGCTTGATCCAAGTATATATACAAAAAAAAAAACTTGCACTGAATTAATTGTCTCTTTAAATGCTGTGCCAGTACAGATTAATGGAATTTATCTTTCTGTCATTTAATTCACAATTTTTCCTGGAAAATGCCATTAAATAAACATTGTATATCAAAAATCCATACTACTTAGAGGATGGATTTACTATGGGCAAGTAGAAATTTTGGACTTATTGAGGCGGTGGAGGTAAGGTCAAGGGTCAACAAATATAGTTAGTAATCATCTTTCATATACTCATAGTTTATATCCTCAGCAAATCAGCTGATTTAAACTGATCAACCAATGGATCATCTGACTTTGTTCTTGTCCAGTCGAGTGGAAACTGAGCACAGAATTCTTTTGAATTTACAGACTGAACATTATGATATGGATTGGTGGGGGTAAGAGCTGGTGAGAGAGCTATTAAAAGAAAGTGCATATCCTCTCAGATTTGGCCATAGGGCACAAAGTTCTTCCTCATCTTGGCATAATGACGTGAGGAGTCTGTGTGTCCATATGTTGGAGCTGGAGGCCTTGGATTCAGCAGGAAGTCTTATTAGCATAGCTCTGGCTGCAAGACATTTGCCTCACACTTGTTTAAAGGTAATGAGGAATCATCTGAGAGAGCGCACACTGCGATCAGGCTGCCATCTGTTACCTGCTAACACCGCTCACCCTGACAATGAGGAAAAAGCTGGAAATACTACACAGCCACACCAAGCTGTGTGTTCATATGCAGGCACTTGTTTTACAAATGGTCTATTATCTGTTTAAAAGTGGCTGACATTCTGTTCACTCCCTGCCACTGAGCTTTTATCTGTCTCCATGTCTGCATGTGCCCCGCTTTCCATCCTGCTGATTCACTGTTTCTCTTTTAGTTGGCAGATACTAACTTTTATAGCAGTATTAAGATTACATTTTGACACTTCTGTGTCAACACATTACAACTAACGCAAGCTCATAAGGAGACACTGAAACTCACCACTCTTTTAAAGTTGTTACACGTTTCATTAACAGTTGCCTTTACACTGCTTTCTTTGAATATTTTCAAAATCAGTCTGCTCTCTGCATAAAAAGGTTCTGATAATGCTTTTCTGTATGACCAAACTTTTGAACATCTACAGAATGATATTTTTCTAAGAATTGTGAAAACAAAGAGAAGATGTTGGAGCTAAGTTCATCAGGTGGACACAAATATGACTCTGAAAGGAAGATAAATGATACCCAGTCTGCTGTGGAAGCAGGCATAGCATAGCAACCATACCTTATCAGGTGTGTGTATTTTTTGTAGTTTCATTTTCTTTGCCCACAGATGGCTAAAAACAAATGGGAAGGAGTGCGCAACAAACAGATAATGTTGTCAGAGAGTCTTTGAGGGGTCTTAAAAAGTATGGCTTGTCCTAAGGAGGATGGGATGCACTGATCGGATTCACCAGAGTGGTATCAGTGTTGACTGGCATCTCTGACCAATCCACATTTAATGTTGTTCCTCTGAGAATATTGTTATTTAATTCTGTGTGTGTTTAGCTAAGTCATAATGATTTAATCACAGAGGTTTTTAGACTATGTTTTAAAAACCCTCCCCTGCCATTGTTTCAAAAAAACCACCAGATAGACTCGTTAAGATGGTTAAAATTTAATTATTATTGAAGGTGTTTTTCATGCTGATACGGTGAGTTAAAAAATCTGAATCTGTAGTTGGAGTTGGTTTGTGCATCCCCAGCTAGAGGAAAGGAATCTTTTGAGAGTACCTAAACATCAGAGCTTGGTCTTTACAAAGGTTTATATCTAGAGAACGTTAGTTCTGTTTACATTTTTTCTTGTGAGCTATCTTGAGTGTGACTTTGACATTTTAGACTGTTGGTGGAAGTGTAAAGACATTCAGAGGTCACCATAACATTAGAGTTCATCTTCTGGTCAGAATGATTCGGAACTTATTCAGCACTCAGCTATTGGCTCCAGAGATACTTTGCCATGGGCCAAAGTTTCAGTTAATCATACATTTTGACCTGGTGGTGGCACTGGAAGAAAAGTCGGTGGGTCACTGAGATAATCTTTTGGAAATTATGTATCTGCCTGGAATTTAACATCACCCATCATCTCATACTGATTTCCATTTTTTGCCAGTTAGATGTTTGCTGATAAAAGAGCAAATACTTATCGTTCTCTTTCCTTGCTGCTTCTTGATGACGCATCATGGCCTGAAACTGTGTTTGATGCTTAAGCAATCCTCTCTGTTTATTTATTGCCTTGGCACTGCTGCATACAAAGAGCTCATCCAGAGTTATGGATGGAAGTTTGTTTTTCATTTAATATTGGAAAAACAATACAGTAATCATTTTCCTCAAGAATGCCAGCATTGCACTGAATCTAATTTGCAAGTTCTAACAATTAGAGGAAGAAAAAGCCTGAAACATTATTACAATGAATCAACAACCAGGGCTGCCACTGAGCTTTGGCCAGTGGTCTAATGTTGTTTTAATGTTTCAAGGGAATCATCCAATCTGTCATGGAATACAGAGGGTGTGAGACGAACAAACAGGAAAAGAATGATTTCCGCCATGTTAATGACCATAAGATTTTGTCTGTGGTTCAGAAAAATCAATTCTAGTCTCAACCTGGAGGGAAGAAATTTTTTCCCCAGTGTTTTTATTTGTGATGGTCATAGTCTAAAGACAGGAGGGTAAATCGAAGCATGGCGGTTATTTTTATGGGGGGATAGTTACTTGGTGAATAGTTTTAGATTTTGTCTCTGTTTGCATTGTCTTCATCCTTTGGTTGTTATGGTGGATCCAATTAAACTTGCTGCAGACATGAGAAATGAGCAAAAATGAAATCAATACCATATTGAGTGTAAATTCTACCCTGCTCTATTTTGGTCTTCCATTCAAACATGGTTGCATGCACACACACACACACACACACACACACGCAGACACACACAGACAGAGCAGAGAGACTGTTAGTTAACAGGAGGCTGGTATCGGGGCAGTGAGGTGGTGAATATTGATGCCAGCTGTATTGATTGAGGACCTGTAGGGTTTGTCTTCTTTTATCCAGCGAGCCTTCTGCCTGTCCAGCGGACTTTATGGAGCATCCTGTCTATGCCTGGCTGCACATTATGAGAGGTGTGGAGGAGGCCCATTAAAAGAGCCGGAGAAACACACTTTGTCTACCTCTATACAGAGCACAGTTCAATCATTACAAGACACAGCATAACACAGCTGTTACAGTATATAATGAGCTACAACTGGCTCACTCCTCATCATATATACCCCTAGCTCAGATAGATACTATATCAAGCACTCTATGACTGTGAGTAGCCACCACACAGCCATGCAGTAATACAGCAATTACCCAGAAACCACTGATATCTGCCATGCAAACACTGGCAAATTGCTTGTACTAGCAACTTCTGTTACATGGCCACTGCTAGCATAACTCTATGGATTGCAATAATCGTTTGTCTGACAGTTAGTTAGTAGGTCCACCACTTTGGTCCAACACACATTGTTCTCCTGTGGTAATACATGTGATTGCCTGCATCCACTCAAAATATAAATGTCTGTAGACAATGCATCTCAAAAACTCTTGACTGGATTAGCATTTACTGCTTACATTTATGCTCCAAACAGGAGTACAGCCATTGATTTTAACTCTGAAGTCTTGTCTTGCACCACCATCAGGCCTATATTGATTTCAGAACTGGTGTAACTAAGTTGTGAGATTATTAGGCCTAGGGAGAAGTCAACAATACACTGACCTCTTCCAGCCTTTTTAAGGTGCAGTGTACACTAATAGTTTCCTCCCAGCATACTGCTGATGTTTTGAAACTCAACTATGAACTTTTGACTGCAAAGATTCTGAGGTCTTATTGGGCACTAAACAACTTCATCTCTAGTTGCTTTCTCCCATGTTTTGCATTTTCTTTATTTTTCCTTATTAAAATATGGGATCAAATCCTGTCAGTGTTGTCTAGAGAGAGGAACAGGAAGCTGGTGCTATACAGAAGAAATCTGAGTTAAGGATGGTTTCTCTTCCTCTTTCATGTGGGATGTGAGTGTTAAAACAAAAGGCTACATGCCCAGGTCTGGATACATTTTATCAAGCTGGCAAGCAAAGTCAAAATCACAAATTTGACTAACCGTAATTATTTTGCAATGCTTAAGTTCAAGAAAAGTTGACTATGCTACAAATATGCAAAAATATTTCCTGTCAAAGCTCGTTACCATAGTACTGAAATACTGTGTCACTGATAGCTGACATGTAGGTGCTATATGCTTTATAAAGGCACAAAATATTCATCTAGTAAAAAGGAATGTTCCAAAAAAATATCATATCAAAAGGCAAAGCTCTTAAATCTGGGAACCAGAATTGATTCAATCTTTTGATACCTCTCTGTTTTGCAAGTTAATCATAATAAAATTAGATAATAAAAAAACATTAGATTCTAGTTTCTCCATTTATTTACATCTGTAAACTGAAAGTCCTGTGTGTGAGAAAGACAGTGCTCCTTTCTAATGTCGGATTCATAGTTTCTGGCCATGCTACTGTAGCGGTGAGGATTTTAGACTTTTCTCCATTGTGAAGTGGTGTTTGTGGCCTTGTGGGCTGAAAGCCTCTGGATGTTTAAAGCCTTACATAACACCATTCAGCATTAAGTGGCACTTATTCAGATTAATGCAGCGCTCGGCTGAATCACCTGTTTTCACAACAACAGTACCAACTGAGTGGAGAGCATCTGGGCTTGGCCAAACAGGCTTTATATGATCTACCAATTTGTGATTTAGATTAGCTGTGATCTTAATGGCCATGAAACACCAGTTTAGGGTTTGTTTAGAGGTTTCTATGTGTTAAGAGTGTTTGTGTGAGTTTATTAAGGATGCAATTAGTCATCCAAGTATTTATTTGAAAAAGGCTACTGGCAACTCAAAGTTCACTTGGGAAACACATTTAAATATTTTTAACACATTTTCATCTCCATTATGCATTTCCATGCTTATTTTTAAAGTTTTAAACCAACCCAATGTAACTTTTACAGGACTTTTGAGGTTTGTGGCTATGGACTTATAAAATCATTGATATCACCATAAAGGTCCCCGTAGTCTAACCATCAAACATGCCAATAAATTTACATGCAAATGCGTATACTAAGGAGAGTGCTTATAGTTATTGCACAGCAGAATTATGCTAAATATCCTTTTTCTTACAAACATCAAAATGATACCTGAGCAGAGTTAAACAATCCTACCTGAGTGAGTGTCTTCACCTGATGAGTCTTTTGACTCGACCTTAAGGTTTGTATTAATCCTCTGCCCCTTCACCTATAGAAACATAACCACATCAGCAAATCTCTTTGAGGTTTTGATCAATTTGAATGATTTTTAGATAATGGATTAACTTTGCACAAGAATTAAGGATGAGCTTATTTATGGACATTTTCAGAATAGCTATGGTTTGAAGGACTTATTAAAGGTCTTAAAACACTTTAAAGCATGTGCTCATAGGATTACTCCACTCTAGTATGGCGGAGTGCAGGTTGAGGTGAGGGTCTAAATCCACAACCATCAGCCACCATGGTTGCTCTCTCCTCAGTTTCTCCTTAGCTCAACTCACTGTTGAAACAAAGTAGGATTTTCTGGGTCCAGTAAGAGTCTAATAAGTGATTAACCAATACACAATTCAAAATGTGCCTTCAGGGAGGTATGCTGTGAAGCTGAATATAAATCCCTGTGTGTGAAGGTGAACATGTCTAGATTTGTACTTATTGTTCATAGCTAATTATTGTTCGTGTGCGGTTCCATCTTTACTCTGTAGTCTGATTTGAAGTGGATTTAATTTCTACCCTGATGGAATATGTTCCCATTTTCTGTGTCCCAAACCAACCCGTCACTAACTGAACTACATTCACTCAGTGCTCAGTGCACCTATGGTGTGACTCATCACTGCTCTCTCCAAATGCCCAAGGCCTAATTGTGCTGAACTAAAAACACTTTCATTTTTCATAGCTGGTCTGAAACAGTTTACAGTCAAACCCTTCTAAAATTGTCCACTCTCTGACTTTCCCTCAGTCCTTGTGTGGAAAGCCTGTTACAGACCCTCTGGGCAGCCAAAGCACAAAAGGGACTCAAGCTGAGTGCTATTGCTGCATCACTGTGAGTTGGTGACATGGTGAATAACTGTAGAATGCTAAAAGGCTCACAACTCGCCTGTCTTCATTCGCTGTATTAATCTGTATACAAAAAGCTGCCATTGCTGGCTGGCTGGTGCAAAATGTCCACAGGAGTGATCCATCATCTGTTTAATGCCATGAATGAGAGACGACAAATTATGGCTGATTCAGTGTTTCATAAATAAAATTTCAAGTTAAAATGTTGCACAGTAATGAGTCACAGCTGTTTGAGGTGGAGGCTGAGCTCTCATTGGAGGGCTTGGAGCCAGCAGGTGACATCTGGGTTTTAAATGTTTTAAAGGGTTAAAAGGTGGTTTTGACCAACAAATCCAAACTTTGTTTGTTGTAGTCAGATTTTTTTTTTTTTGTGAAGTTGCATCTCACTAATTTTTGCTTATATGGCACAAAATTATGTGAGAGACAGGACACGCCCATGTGTCATATTGGATGTTGTGTTAGAAAGCAATAACTAAGAAGTCCTCCTTATCAAATGACAAAGAGTTTAATTCACTTCATTCATTTCTTAATTTAGTTAATGTCTCCATGTCCTCTTAAATGAACTGTTAAAAAGTTTTATCATTTGACACCTGATCAGGAGGAACACATTTTTTTAGTGCCCTCTCAACTGTTGCTAATCACTGTACAGTTAAAAGTTCATTTGCACGAAATAAGTTTGGATAATTTTTGGACAGAGAAAAAAAGTGGGGTTGGTTTAAGGAGTGATCATGGTTTGGATTTAAACAAGGAAGAGTCAGTGTATGGACTTTAATTATTTTGGGTTCATTAGTTTATTTACCCCTACTATGTTCAGCACAGCTCTGCAGCACTACAAAATGGAGCCTGAAAATCAAACCACCCTAACCCTAAAAACAGTTTCTATCAAAAAACTGAAAGATGTGGCTGATTCAAAGTTTCATAAATAAATTCAGGAATTTTGTATTAAGCTGCATTAATTTTGGCAAGGAGTATCTAAAAAAACAATTGAGTTTATATTTTTATTTTAGTGTCTTAATCCCATATTGAATTTAATTCTTGAGTTAATATTTGTTATGGAAACTTGAATCGTGTTTTCTCTAGTCTTGATATAAAAAAATGCTAATAGTACTCTGGAAAGACTGATTGCATGTCCTTTAACTAAAGCTATACTAGAATCCCTGTCTTTGCTGAATCTTTGCAACCCAGTCTCTCTGGAATCAAACTTGACTCATACTTGCATATCGTCACATCCTCTCTTTTCCTTGACCAAGAAGCACAGTCATCAATTCAACCACAGTTATATTTTTTTCAAAAGTTGACAGGCAAGAGAGTCCATGTCTGTGTGTGTGGCAGAGAAATATAATTAGCCGGATGTAGTTATTAGGGTGACAGATCTCTCGGTGATCCAGGCCCATTGTATGAGGATGACGTTGAGAGAAAGAAGTTAATTGTAGAGTGTGTTCATAGCCTCATTTAGACCTCAGACCTCATTAACCTGCAGCCTGTGTGATGCAGGAGGAAGACTGCAGGGGTGGCTGACTAGTGAAAAGATCAGTTCTAACTGACAGTAGAAGACAGTATTACAGCAGACTCACATACAACACATGACATCTTAGCATTAGGAGGACATTTAAGTATCATTTGCTCCAACATCCCCTGCTTGGTATTGCTCCTTATTAAAATATTACCATCATCCATTTGACTCTTACAGTAATGATGAAAACTGTAATAAACTACAGTAAATTAGCCTGAATTCTTCTGCCCAATGGCTGTGTTTTTTCACCTCAAACAGCCAAGGCAAAATCCTTGCATGTACAAACCTGCTTTGCAATAAACCTGATTCTAAATCTGAATTTGGATCTTTTAAGTGTCTTACCTACAGAGGTTCAGTAAACTGCATAAATGTAGTAACAAAGGTCCTTTCAAGAACAAATGAGCGGAGTATGGAGACAAACACACACACACACACACACACGCACACACATACACACTTTTATACCACCATATTTCTCCATCAGCCCCTGAAGTGCAAACATTATTTGTGAGTTTGCAATGATAATGCTTTATTTCCACATGTGCAGCTCCTACGGCGGGAGAACAAGGAAGAAAGTGGAATCGGTAATAAAATGGTTGAGCCTGTAATTACTTCCTGAATTATTATAAGTGCCTAACATTGTTGATGGTGGTGCCTCCCTGCACACCCTCAGGCTAAGAGCAGAAACCACCAAAGCAAGGAAGTCACATGCATGCTTTTCCCTCATGTTAAATACAGGCCATGGATAGCTGCTCAAAATATTCATCACATGCAAATGTGGTCCCTTAACACAAGCATTGGACACAGTTTACTAAAATTTGTTTTGCTTATTGATGTTCTCTAGTGGAAATGGTTCCAAAAATGAACAATTATCCGTAGTCACTTGGCAATCCCTCTGGGCTGTTGCAATTGTGTAATCCTGTTGTTTTTCCACAATAGATACAGTAGATTTCTAGAAAGTGCATCGACAAAGCTGTGCTGTGTTTGTCTTTTTTTTTTACACCTTTTACAACCAAACCATGTCCACCTGTCTTCTGTTATGTTCCTTTGTGTCTGCTCTGTAAGCATATCTGCTTCACCGAGTAGTGAGAAGACAGCATGCACTAGGCTGACGCCTCAGCATTCCCCGAGGGGGGGGGGGGGGGGGGGGG
>JAPZDV010000025.1:25983003-26003867 GCA_029814665.1 Acanthurus lineatus
TTATTATTATTATTATTATTATTATTATTATTATTATTATTATTATTATTATTATCGCTAAGAATGCACTCATTTAGTTAACCAAATATATGCATATCTTTTTCTACACGCTCTGTTATTTGTAGTGGTGAAATTGTGAATGAGACGAAGTACCAGAACAGGTTGGAAATGGAATTTCTTGTGAGGGTACAGAGTAAAAATGCTTAGGATTTTGAAATGAGTTCAAATCCTAGCATCTCTCAGTCTCATTAAGATGAGAACAATAAAAATGTCCTCAGTTTTTCCTTCCTTTTTGTTTTTATCCTCATGTCACTTATTCTGCTGCATTTCCATTTCCCTGTGTCCATGCAGACAAGTGAGCAACTCTCTCATTAGACTCCACATGTATTCATATTCAAACCCACCTACTTAAAGAGTCACCTCTCTAACACTGATTCACCTTTCTACAATGATTCATCTCCACATTTACAGGCCAGATTCCTTTCAATGGAACTGTGGAGATTCTCACAGGAAAACGGCACTTCTTGTGTGTGAACGGACCCATTCCAAACGCTCAGCTTTCCAATTATAGTACATCCTGCTTAACTGATGCTTATTAATTCCTTCAAACTCATTATGGCATGCAAAATAGGGCTCTCCCATGAGATGAATACCAATGAAAGAAGAAACTTCTCTAAAGTGCTGTTGCTGTCGGAGGTCTTTCTGTTTAGATGTTTGCTTTAAGCTCCAGCACACAGACAATATAAATGCCACTGGAAAAAGAGCCTGTCTTAAGAGTCCAATACTGAGAACACTGTAAGGAAGCATTGATCAGAATCTGTGGTAATCGCTTGTGACAGGAGGGACGAGTGCTTGTGCAGTGGTGTATGTATTCAACTAGACTTGAAGAGGGTCCTGCAGTAGAGTGTTTGTAGTTAGAGTAAATAAAGCTCCCCCTGACTGACACTGAGCCAGCAGGGCCAGGCCATAGGGCTAACCCAAACAAAACACTTCAATCTCTCACCTTTGCTCTCCACTGCTCCCCAAGGGCTTGATAGATTGATTTGCCAGCCAATCAGAGTACATTGATCGCAGAACCCGACCCCCCTCCCACCCCCAACTCCCCAGATCTCTTCTCTGTCCATTCATCTGCAGCCTGTCAGATGTATTCACTGGAGGGCAGTAGCTGTGGAGACCCACACTTTTAAACACACTTCATCAGTTTTCTAAAGAAAAACGCTTTACAGCACAACATACTGTTATTGAATCCTCCCTGGTTCCACTTGCTTTTGCTATCAGGAGTCTCATGGGTCATTGACACACTGTATAGTGCCATGAAATTTAAAGCCTTATTAGTTCCAGTAATGTGGTTTTCACATTTTTATATTTTCTGCACAGACAATGTTGGCAGTTGGAGTGCTTCCAAAGTTTGGATGGACAGAAAACTCTCTTTGCTTAATAATAATAAAGTACAAAATGAAAAACCAGGATAGAAATAACAGTTTTTAAGATAAAATGTCAAAGATATGGGTACTGGGTTCATGTATAGCAAAGGAGAACAGTGTAGTACAACTCCAAAGAATTAAGGCAATAGTCAGCTGATTGTGGAAAGAAATCTGCAGCTCCTATCAGAGCCACTAATATTAGAACACACACGTCACACACATACTTTGTCAGTGTAACTTACTGCTTTTGATATCTCCAATACTGAAGAGACACTAAGAAATTTTATTTAAAAAAAAAATGCACTGCTGATAACTTCAGATCCTATACCCTTATAATCATTGTGTATGGTATTTTCTTCCGGATAAGTAAAGCAGATAAAAAAATTGATTTTTGTCCGTCCATGTGTGTGTGTAGATATATGCATTCATACACAGGTGTTTTTTGGCTATTAAGACGCACAGCCAAAGGCAATGAATAAATAATTAAAATTAAATAAAGTTAAAAAGAGGGGAAATACTCGCTTTATATAAAGATTTTCTTGAACATGTACACAACACAACTGACCTAAAATCATTTTAACTTACACGGATTTACAATGTGACATGACTAGCAAAGATGTTTGGTGACAATGTCACAAGCTGATAATTAAAATGGAGTGAAAATAAGCACAAACAGCCTGGGGTTCAAAAGGTTAAAATTGAACTAATAGAACCCTGATTAAGCGTTTCCCAGTTTAATCATTTAATTATGAGTCTCTGGGCAAATTTTGTATTAATTTGTTGACTATTCTGTGCTGTTTGTTCCCAAATGCAATGATAAATATTCTGAATTTACTACAGCTTTGTCTCTGCACCGTGGCTAAAACTCAATGATGTCTGCAGATATCTTCCATTGGAAAAGTGCTCATATTAGATGAAATTCAAGAGCATAACCTTATTTATACTGTAGTTTTCATATGCAAAAAAGAAAGAAATAAAAAAGAATAAATGTAAGTGTTGAAAACTGATGACCCCAACTCAAATAGTTCCTTGGTTTGTCCTCTCATATTTGTTTTCAGGGGAGCAGTAGGATGTCAATAAAAGAAAATTTCATTCTTGATAATATAGAGGTGTATTAATTCATAATGTAGAAATAGACTAACCATCAACTCTTTCAATAGATTTCACTTTCCAAATTCATTTTTAATAAGTTTATCAGATCCACTTCACTGTACCACCAATGCCGAGTTTACAGCAGCAGTAAACTGGACCTGCATCATGTGCTTTAATCCTTAGCCTTGAATTATTGACCTGCGAACAAGCTCTCTGTTTTTTCCCCTCATAAAATAAGTTAGCTTCACGTACTCAGACATAGTTTTCTTCGAGAGATGTGTCTTTTCTTTTTTATTAACTGGATAAGAAAGTTTGTGCAGAATTGGTGGAATTTAGATATTTCAAATACAGGGAAAAAAGAAGAGGTTCATGTTTTCCATATAATCACAATGATCAGTACAAACCTATCAAAGCAGGTTTTCTTATGTTTCAAAAGTAAATTTAGGACGATTGTGATGTGTCTGACAAGGATTAGGTAAAAATTGGCTAGTACATTATAGTAACAGACTAAAAAGACATTCAAAGTAGGTATGTATGTAGGTTTGGATGTTATTGGGCTACAACCAGTGAGAAAACATAGGTAGCCTGCAAAAAGATGGCAGAATTTGCAATAAAAAGTGAGAAAGTGATTTGATAGATAAACGAACAGGAAAAAAATTGCAAAAAAAAAACAAACATGTTGACAGTGACAGTGTGTTGGTGTGGAGGCTGTGCAGCTGCCTGAGAGCATATTTTGATGGAGATAGACTAACTAATGTGAAGTGAAGAGCAAGGTAACTCATTACCTCTGCTGATGACTAATTAGTAAAGTAATGTAATAACTTCCAGAATGTAATCAGTTAGGTTAATGAGTAATAATAACATATGGCTGGTACCTTGCTAAATTGTATGTTCATGCAGAAAGCAAATTTCCGTCTTGTGTTTCTCATGTTAGTTTGTCCATGATGTTCTTATCCCGTTACTCACCAGTAAAGCTCAAATGATCATGTTTATTTTCCTCAAACAATAAAAGTATGTGGGCACTGGTTACATGCTAGCAAACCATATCAAGCAGAGATTGTGTTCTATGAAAGGTCTAAGCCGATTTTCTCCTGTATTAATAGTTTACTTTCATAAGCATTCCTACTGGCTGTAGGAAGCTTCATTTCCAGCTATAACAACTGAGCTCTAATGAAACACTAATAACAGCTGTGTCTCTTTTTTTGACAGGGGGGATATTCGAGTCCATTGAAAGTGGCCCATCAGGTGCTGAGGAACTAGCCTTTAAATTTGCTTTAAACACAATCAACAGGAACAGAACCTTACTGCCAAACACCACGCTCACCTACGACATCCAAAGGATAAACATCTATGACAGCTTCGAAGCCTCCAGGAAAGGTATTTCTGTGTTTGTGATTGGAAGATCTGCCTCTGGTGTTGGCATGCTCTTGGCTGCTGCTTGTGCGTGTAAATTTATGTGTGAGTAAATGTGTGTGTGCCCATATGGTGCGCCATAACTGCTTTGCATTGTAAATATATTCCCCGTTCAAGGCTTGTGAGCTGCAGCGGCTTAGATTGTGACAATTATAATCAGGCAAGGGAGAAATGCCTGAGCACTTCAAATGTAAACAGAGAGAATTGATTGGTTCCAGGTAATGACTCAGCAGCAGTAATTCAAAGAGCTGTTTGGCCCCCAGAGACAGCCAATAAAGTGCTATAATCTATCAGTTTTGTGTGTGCATCAGGCTGACATTTCAAGTCTCCTATCAATTACGGGCCATTATATCCCGTCTCAGTGATTTAACCAACTCTCTTATATCAAATAAGGTTATTAGAGTGCACAGTAGAGCTAATACAAAGATGTACATTTGTTTGTATGTGTTCAGATTACAATTTTGTGAAAGCAAGCTTAAATTGATTTTAGTCACACTTGAGCCTCAGTGTTTTGTTGTGTAAGTTTAAAGTACTAGATGCTGTGTAATCAATATTAGTAAAGGAAATATATATTTTTGTATAAATTATATACAAAAATGTGAGGTCCAGTGCAGTTCAACTCCATCTTCAAGGTTTTGAATATGATTCAAATACTCTACATAAGTGTGGCTCTCAGCCACAAGCCCACTGATCTCAATTAGCTATAGTATATCTTTCAAAATGTCTCTCAAATGAATATTTTAAAAAAAGCGAAACAAGGAGAGGGCTCTGCAAACAACTAAAACAGCTGGACACTAGGACTAGGCAATATATAAATATGGTGATAGTAGACTATCTTCAATTCTGGATATAAATATGTCATAACATGACTTAACTATTGTCTTTTCCTGGTTTAAAATGCTGCTTTACAGTGAAGTAATTTCTGAATTACTGATTTTTAAATTTTTTTTATTTATTTATTTTTTTAAATGACATTTACATTTACATTTTTTCCTATGTCCACTAAGTCATTTTATCCACACTTACCACTGCTTACTGTTTGGAACTAGTGGGAGCAGATCTGATTTTGGCAAGTAACCAAGATGGTTATTTTTATCAATAAAAGTACTAATAATATTAAAAAAATAATAACCTTTAATCAGGGATGAATAACCTGACCATTTATGCAGTTACAAAAAGGAGGATGTTCACTCAAAAATGCCATTTTATTAAGAAATTTTACAATCGTAGGCTGAGCAGCATCTGTACTATACAAGAACAGTAGAGTTTATTTAGTTTTAGTAAACTTAAATCAATACTCTATAAACATTCACAGTCAAACTACAACTTCAACAACATGCAGCAAAGCCAACTACAGTAACAGGCATCTGCAAATGTGTATGTGTGTTGGTGAGTGTGTGTGAGTGTGTTTGTGTGTATGTGCAAAAAGAGGAGGGAAAAGAGAGAGAGAGGGTGGGAAGAAATACATGACCATGTGGGTACTTTCATCACGCATGAATTCAAGATGGTGAGTGTGACTGCAAAGTTGAGCAAAGAAATGAGAGGTGAAATGGACAATGTTATTTACACACCTCTGACAACAAGATGGCGTGAGGCGAATGAGATCCTAACCCCTGTGGAAAGATAGCTGTCTCTTTCAGGAATCATGAGCCCAGTATGCAAAGTCGGGTTCATCGGCCATGACACTGGTCTTTCAACTGATAAAATGCAGCTTACTGGCCCTATGCTCGGTGGCAGAACACACAAAATGAGCAGCATGGTGCCACACAAACCATGTAGTGTGTTAGGCACACAAAAACAATAGCAAGCTCAATGACTGAGCTTTTTTCAGTAACATACACACAGGACTGGGGAGACAATAAGTTCATAACAGCACAGTTAAGCTTACACGACAGTTAAGCTTAAGGTAGCACTGTTCTTTATGTATATCTGCCCTAACAAAAGCCTCTATTAAGGAATTGCTTCAGATAGTGATTGATACGTGTTAAAGTCTGTCTCATTTTTATAACTGAGTTACTTCTTCTTCTGTTTCTCAAAGAGAGATGGGTGACTGTTCAATAGTCCAGTAAGATTACAAGTTTGTAATCAGAAACAGAACAACTTGATGTTTCTTTGCCAACCCAAACTTTACACTAAGGTGAGACATGCCTCCCCTGACAGGGTTTTAGCCTCGCCTCATTGTCCAGACTTCAGTTTTTATATGTAGGCCTCACGAAGGGGAACAAAGGATGAGCCAACATGTGAAAACAATGGTATGAGATATTGTTGCAATATCGTTGCAACTTTGATAGAGGTGTCAGAAATATTGTCCTGTTGCTGGTCATACTTACAGCTGAAATTTTAGCCTGCTTTACGGAAAATACATAGATAAATAACATGTGCAGCTATCCAGCCTGAAAATACCCAGAAATGAGTTTTGGTTCGTATTGCCCAGCTCTAGCACAGACTTCACCTGAACCCCACTGAGCTCATATCCCTTTCTGCTGTTTCTCCACTTCGTATACATTCGACTTATTCAGCTAGATGGCATTTCAGCCAAGTCTTCAGTTTGTATTACATACCACATACTAAGCCTGGCTGATTTCAGGCAATTTAGGTTAAGTTATAGACACAGACAGAACTGAACTAAACTACTAGTTCAAGAAAAAGGATTTCTCACTATCAGGAACACACCACTCTCCTCTCTTCCTCCTCTGCTCCTTGTTTCTTTTTCTTTCATTGTCAGACTGGATCCTATTAGGTAAGAACCACCTTCTTGACAACTAACAGCAGCTCACACAACAATCTGTGATGTTGACAGTGAGTATGTAAGGCAAGAGAACAGTGTTTGAAGGAACAAGTCCAGCTACAGTGTGTGTCACGCAGCCTTACAGTGTGGCTCCCTGATGATTTTTTTTTTAACGTTTTTGGACAATAACAGAGCTTGATGGCATAAGGGAACAACATGTTAGACTTTGGTTGTTGGTTTTTCTTTGCATATGGGATTTGCTTTTAATAAGAAAAAATATGAAAAATTTCAAATATATTTTAAGTGAAGATTAAATTAAAACATATTGCCAATGACATACAGTGTAACTAATGAGTCAAATATTTTCCCTCTCCAGCTTGTGACCAGCTTTCTCTTGGGGTAGCAGCCATCTTTGGTCCCTCCCACAGTTCCTCTGCCAATGCAGTCCAGTCCATTTGCAACGCCCTCGGGGTGCCACACATCCAGACCAAGTGGAAGCACCAGGTATCAGACAACAGAGACGTCTTCTACGTGAGCCTCTATCCAGACTTCTCTTCCCTAAGCCGAGCCATCCTGGACCTGGTCCACTTCTTCAAGTGGAAGACGGTCACTGTGGTTTATGATGACAGCACTGGTAAGAGCTACTTTTAAGTTCCTTTCTTTAGTTGGTATAATTCCAGCTGTCTGCACTTTACTTGCTTTAAATGTTGTTATTCCCACAACATATTCATATTGCATATATACATACAAATGCAATTCATACATTCCAGTCTTTCCCAAAACTTTGGTCATACATGTTTTAAATGAAATTACAATGGGAATTATGCTTTCCTAGCTTGGTATGTTTCGCATTCTAACATTTTCTAATTAATGCGAAACGCAAAGTTCACCTGATTAAATGTAATATTTAGTCAAAAACCAAAGTTTAGGACACATTATTGCTTTGACAGGATAATCGCTACACAAAAGTTTATGACAATTCACTCATACTGAGACATAAATGTCAAGAAATCAAAGTAATTGTGGGACTACAGAAAAGGTTTGAGGATAAAATGTTTGGGAAGGCTGAGTGTCTGTGCCTAGGCTTTGCTCCATTAAAAAGTTGTTGACATATTCAGTCAAGATCAAAGTGATGAACCTGGGTCCCTGTAAATGTTTCTTTCTGTCGTTCTACATTTTGGAAAAAAGTGAGGTGAATAAAGCATATTTTGTAGCTTTTTAAGGTGCTTTATACTTTAGTTAATCAATAGAAAATTGTCAATATGTCTTTCTGCATAGGTGTATAAATTCCCACCGTGATATTTTCTGGAATGGTGTACTCAGGGTTACTGATCAACAGCACTACATTCTAACCTTTTTATTTATCTCCAAATGAACCAAGATAAATTTGATAATATTTGTTCAAACTAAGGCCAGGTTTTTACACTGTTTATTCTACTATAACAACTTTGGGAGTCCAAAGATAGATCAGAATAATTTTATTTTTTACACCTGACATCCCGAAGAAAGAAGTTTAAAAAGTTGAGGCTGAAGTTGCGAGTTGCGTTGGTCAGTAAAGTTCTGAAGAGAATGAGGAGACCCTCACAGACTTTTGAAGGAGAACTGATCTGGAAACAGTATGAAGGTCATGTTGCACATTTGCCATCAACACCTGCACATTGGAATGATACTGATCATAAGTCTGTTTTGGTAGATAACAGGGGCAAATACCTTGGTTGTAAAGACATCCTGAAAGTGCATCTCTCAAATTCTGCTATTTACCCATACTTCAAAGCTGTGAGGAAATGCATCATGAATTTTTATTTAACTGAGCCAAAGGTGAAGCAATGAAACAAGCATTTAAATGTAACACAAATGATCAAACACTCACTGTTGTGTTGTGACGATAGTTTAATAGACTACTGATGTAAAGTTTGCTGAAACTTTCTAAGCTCTTTAACACATTAATTCTACAAGGCTGTTTCACACCGGGACAGTGTGGTCTGAGGGTTCAGACAAACAATCTTATGCAAAGACTTCATTTTTTTTAAGGTTTTTCTTTATTTTAAAATGGCAAGAATTTCAAGTAGTGAGGCAACTAAATATTTTCTATGCATTTTTTTAATAAACTTTGTACTCTTTACACATTTAAACGATATCTCTCTTCATTTTGTACCATTTCAGTACTGGTCTACGGTAATGTTCCCTATGTTCTGAGTTATGTTTCTTTATTTTTTTACTCAGAAAAACTCACAAGCAAACAAACAAACAAAAAATAATTAACTCTGTCTTTTTTTTGTTTTACAGTGTGTGTTATAATGATTTGCAGGTGTAGGGCACAGCTAAGCAGAACCAGATGGGTTTAACATTTAAAGCCTCGGGCTGCATTTAGACAAAATTAGTTGGTGCATTAATTAGCACAGGGCTGAGTGACATTATGTCTCAGAGGAGATTGTTAGCAATGCTACAGAACTGATACAATGCTGTTCTGATCACTGATATGATTGTCCAATGCAGCATAATGTCAGGTTGCATTTCTCCAAAAGAGTATTCTGTTTCCACATTTTGCCTCAGAGATGCTATCTGTACTGCAGCAGCCTAAACACACTACTGGAAAGACTTGCATTAAAAGATAGTGTGAGACTGTTTTTTGCCAGCTATTAGGCAAAAATTGGTACTTTATTTACATCTAAGAGGATCAAAGCAAACCTAGAGGAGGCAAGAAACGGCACAAAAATAATAAGTCACTGTGTAAGGCCCGGTTGGGAACTACAAAGGACTTTTTGACAGCAGGACAACTGGAGCCCTGCCATGACCAGCACCTAACAGCCAAGATTTTTGTTTAAACCCATGTTGAACTCTACACAGAACAAGGTTATATTTACAAAACTGAGATTAAAAAAATAATCATTATTCCAGTATTCTGCTGGACTGACAGAACCCAAAATGGAATTAGAAACTTAAATGCGTCTTGGAAACATGAAACAATCACTTTAATAAGCTTTCTTTCCTTTCAAAGAAAGTCTCTTTCCAATGGAGCACAGATGCTCCCAAAATGCTAAACTACTATCATTTTGATAAAGTTCCTACTGTTCAGATGTGTACATTTGTTTGCTACTTAACTACATTTGAATTTTGTTATTGTTATAACCAAATGCTGCAGGTAAAAGTAAAATCATGAATGTTATTTATTTTTATATCCCTGAAAAATAAATGACACTAAAATTTAAGTTTTATATATTAAAATGTGATGTGTGGAATAGCAGACAACAGGTTTTGCCCAGGAAAAACTGAGCATTGTTAACTCTTGTAGATGTTCCATTATTCATGGAAGTCAGAGTTTGTGAGGCTGCAGAAGATGTACCTTCCTTGTTACTAAGGGAAGCAGTTCTTGTTCAAACATTGCTATTATTACAGTCCAGGTCACCAGGCAACAAATAAGCCAGCAGGCTAGGTACATGCACCATATGCCAGGGGTCAGGGTGTGCCAGCCTGAAGACAGGCTGCCAAGCCTCCCAGAGCTGCATACAACAGACACACTGGGACTGGTTTGGCCAGGATCACAGCACTGCAGTGTGTGTTCACTGTATTTAGCATTCAGGCCAGCTAACTCTGCGTTTTAGAGTCATATACTAATTGCATGTGCTAAACTAAAAACAAGTCAAATTGTCAAGACAATTCTGCAAATAGAAATTCAAAATATTGCAGTCCGTGAACTCATTTATTCTCTGTACACAACTGTTTCTGCTGAGTGTCATCAGAAGCTGAAGGCTAGCAGAACCCAGCATGAACTGAGAGAAAAGAGTTCCCCAGTTCATCAGGGGCTAACACACAGAGGCAATGAAGGCTCACAGACACGGCGTCATTTGTAGCTTTGTCTGTATGCTTTCAGCCAGCAAAATAATCTGACTGTATGTTTATTTGAATAGAAGACAGGAAGTGGGTTTACATTGACCCTTATACTAGCTACATGCTTTTGATTTAGGTTATAATATAAATATTGTTGACATATTTTTTCTCAAAAAGATGTAAGCAGGAGAAAGAGAGCACTTGTTTTACAGGTCCAGCATGTAGGATTTTGTAGTACTGAGCAGTAAAGTTGCAGATTGCACTTGACCGAATATCCTTCAGCTCATCTCCCCTTCCAACCTACAACCTGTGATGGCTGCAAAACTCATAAAAATCACAAAAGACCACTTTTACTCATTGTTTGGTTTGCTTATAGTGGGCTACTGGGGGGAGTAGGGGGTGCATCATGGCAGACTCAATGAAACAGGAACCGCTTCCTCTGATGTAAAAGACTCATTCTTAGGTAATAAAGAAACAAAACAACAATACTTCTGACAGGTGATTATACACTAATGGAAACAAATATATACAAATAAAGAGATCCCTTTTAGTCCTTTACACTTGAAACATACAGTTTATGAGAGCCGCTGCTACTCGTTTGCCTTGGTCAACCACCTTTTGTCACAAAGCATTAATGGAACCAACCAGCACATCCTTTCCATCTCTGTGGCAGATGCAGAGCATGAAGTGTTTACACAGCAGCTCAAGAGAAAGCTATCCATAACAAGCTGTACAGTTAAAGGACTCTTTTTTAACTGTCAGCTGGATAAAAAGTGGCATCAGAGCATCAAAGATGACACAGACTGAACTTTTTTTCCCTGCTCTCCTTTAAAAGGGAACTAACTCAGTCATTGAACTGAAAGTATAGTAGATAATTTTCTATTTTAGTGTTATTCAGAATTATTGATTAGGCATGGTTTTTCTTTGGTGTACAATAAAATTTTATGCTTATGCTGTTTCTGCCATCTGTTTGTGGGAGCCTGTGTGCCTGCGTGGTGCCACAATACCAGGCTATGTTCAAGTGATTTTTTAAATGTTTCTAAACATGGTTAATCCATACGCTTAATTAATGATGCTGTTGTATTAAACAAATGTTTGTACTGACCACCTGGGAATGACAATGATCTTTACAATTATAGCAAAGCAACAAAAGCGTCAGTGGTCAAACCAAATGTCGGTGGGGAACCAGTAACAATGAAGAATCATGATACCAAACTGGATGAGTCATTATAAAATGCTTCATAACATGTGATATGGTTATTGCTATGCCATTAAGATATTATAAAACACTTTATGCAGTAGAAATGGTATTTACAGAATAATTGCATGAATCTTTAACAGTGCCTTGTTTAACTTCTAAGTGACCATTCTCAGCTCATATTATAATCAGACCCTTGTATCCTCTTTGTCCCCCTGCACTCCTCAAAGTTTTCAAATATTGTTAACTGAAGGAAGTTTAGTGCCATCTGTAACGGAAATTTTCAGAAAAGGCACAAAGGTCTTAAAGCCCTCACTAAAAAAAAACAAGCTGAAGAGCTGAGATAGAATACCTGTAAACGTGCAGTGGCGTTTGTTTGTGACATGAGCAGAAGTACAGTTTCTTCTGCTATTTCTTAAATTCTTAAATTAGACAACTCTGCCCTTGTTAAAATGATTTATTCCTAAATAAATTCTTTGTGCATGTAAACGTATGCCATGATATAATCACTATCTTCTAGCTTCAGTGTACTCAGTGGATTCAGAATTTCTGATCAGTGAAGGTTTTGATCGGACTGTAGGAATTTTGTGAACGTATACATAACTGATGATTTAACTCACTTTTTAAAAAAAATAATAAGCAGCTTTAGATAGTAGAAATATTTGTTCCTTTGCATTAGCTGTGTTTTCCCAATGAACATACTGTTCTTTGAACCCAACACAGAAAAAAAGCCTTTTAATAATTGTCTTTTTTTGTAGCTCTGTAAACGGATATATGAGTTATGCACTATTTTTATTACATCTCTGACAGAAAAGCTTCTCAAACTGCTTTGTCATTGCCCCCAGTGGTTGATAAAAGTATCTTTTCAAACAAATCTGCTAGACCTCTATCTTGAAATCATACTTGTCACTGACATAAGAAAGCACAAGTGCTACAAAGTCAAGTACTTTTAAAAATGTTCAATTCAGTATTTCCTCCAGTAGTGGTTGCAGTCTTCACTGACCTCAAGACGTGTGTACTAGAGAAAGAATTTTATTTTAAATTCTGTTTGAAAAGTGTAATTCTTTTGTCCAAAGCCAAGTTTTTCTTCTCACATTTTTCCTGTTTAAAATATTGTATTACATATTATTTTAAAATAAACTTAACCATTCCTGTATCCACTTCAAATTTAAAGTCCTCTTCTGTTTCAGTTCAGAGAATACACCACATCTAACAAAAGTGTAGAATTACAGAATATAAAACCTACACAATTTTGAGGTACTCTGAATATACTACATTAATAGCCATTTCTATTTTAAGTCAAGTCTCTAAACTAGATCCTTGCAAAGTCCAGATTAAAATATTACTGCTGCATATTGCCTAAATATTAACTTCTCAGCAGTTTACTTAGACAAGTGAACTCTCATTGCTATACATTACTAAAGGGAGCATTCTCCATATTTTACTTGTTAGCATTTTTTTTCTTTTTTTATTCTGTATGTGTAGAAGCTGTATATGTTGAAGTGGGTGGAGCTATGCTGGAATAATTTAAGGACACTGAAGTACTTGAACAAATAAGAACAATAAAAACATAATTCTCCCTGCCAAACATGTACCAGAGTGACGGAGAGTCAAAGTGATATAAATCCAGAACAGTGTGTAGACAACTAAACAGTCTTCAGAAGAGCTTGAGTCAGGTATGCTTTGTTAGAACACCGTTTTGAATGAACTATAAATATGAAATGCTTTTTAAGGAAAAAAAAAAACTTCAGACACTGTGACATGTCATCACGACATACATAAAGTCTCTTGGTGAGAGCCGTTGGCTGAAATATCAGATAATGCATTTCTGGAGTTTTCACCTTCAATATTGACCTCTTGCTAGTAGGTGAAATTTTGCCATAACCCAAACTCAAATGAAAGACTGGATACCAAACTCACAATCTACACAAGTTTCATTTAAATTTAATTTTGTGAAAATTCTGAAGTTAAAACTGAATCTTCGACAGATATCAAAATCTGAGATGTTGTATGTTGTATGCATGGGATTACTGCATGAGCATAAAGACTATAGTTATCTTTTAATGGTTTAATCTCAGGAATGAAACTGTGTGTTTGTGATGTGTGTGTGTGGGGACTTTGCCCTGCAGGCCTTGTAAAATGCTTCAGGGAGGAATTGATTGTCGCTGATCCCATCACCTAAGTTAATTAAGTTGTAAAGTGGACATAGCTGGTTCACGATAGGGTTAATAGTGGCTTGATTTTCTGTCTTGGTGATGGGAAATGAGATCTTGGCTTGACCTGCAAACAGCTTCACCTTCTCATTGTCGGACACTGAGGGCAAACCGAAATCAGATCTTAACTTTTTTCAATGCAAGAGGCACATTACCAAATAAACTAAGCAAGTCAATACAGAAAAATATTTATATAACCACATCATTTTTATGGGTTCCTCCCCTGACCCCATCCTGGCTGTTCCAAACCATGTCTGCTTTTCTAGAATGGGATATAAAAGGGCAGGAAAAAAAACTCTTTCTTTGTGCTGTTTCCCCACCAAGCAGGGAGCAAACTAGCAAATCAATAACCATAATAGGGTTCCTCTAACGGCTCAACTTTATAATGGTGAAACTGAGATGGCAGCAGCATGTGTTATAGCTTTCCAATCCAACCATAACATCCATACAACTACCTACTACAACACTGCTGCCGCTACTACCACTGCTGTTGCTGCAAAGTTTGATTAGGCCATAAGGGAGAACAGGATGCTATACAATAAAACACTGGCTCGGAAAGAACTTCTCCTTTCCGCTGTGTGGAGTCCTTACATATCTTCATTCATCAGTGACCAAACAACAGGCTTTAGTCATGGCAGCCATGACTGCTGCTGTTGTGTTCCAGTTCAGATAACGCTTGAGTTTACTATAAAAAGGCTGATTAAACAAACAAATAAAAAAAAATCAGACCACTCTGACTCTGACACACCATACTGAAATTAGTATTGGTAAATACTGATTGATTAATGATACAAGTAAATGGAAAACTCATCACTACAGAGCTACAATGGACAGTCAGTAGTATTTTGATAATGAATTAATTATTCATTATTTAACAAGCTTTTCAAATATTCAATCATTTCAGTCTCTAAAATGAGAGACCTTTTTGCTTTACATTGTCACAAATAAAAACAAAACTGGAAATCTTTGAGTCAAAAGGTTTCATAATTCTATACAGTGGGGGTGTACCATCACACCAAGTTTATTTCTTGAATGTCACACTATTAGGTTTCTTTGCTGACAAGTCAATGCCAAATCATGAAAGAATACTTATCAATACTTTTCAAAATATATGAGAACCACTCTGCACATTGACATAGATAGCTACAGTGCTCTTATTTTAAAGGGAAATACATCACCTTTAAAGTAGTTTTCCTGCCATTCTGGTTATTAACTTTCCCCAAAAGAGGGGTGATGAAGACAAGGAGCAAATATCGGTGTTGACTTCAATTCAACTAAATTATGACAGATGTGTTAACTACAATCCAGTTCATTCATTCTATATTCTATATTAGTATATAGGGTCAAACTGCCTCTCAAATTACAACATGATGGATAGACTTCTCCACTCAGGTTAGCGTTATGTTCATTACTGAGCCTACCTGCAGTTATCAACACATCATGTATGCTTGGCTTGTAAGTGAATATTTTTTTATGGCAATTTAGGCCAATAAAGAAGTCAAGGGTTGATAAGATCTTAAGAGTTCATCCTCTGGAGAGCATGAATATCTACCTCTAACCACATATATTTCATAGGAAGTTCAATATTTGATTCTGGATCAAAGTATTGAAGGGACAGAATCTTTTTTTCTTTACTGTTAGCAGTGCAAAAGCACTAGGCATAATATCAGTCTAGTCAACCCCTCTGTGTTAATAGCCTGGTTTCTATGGCAGCCGCATCCTGAGGCCATGCCTGAGGTAGCAAAGAAAAAAAAAAGAGATGCTGTATTACCCCCGGCGTATCACATCTCCATTCACTGAGACTCAGCTCAATGTCATTTTTCTGTTCTATTTTGCATGACTGTTTGTCAGTCTCTGAAACTTCCTGTAAATGCTCTGACAGCAACATTAAATAATTTAAACTGGCAATAGACAGGATTTTTATTGTCACATCGCACTATTAAATAAATGCCGTCACACATTGTAACACCTAGAGCAGACATGTCAAACACAAGGCCCCATTATATTTGGCCCCCAAGATAATATCACGTCTATTGTAACTGGCCTGCTGGTACATAACACACACCACTGATACTACAAATCCCAGAATGCACTGCAACAGCTGGTATGCCAAGACCTGCAAGCCCAGCTGCACCTTCCAACTGCTCTAATAACACACTCATCAGAAATCAGCAGTTATCCACACACATGACTCTTAATTAAATTTTAGTAAACCCCCTGACAGAGGTGGCAAAACCAAAAGTTGCCCTGAAAACTGAGAGTATCTGTTAACTAGCATTAGTGGTGCACTTGTTTGCATAGTTTGCAGAGCTGATGTGGCTATAAATAAAGAATACAACATACAGCAACACTTTGAGACAAAAGACCAGAACAAGTACAAGGGCCTGGGCAGACAGCAGAAGGGAGAACAGTAAAACACAGAGTCTGGTGTCACAGCAGACTATGAGCTCATAAGCAAAATCACAGAGTGCAGTTAATGTGGAAGAGAGTTTTGTTTGGGCCAAAAAATAGCTAAATCAGCCCGGCCCTTTACCAAAAGATAGTTTGATGAACTGGGCATGATTAAGTTTTGCAACAAGTTTGACTCCAGTTGAGGCGTTACAGAGGAATTTTTGGGCATTAAATCGATGCATGGCACGATAAAGGGAAAATTAATACATTTTTTTCTTGTTCAGAGGTTGAAAATATTCTGTCATAACAGAAGAGGTCTGCATTAATGTTCTGCACAACCTTTTTCCCCTGATGATGCATAATGGTATTTCTCATCATCTGTTTTCTCCTTGCCCTCACAGATGCATAGCCTAGAAGTTTGTTGAGTTTTATTAAATGTAATTGGTTCCTTCGTAGACTGAATGAAGCCAGTTTTGGCCTTGATTGCTAATAATCTGTTATTGACAGTCAATTCCTTCCTCAGGTGTTAATTTGCCAAAAAGAAATTGACTGGAGGCAGCTTACAGTTTTTCATTTTACTTGACACTTTACAACCATCACTGAATCTCAGAGGTGGATGTCCCATAATAATGGCAGAAACTTGGCAGCAATATCAAAGCTGTGTTTACGAGGAGACCAAGGAATTTGTAGAGTTTCCAAACTTCAGCATCAGCCAATTTGAGCTTCTTGCCCATCCCCTGTTTTTTTGGGTTTTCTTGTAGTATGATGCGCATATTTTATGAGGCACACAGAGCAGCACAGTGGCTTAGTGGTTAACACCGTTGCCTCACAGCTAAAAGGTCCTAAATTAGATTCCTGGATGGAGCAGGACCCCATCCAATTAAAATTACCCCCTCGGGGGGATTAATGAGGTGTTTATTATTATTATATTTCATTCATATCTTTTATTTTCTCTACATAGATTGTTATTTCATTTTAAAATATGCACAGTATGTTTTTAAATATTCTCATGTTTATTATTCTTTTTCTCATTTTTTTTTTTTTTGCCTGTGTCTTTTGTCCTTGGCTTTACATATTTCTCCCTAGTGGTGCAACTGCGAATTGGCTCAATTTTCAATTTTCCCTGAAGTGTTTAAGGTTTCTGAATATAACCAGTCACCAGAGTACTGGCTGGTGAGTGAAGCAAACTTGCATATTTTTATCAGCAATTGGATAGTGGAAAAGGAAAAGCAAAACAAAAGAAATAAATATTCATAAGAAGTTTCTCTCACATCTTCTCATCGATAACAAAAAACAGATCTTGATATCAATATTGCTCACTGATCCAATAATAAACTACACGTTCATTTTCTACTTGAAAAAAAAACAAGTCAGTGGCTTAAGTGGTTGATCCTTTTTCAGTCACAATAACTCCTCTCTCTCGTGTCTCCTGCATTTCTCTTCTCTGCTCAGTTGGCCTGTCCTCATCTAAAATGTAACACGTGAGCAGATTCAGATTCATTTCATAATATGGCAAAATATGACAAAAATAATACAGTAAATGCAAAAATACCTTAGCCCCATAGAGACTCTTTAATATAAACTTGAAGGGAATTTGCACTCCTTTAAGTAAAACATGTTGAAGACAAGGAAAACACAATAATATTTCTGAATATTTCATTGGTGGTGTCTCACTATCATGTTGCCAAGGGCAGACAAGGGGTCAGACACGCTAAGATGATGACAGAATGTAAGAGATTGCAGGATTCACAAAAGTCTCAAATGGCTTTCCTCAATACTGAAACTCCTCTCTTCAGACATGTTTTGAAATGCTCTAGTATACTTACATTTCAAAAACTATGTTTTCCCTGAAAAAGAAAGGTTAAATGAACTCTGGAGAGGGACTGGAGGCAGATTATCTTATGCTTCATGCCCCACCCACCTCCGCTGCTTGTGCTGGGTTGATTGAGCAGTGACCAACAATATGGCTAACACTACTACAGAGGAATATGGATCGATTTAGCCATGTGTTTTTTACTCAAAAATAATAAGGGGGACTGGATACAGTGTCTGAAGCTGGGCATCCTTTATGTCAATGAAAACTGCTAATAAAAGAATGAACCCAAAAAAGTTTAACTCCTGCGTGATAAAAGTATCCAGATCTTTCACATAGCTTCCATACTGTGGGGTCCAGAAGGCAAGTGCAAAAGAGCCTTCCAGGGTCCGAGCAGGCGAGCTTCCCTCTGCCAACTTCACTTGGCATTAAAATGATTTAATCCTTAAGCTCTTCTAGACTGTTCAAATGTTATCAGACTGAATGAATCAAATTATGACAGTTACCCAAGTCTTCTGTGGGTTATGATGTTCAAACAAAATATTAACCATTTCTCATTCACAGCTGTGCTAATACGAACTCTCACTCTACACTATTTCGTTTTGAAAATTTCATGTTCCTCTACCTGTATTGGCTGTCAGATTTGTGAAATACCAAATCTAGTTTTCCCAAGTTACTTTTAAATCACTGATCTTAGCAAGGAGAGGAATGTGAGCACATCCCTCTGACAAATTTTCCATTGGACAGAAACAGAACACTCCAGGTGAGGGTGTGTGGTGAGATTTTGTGGGATTGTATAAAAAAGAGAAATGCACTTTTGACTGAAGTTGATCCTTTGCACTGTCACCATTTTAATGTGGCAAACTGATAAAATTACCATCATCTGTTGCATCAAATAACAATTAAAAATTTCCAAACAGAGCATCAACACTTTTTATAATTTTTTAATACTGTGCTTTTCTCACCAAGTATAGATGGAATTTTCCTATGGTTTTGTGTGTAAAATCACTGCAGTAAACATGACTGTGCTGTCAGGCAGACAGAGCTCACTAGAGACAGAACTGTGGCTGTCACACACCCTCCTGTGTCTCTCCTCCCCGCCTGCACATTGTGTCAACTATCAAAGTCTGGAAAAAATGTCAGTGAAAGCTTCCAATCCATCATCACACTACTTATACTCATTATGCACCCTAATTATGATGCAGGCCAAGTTCACTGTAATAAAATGTAAATAGGGAAATAAACTGTGCTTACCTATCAAAACTCCATCTTCCAATGACATTCCAGGTTGGGGGCTATGGATACCACTGATTGTTGCCATCATTTTGGCAATTTGTGGAGCAGTCAGTGTAATTGCTGCAAACATATAAATGCTGTGGTGGCTTTCATGCGTAATGCTGCATGATGGATGCACCGGCACCGCAGGAGGACAATGTGAAGAAAGGAATTAACAATGTGATCTTTCTAACCTCCATCTCACCCAAAAGCACTTTGATTTCTGTACCAGAACACCTTTTCATGGTCTTTCTCTTAGATATTGCCATGATTCAACATAAAGAACCATTGACCAGCAGACGCATCTCTGTGCATCAGCATTCATGAGAGCCTTTGCATTAACTAGTGAAGGTGGGTGTGTAGCGGGCATAATATGAGGCTGATCAACATGCACATTTTTTCAGGTAGATAGGATTTCTTTAAAGGGAACACTGCTTGCGGGTGTGTGTACTTATGGTTTTATAAACCAGATAGTTTTTTTGGTGAACGCCATTTTTGGCTTTTGTGCACATGAACACTTTAAGTATTGATTATGGACACTGTTTTATAAATGATACCCCTAGTGACTCTTTTAGAATTTATGATAAATGCTGTCTACAGCACAGAGTCACAAGAGAGTGCCTCTTCTTGCCAAAGTGAGTATATACATTCTGCCAGTGAGAGACCTCTCAATGTACTGAAAGTCCCACAACCCCTCCAGTAATCTGTTTCAATTTGATGCGTGTGTGTGTATCCACACCAGCAGTCCCGGTTCCATCATACGCTCGGCTACCACTCAAAAGCTGTTTAGATTAGGGCTCACTGACTCTTCACAATTCACCATGCTAATCCCGCTTTTGCTGCATAGGAATGCTAATTGCAGCTGCATGTTTTTTTGTGCTCTGATCCCATATTAATGCCTTGTGTTTTTGTTTAATTTTAGTGAATTGAAAATTGCATGGTGTTGTAAAATCGGCCTATTTTTCAGCTTTTTGTAATTATAAATGTGTTGGGTTGCTCGTAAAATCAATGACATCTGTACCAGTTGGAACCCAGAAACCAAAGGGCATCAGGCTGTTCAGAGCTAAAAATCAAACCCTTTTTTATGATCAAAGTATTTCAAGAACATTGACTGGTTTCTGGCACAAACATGAATAATTAAATCTAAACAGACAGGATGAAGAAAGCTAATCACAGAATAGGTTCAACAGAAGCATTCAAAGAGGCTCTAAGAAAATATTAGTGCCTAGGAACCAGAATTGAAAATGGCAAAAGAAAGAACTCTAAAATAAAAACATATAAGGAAAAACTGAAACAACCTGTAAAACATTAGGTATCTAATATCTGTATTCCTTGTCTTGTTTTTCTTTCATTTGCTGTTTTTATCAAGCTCCTTTGAATTGGCAGGCCACTGTGTCAACAAAAGTGAGTTGTTGAGATAGATAGATAGATAGATAGATAGATAGATAGATAGATAGATAGATAGATAGATAGATAGATAGATAGATAG
>JAPZDV010000025.1:26016644-26034268 GCA_029814665.1 Acanthurus lineatus
TGGTCCTCCAAGAAACAAACACTTGAAAAAGTTGCCTAGGTGCATATCGAATATGCATTAACCAGCATTTGGGGAACACATACACTATCTTGGATGCATTCTGAATGGAAGCAGTTTGAGGCAAATTTGCGACAATAATCGTCAAGGGGTTAAGAATAGTCCCTTCTACATATTATAGGGCTATATCTAGAGTTCATCTGCTCAAATAACCATAACAAAAAAAAAAAAATCGGAAAAAAATTAGAACAGTTCGGAGAAAACAAATTTTTTGCATATTGGGACATAAAATTTGGTTGTAGAGCGACATAAACAAATTTGCTACAATGAAGAAAAGAAATACACATTCAGTACATCTACATGTTCACTGGGGTTGTCCACAAAAACAGCATTCAAACTAGCTTTAATTATTAAGAAGTCACTTGGAGACAAAGTGTCCCAACGATAATCCTGTCTTTCTAAAAGGCTAAAGCTGCTTATCCTAATGAAAAAATCAGCATGCATCATCACTGATAATCCATGTAACATAAAAGTGGAAAAAAAGGAGCATCGTTGTTTATGTGTTGTATGGTGGAGCCAATTTAACCTAACCCTTGTATTAAAGCATAGTATAATATATATGTAATTAAATTCTAAATTACTCTTCAATAACCCAGACAATTTAAATTCTTACTATAGAAACCAATACTTGGAGAAGCAATGGTGTTGTAATTTATGCCAAGATGTGTGTATTTTTTGACAGTATGCTTTACTTTTACTTGAGAAAAGAATTAAGAATTAGAAGTAACTGATAGAAACCATTATTATGATCACTATTGTGCTACTTCTTAGTCTTAGATAATACAGGTCTGCAGAGATTACTCTACATAACAATGTAGGTAGGTAGTGATGGGCCCCCTGCTTTTGGAAGTAAGGCTATGGCTCCTGCGGGCTGTAGTTGGTGAGAAATGATGTTTGCAGTTTTATAGCTATATTTAGATTGCCAAAGTTTGACAGAACAGTTGTGCCAGGTTAAAGTTGCTATATAATGACTGGACACTTACTGTAATTAGGCTGTTTAGAGAATGGTGAACCATGCCATGTCTAAAATTGGCTTCATATTCTGTCTAAACTTAAGAATGTAGCAATCAGGGAAACTGGAGTGAAGATAAGATAAGATAAGATAAGATAAGATAAGATAAGATTAGATAAGATTAGATAAGATTAGATAAGATAAACTTTATTGATCCCACAATGGGGAAATTTATGCGTTACAACAGCTCAGATACAGATGACGGAAGGTGAGCAACAATTTAAGAGAGATATTAATAAGAAAAATATCATTATATATATAGAGTTTAAAAATAAAGATATCAAGAAAAAAGGAACATTATATACATTGTTAGCAAGCATACCCAGTATGCATTATGGGTGAAGGGTTGTGCAAGAATATAGATAATAAATAAAGAAATGAGGCATCTTGTGTTCCTTAGATCAGGCTGAGGTTGCATATAAACACATGAGGTCCCACTCAATACACACTAAATGTAGCTGTTAAAAATTGGTTAAAAAGACCCATTTCATTATAAAGAATCACAGATTGCACAAAGTGGTCTTGCTGTAAAGTTCCTGTGATTACAGTGAAAGGACAGTTAGTTTTTAGTTGTATCTGAATGAAAGTGCAAGTGCAGGTGCTAATACAAACTCAAAATTTAATGAAATGAAATTTAAAATTAAACTGTTATTTTAACTGAACAGGACGTTTCTTTTTTTTGCCATTGCCCATAAGCTGAATTCATTAAAATAAAAAAATGAAATACAAGTCAACACATTGATCATAAATGAAATTTCCTAAAATTATTTTTTTGCCTAAATAAGGGCATCACTAATTTCTGCCTTGACAATGGATGTGAATCATGAGGTGCAGAACATATCCATCTGTTCAGTGAAATAATGCAAAACATAAAGCTTGGTACACACACAGTACTTCACATTCTGTGAAATGTTCATCAGCTGCTTGCACCTTTGCTGGCTGACAGTGCTAGTAAAGTCTGTTCCAAACAGAGCTAACACGCTATCATATTACACACCATGTTTGTATTTTTTACACATTCAAATAAGCAGCATAAGTATCACACCTTCTTAGCTTTTTTCCCTCCTAAAATTCTGCTTTGGTCAATTCTTATAAACAGCAGCTCTCAAACAGCCTCATGCAACAACTCTACTGTGGAAGTTTTCTATATATGTTCTGACATTTTCCCAGATGTCCCACATCCGTACAGTCATGTGTTATCCTCTATGTTCTGTACATATGCCATTTTTAAGCTCTGTCTCTTGCACCATTTAGCCATTTTGGGCTCTTTCTTTTTTTATTTATAGTGGGTGTTTGTTTGTTATCTTTGAGCCTGTGGCTGCTGCAGTGTAGCAGAATATATGCCTCTTCACATTACATGGTAATGTAGCCAGTGGCCACACAAACACATAGATATATGAGTGTGTGCATGTGTGCAAGAAGACAAAATATTGTATCTGCCTCCCTTTTCATTTATAAATCTCCCCCTTTTCCAATCTCTCTCTCCCTGCCTCTTTATGTCACTTTCTTTCTCAGGCTCTCGCCATGGGGATGATGACAGAGTATTATCACTATATCTTCACCACACTGGTAAGTAGAGAAAGAGGCTCTGCAGCACAGTCACTTTGTCATCAGGCCTAACTCCACATCCCCATGAAGATTTGTTGCATGCCCCAAAAATGAGATGACACTGCTCTTCAATCTTCATTTTCTCAGCTGTTATTTTTATATATATTACCTCAAATGATTCTTTCTTTCCTTTTAATGTAATCTCTAAAGCCAAAGAAAATAATAGCATGGTACTCCTTGACGGAGCGATACCTTTTTTTGTGTCCTCCTTTCTTGCTTTTTTTAATCCAATTTTCTTTCTGATCTTCCTCCTTTTTCTTAACATTATTGATATTCATTCTGCCTCCTATTTTTCTCAGCTATGTTGGTCCACCTTGTCTTAATCCTTTTCATCTTTTCCTTTTGTTCAGATATTTCTCCTCCTTTATATTTTGTAACTCTCATGGTTATTTTAAATCGTTGGATGTTTTGAATTAACCATTTTGTCCTAGTGGCCAAGTTCACACACAAGCATGCAGGATGAGTTAGTAAATATTATTACATCAAAATAAGAGCCCATTTTTATAGTCACCTTGCTTGATTATTTGTAATAAATAAGTGTTTAATACAACCGACTTAAAAAAAATCAAAATCTCTCTCAGCAAAGGGAAATTGGGGTAAAGCTTTAAATCAGCCTTCTCCATCCCTAAAGTCATTCACCTCTAAAGCCTGAATATGATATTCAATATTGATGCATTTTATGCAAACATAACTTCTTGTTACTTTTTATTTAAAAACACCTTTAGGCATCTCCTCAGCATTAATTATACTTTCCAACTTTTGTTTTTAAAATCCACCATCACATAAAATTTCCTCAAATTCTTTGATAGTTTTCCAATAACTTTAGAATGTCTAACTAGGAAGATATCAGACAATAAGGTGTTATAGCTCAATATCATGAAGTAGCTAACAAGTGATTTTTAAGTAATTAACCTTAAAAGCAACTGTAGACTAAGACTTTGAATTAAACATCAATTCTGCTTCACAAAATTCTGCACTTTATGTGTCATAAAACAATATGTTCAGAAAAGGTTTTGTAAAAGCAAAGATCCATTTATTGTTTTTCGCCAGCAACAATAAGTGATATTTTTATTGAAAATTAATAAGCAAAAATACATAAATCATACAATTTTTTATCATTTGTTTATGAATGTCTGTCCACCCCCCCCCCCAAACCCCCCCCCCAAAAAAAACAATAACAAACAAACAAACAAAAAAACAAGCAAGTAAAAAAGCAGATAGTCATATTCACAATTCTGGTGGGTAACTTCATTAGAATAGTAAGTACCATCTTTAGGCTTTGCTTTGGGTTTTCTAAATACATGTATCCATTCCTAGGTCATCAAATAAGCAGTGCCCCCACCTCCACCATACAGTCTTACAAGGTAGACTTGAGCATCTCCTGAGTGAGGGTCCTGAGTGACCCTCCACTCCTGCTAAGCTTTGCTGCTCTTTTTACTGCATAGGGTGGAGCAGTTGCCATGGGCATCCAATATTTTGACCCAGGTGGGTTTGTATTGGATTTGGCTGGAAGCTTGGGTTAGGTAGATGTAACAAGGCATTAGTATTTGATGACCTGGAAATGAAACCTGGCCAAAAACAAACAAACAAACAAAAAAAAACATCCATGATCTTACTTTCACCTTCCTCTTTACCTCCCTCTTCCTTCTCATTTTCCTCTTCCTTCTTGTTTGCCTCATATTTCTCTTGGCCTCCTCCATCACCTCTTGCTAAGTTGTGTCATTGTAGTTTCACGCTATGACTTTGTCTTTGGTTATCTTAGGACAAAGTACTCTTCACAATCTACAAGATACAACAAAAAGCAAAACATATGCACAAGTACACACACAAATGAGCAATTTTCTGAGCTCACTTACATATAAATTGGTTCTCAGTCCATGTTAGGGTCAAAGACTTGCCTCAAATCAAACTCTTATTGAAGCTCTGTCCTTCTCTCATCCTGAAGAGGATGCTTGTGTTGTCTAAGATCAAAACACTCTCTCCTTCTTTCTTTCTGTGTGTTCCGCCTCCACCCCGTCCTTTACTTTTTTAATGTCAAGTTTCTTTGAAAATTTAATAATTCAGGTTTTCAACTGTCTGTGCTTTTCATCATTGTGGCTAAAAGGGATCATTTTTGGTTTTGAAATGAAACATCTAAATGTGCATACTTTCTCTCTGCAGCTATTCAGTGCCGCACAATTTATGAGCGATAATTAAATATCCCTCTGGTGTTTCCAGGAAGATGAAAAGTAAAAATACAAACATGAATGAGGCAGGGGAGGTACAGTAGGAACAGACAGAGGGTGTCTTGTCATTTCCCACTGTTGAGCTTGGCAGACAGAGTCCAGTGCTGACAGCCTAATTCTCCCAGCAGAGTGAACAACCCAGTCATACTGAGGCCACATATGGTGGCAATATTCCTGCCAGATTTTTATTTATGCTTCACTTACTTTGTGTTCACTTACCGTTTTGTCTACTACTGTAGAAAAGGTTTGGTCTTTAACTTTGACGATAATGGACCTGGTAGTGGCTTTTGGAGAAAGATTTGACAAGGTTCACCACTGTCATGGTACATGAAATACAATTTGGTAGCAGGGACAGACCATAAAATTAGCAAAATAAACCAAAAAATACCTAAAAAACAACTTTAGATGAATTTAACCAGTGGCCAATATATTCCCTCAATCCTTAAAGTGCAGACGAAATAACTTTTAACCAACATGATGAACAAAGATCTTTATTGTTTTTTTTTTAACTTTATCAGATACCCTGGTAAAAAAAAAAAAATAGAGAATGAATAAACAAACAAACAAATAAATAAATAATTGAAAGTGAGTTACAAAAATGTGACGACCTTATTTGACGACAAAAAAGCAACATAGTTTAGATTATGTTCATTTAGCTTAGACATTGTGGTAAAAAGCTTACACTGACAAGAGAAAACAGATTTTTGTTCATTTCATCCAGAGTTTGGCAATTTATGCAATAATTTGCTTTTAACAGTTGATTAGGTTTTAATGATCACATTCTGCAATTTTGTTTGTGTTTTTCTTTTTTGCAGAAATCACTGGACCCAACCAAATGCTTCGCCCATGTCTGTGTAGTTCAGAGTTCAAGTCCATGCATTAAGAGCCTAACTTAGCAACAAAGACTAGAAACAGTAGTTAACTGCTAGTCTGTCTCAGTCCAAAGTTTATGAATACACCTGCCGGCACCTTTTAATCCAGTGATCTAAAGAGGCCAGTGCTTAACAGTGTGCAGCCACGTACAGAGCTTTCATTTAATAAAGTTTCACAACATGAACACGGTTTCTGGGATAATTTACATTTTAGACGTTTTAATGGATCATCAGTTTTAATTATTTTAACTTTGTGTTTGTTCTGTCTGTTTTTAATGTTTCACAAAACTTCAATTCTTAAAGCTTTGACCATTTGTCCTTTAGAGTTATGAATGAAGCAATAAACCACAGCTGTTGAATTCAGTAAAAATTAAGTCACTATCTTAAAGAAAACCGATGTTAGTGAAGGATGAGCATAATGATTGGATGATTATTACAAAAATGCTTTTAGATAACTTCTCTCTCTGGATGGTTATTACACGCTGGTGCCTTTGAATCTTTTTAATCAAAGACACTGATACTTTTTTTCACACTGTTTTTAGTCTTTTGTACTGATGATTGTATCAGTTTCATGTCCATGCAAGCTTCAATGGCCTGGCATCTTGTGCCTTCAAAAAATAAATGGCACTTTTACATTTGGAACCATATTGAATGCCCAAAATTACACCAGTTCAAACCAGGTCACTAGCCATTAGCACATAGACTGGAAACAGCAGGGAGCATTTAACCTTGTGACACTCACTAAAAAGGCTTTAAGACTTCATTGGGTTTGTGGAATCTTAGATTTTTTTCTCAGTAAATTTCTACAGCAGTTGTGCTGAAGAATCAAATCAAAGTCTACCCTGCCTTTCTTGAGTTGTTTTCCTTCTTTCCAGGATCTGTTTGCACTGGACGTAGAGCCTTACAGATACAGTGGTGTGAACATGACAGGCTTCAGGATCCTCAACACTGAGAACAGCCAAGTGGCCTCCATCATTGAGAAGTGGTCCATGGAGCGACTTCAGGCTCCACCTAAACCTGACTCTGGTCTACTGGACGGCTTCATGACCGTAAGTCTCATGGACACAATGAATGAATGGATGCATGAATAGGTTGTGATAAGTCTTGGATTCCTTCAGCAAATGATCAGTTTTCATTACGAGGCAAATCTGCCAAGTGTTTCACAGGCTGCATTCCATTTGTCAGCTTAATATAAATTCATGAGACCATTTACATTAGTATCATTCATTTGCTCCAGTGATCCATGCTTATGTTCTCAGGTCCCTGTCACGGCTGTATTTTGATTCATTTGTTCTGGACCAAAGACACATTTTTACACATTGTTGCCTTTTAGGTCTGGTCCAAATCAAAAATGAACTCAGAAATGTTAATTGAGAATTGTCTTGTTTATTTGAAAAATTTGGTAAAAACATCAAAAGTGCCACATGTTTTCTTCCAGTTCATGTTTTTTTTTAAGTAACTTAACTCTACTAAGGTAGAGATGGTGATTGGACCACAGATATCACAAACAATGACTGCTTGAAACAGAATAAAAACATGTCGCATTAACTAACCATTAGCATCACTGGCTGTGACTGCTTCACATTCTAGCTCTGTTAAAGCTTTTTTACACAAGCCGCTTCCATCCTACTTATGGACGTCTATCAGACACACAGGTAAAAGACCCCTGTGTTTTTGCTGAAGCATCTTTGACACCTGAAATATACTTGTGAATGTTTTATATTGTCCATATTCATATACAGTTGCGATAAAGTTATTATTAGATGCAATCTATTTTTATTGTCAAGTCTGAGTATTTGTTTTTTTCTTTTGCTTGTTTCTGAATCTTGTTACTTGTTCAAATCTGTGAAGCGTGTGGATAATTTTGTTTCCTCTGCTGTTCAGAAAATATTAGCACAAAATAAAAACAGGACTGCTTAATATTGTACATTAAGCCACAAATGTATCTGTTACTAGATCAATTACAAATAGGTTACAAACAGATGTTCAGTATGTTGCATCATAGAAACAACTGCTTTAGATTCTCTGCCTCTGAGACACTTTCAGCTCACACTTAAACTATTACAGAGGAGTTAATATTGAGTATAGTTGAGTGTGTGTGCTCTGTGTGTTGTGTGGAATCAGTTCATCTTCTCCCTGACACTGACGAGTGACATATATCTCTGGACATGCTTCAGAACTTGTTGGCTCTCTCCGTAGATCAAAGCCTTGCTGATTCAAGCCTTTGAAGCACACTTGAACTGTGTAAATGGTGCAACACATGTTTTTTTTCTTTTCTTTTTATCACAGTTAAGTTCAAGGGCCTGTCCAACAACAAATTTGTGAATTTCCTTGTGCTTCCCCACCACTTCCACTCTGCTGATTTGCTAGTTTTCACAGTCATACAGTCACTGTGGACATAAAGCAATGGTCTGGACATAATAGACTTGTTAGGGTGGATGTGCAGTGAGTTTTCTTACTGTAACTTCCAAGTCGTCCTGAGGGAGTCAGATTGAAAACCTTGGTGCCACGCGTTGTGAGCCCCGGGTGTGATAAGAAGAGTCTGTGTCACTGTGATCTGAAACTTCACTGATCAGAGCACACTGCCTGTAGTAGCTGTTCCTCCACACTGCTCTCATACCACACTTATCTGGGAACCTTGCCAAAAAAAGTCAACCCACCAGAGACAAGGAATGGGAAGGAATATAGAGTAATGGAGGAGAGAAGAGAAAGGAGATGAGGGGGATGAATGAAAAAGCAAAGACGAAAGACAGAGAGTGGGTGAAAGCAAGACATAAGTGAAATCAGAGTCCTTGTGTTTTATTCCCAGAGAGGCTGTTGAGGTGTTAAACGTGAGGCCAGTGCAGCCGCTTGGTCCCATTCCAGTTGGAAAGCACTGGCGGCTGCAGTGGGAACATGTTGACTGCTGATTGAAAACAGTGGCTTACCTCTGGGGAGCAGATTCCCTTTTTTCCCCCCTTAAAGAGAGGAATCTTGCTGAGTCATGTTTCTGGATTGATATTGGAGAGTGGGTGTTACTCAGTTTAAACCCTTTTGTTGGATTTGTGGCTCAATCAATACTGTTTCCCACTTGAGACCTGAAATGGACTGTGTGTGTAATAACTGTACCTTTTCAGAACACAAAAGGCTTGCAGAGTGCCTTTATGTACTAGCTTCTAAAAACAAGCTGCTACATGGAGTCCAAGAGTCAATTTGATGCCTTAAGTCCACATAAAGAAGGAGGAACGAGGCAAAATAAAAATCTTTCTTATCACATTTGTGTTGATATTCATCTCTTTTACTGTCTGTAGAGTCATCAGGCAAGCAGAGCTGGCTGCTTGTTTTTTTTGGATCAGTGACAGGAGAAGATTTATGTGTGTGTGAGGAGTGTGCTGTGACCCTGCTCATCAGTAAATTAATGGCATATGAGTTTGAAGGTAGGGATTGATTAATTAGACAAATAGCAACCAGTCAGCAGCTAATGCATATTGACATGGTGAAAGGTTCCGTAAACATTTGATTAACGGCTTCATTTGCGTGCTGTATTTACAGTTTTGTGGTCTTAAGTAGCAAACTGCTGATGTGCTGTAACTCATGGACTTGCAGATCATGACAGATTGCACAGTAAAGAGTGAGCAGTCCACACTTCATTTTCTTGTGCTGCCTCTCCGCTCAGCATCATTATTTCACATCAAGTGATTGAAATTGCAGTTTAAACAGTGAGGACTAATGCAGAATAATAACAGTACGTTTGGAGCCAAATATGCTTCAACGTTTAAATTCAAAGCTAAGATTTAGAAGTTGCAACTTCCCCTTAAATTTTATTCTTGGCAGCTGGCAAACAAATCTGTGAACCAGCATTTGCACAACAGTAAAACATTAGGCATTCAAACATTTGATCTATCCTATTAAACATGGATGGGAGTACTTACCTAACTGAAAATCAGCTTTGTCAAAATACTTGGTCAAACCATTTCAACAGTCACTAATCAGTGGATTCCTCTGTGGAGTTAATTCAAAAGTTCCACTTCAGTTTGGTGAAACTGGAAGATATGTTTATGTGTTTGATCAACGTCTTTACAGTGCTGACATTTAACTGAGCAGAACAAGTGAGTCCAAAATGAAGAATGCTACTATGCTAGCTTCTTGAGTCAGACCCTCCTCTGCAAGAGTTTAAAATGTCCCTTAAAGAATATGGATTTATAAGTAATAAGACAAGAATGGATGGTTTAGATAGACGAAATTAGAACTTTGGTGAGCAGACCCCACATGTTTTATGGCCTGTGTCTGAAAGCCCTCAGTCTCTCACTGTTCCCTATGTTATCTGAAGTATTTGTCCTAACACTCTACATTTTTGCGTGACCTGAAATGTCAGATGATTTTGTAAAATGTTTTGTCTCCACTGCAATTTGCCTACATGTCCGTGGGTGAAAAAAAAGGTAAACTAATTCTGCATCTCATTCTTTATGCTGTCTTTAGTTAATCTGGCGGTGGAGAATCCTTGCCCTCAGTCGTGGCTTAACATGCACGACAAGAGTGACCTTACAAGCCCCACTCTCTCATTACCATAATGTCTCTCCTTGTTAATTGCTTAGGCTGCTGTCTGATTCATTGTGTGCCCTGCAAAATTGAAACAAGTGAGAAAAAAAGCACTCAGGCATGACTGTAATTTCTGCATTTATCATTTTGTTATAAATTGTCAGGTGTGCATGTTACCTTTTACCCTGGTCTGAGCAAACCAGTTGACCCTGAAGTCATCAAGGTCATCTTTCTGTTTGTTGCAGCTTCAAAACAGAAGTTGGTATTCAGAGCCACAGCATCACCGCTGAATCATTTCTGTTCCCATATTATCATAAAAATGCTATACCTGTGGGTACATTTAAATGGAGGAGTGATGGAAAGCTATTTCCTTTTTGACAGATATCATTTAAAGTCTGATTCCACAGTTATAAAAAATGTCACAGAGACATCAGACATATTTCAGGTTTCATATTATCTGAGCATCACTCAAGCAGGCATATGGTGGACACTAGGAAAGGATGAATGAATCATATAAGAAATATGTTATTACATAGCAGAGAGATCTGCTGAGAGCTTAGCAGCCAAAAATGTGTTAACACTGTGCAATCATTGTGTATCTGCCAACAAATCTACTTACAATTATTTGTGTTTAAACCATGTAATTTATGTTCATTAGTTCATTTTTACCAGGCATTAAAAACCATACACAACATAGAACTATAGATCTGAGTAAAATACATATGAGAAAAATCTCCTCCATTTCATTGTGTGGCTGTCTGACTTTTGCTGTTGATTTGTTCTTGTTTTTTTTTTCTTTAAATTCTGTCTCTTTTTCATTTCCTGCCTAAGGAATATCATTTCCCTGCTTAGAAAAATAAATTAGAACTGTCATAGTAAGAAAGCAAAAGATTAAATGCATAAAGTGTAACATTTTAAAATAAAATGTATTTAAACAATTATATTTTTTGTGTATTTAGATGAATTGTGTACTGTGAACACACACGCACACACACACACACACATATAAATATATATACACACACACACACACACACACATACATACATACATATAAATAAATAAATATTAATTTATATATATGCACATAATTTATGTGACAACATTGACAACATCAAAACCATTTCCATGGCAACAGAGCAAAATCCATCTGCTCATGAGGTGCATGACTTGTGGCTTTTTTATTTTACCGTTACATACTAGTCACAATCTTTATAAGCCAGTGTGTATAGATCCACTGTTTTGTACATTCATACTGGCTGCTTCAATGTATTTTTGATGCCATTCCTGCAAAATTTCCCCCTTTGCTGCATATGCATGTTCATTATGGTGTGTTTCTTTACCCGCTTGTGTTTTATTAAAGTGATATTTTCTCCACTTATTTGTGTTTCCATTTGTTGGGCCACATACAGTGTTCTGATAAAAAGAAATTGATTCTTATCATGCCAATGCAAAGTTAATGTTGTCATAACAACATACTTAAACAGTTCTTCACCTATGATTGGAATATTTTCGCACTTAATTGAAACATAATACATTATCCCTGCTCGCTTTGCATGATGCTTTCCTGTCACTGTGTTTCAGTGTCTCTTGTGAAATATACTTTTGTTTTGTTCTGGCAGTCCTCATGAAGAGATAAATTGTTAAAAAGCAATTTATTTCTTCACTAACATCGGTTGAGACTCTGTGTGTGTGTGTGTGTGTGTGTGTGTGTGTGTGTATGCGTGTATGTGTGCTTGTTGGAGGGGGTGTTGGCTTGGCAGAAAAAGAGATGTGTGAACTGGAATAGGGACGAGGCTGGTGAAGGGATTGAGAGATGGCTTTTTCGTCTCTATCCTGCCTGTTCCTGTTCCAACCTGTCAGTCATGCTGTCTCGCTTGAGACCTCCCCGAGTGGCAGAACAGGCTTGGGAACATGGCCTAGACTGGTGTAAGTGGTGAGTGTGTCAGAGGTGGTACATGTTGGTGTGGACGTTGTGTACGTTCGTGGGTGCTGGCCTTTGGTGGAGGCTGCCCGACCTGTCAAAGCACACAGCAGAATACACAGTTCACAGCGCAGCATGCTGCCTGCGTGTGGCTGTTTGATACACAGATCATGCTTCAATATATGGCCTCACTGTTTTCCAAGACACACAGCTTTTGTGTTGCATTGTGGGATATGCCCTAATGGGGCCTATGCTGTGGCTTTGAAATGCTTCCAAAGCCTTTGTCTGGGGTTCAAGCTGTTTGAAGGAGTTGTCATTAGAAGGAGACTAATATTTGGTTATTCCACATTTTGGCTGCCGCCCCACACTCTGCGCTGGGATGATGCCGTTGGACTGTGCCCTTCTCCGCCTCTTAGATGGGGCTTCTCTCAGCTTAGTTTATTCCATCTGCTTCTCTGTGTGCATCAAGCCATCTCTCTGTCTCTCCCTCTCTGGCTCACAGACTTGGATCTGGCTCTGGGATTGTCCAAATGGCGGGAAGGAATTTGGCTGTGATGTGTTTCTGGGACATTATTCCGGCAGCTGGCGTTACATGTGCATAGACTGGCAGAGCTGGTAAAAATGAGGAGCAGTGACTCAAGTCAGTACTACAGAGTTCACCCAGAGAGCCACTTAGTTTCCACTGGGGTTTCTGTGAGCCCAAAGGACTGAGGGATACGGGTTCCTCTCTACAAAGTTTACTTGTTGGCACTGAAGATTTGCCATCTCTGAAACACAATCATTGAAATATAAATATAAAGGATTTCAATATCTTTAACAGAAGAGCAAAAACACACCTGCTGTATAAATTCATCTAATTCTAATAAGTTTTTAAAGGTGTGTTATATTTTTAAAAATCAAATAAACATGCTCCAGTTGAAATGATCACAACCAGCTACATTTGGGCACTAGTCCATTGGACTGTACGCTTAAATAAAGCCAGCACAATACTAATTGACCTTGTTTTCCATTTGCGGAGTTGTGTCAGTTCAGTACGGTCTGGGGAAAATGGTTCCTGGGCTCATTCAGAGTTTTTGTATCAGTATTCCAGTTGGCCACCAGATGATATTGCACCTTACTTTGCAGCTCAGGCATTACTTGTCTATGCAGTGTTTATGTGTAGTGACCACAGATGACTTGGTGAAGAACCAAATACATTAATTCAGCAGTTGCATTTTTTCAACTTACTGGGACCTAGCAAAACAATAGTGGCCATTGTGCTTGCATGATGCAGGAATACAAACTATGTAAGTGTAATATCCGCCCTAATTGCGCTTTAGAGATGGATTTTACCAAACAAAAGCAGCTGCTCCCTCTGTCTGGTTTGTAATCTAATATTGCCAGAACCCCATAGATTAATGCAACATAGGGAGCAATTTCCTTTATATTCTTTTTTGCGAGTGTCACAAAGCATAACAAACATTTTCACTCTGCAACAATATCATCAGCATTAGCAGTGCATGCTGAGCAACTCTGAACAGTTTTATTACATTACATTTCATTTATGATCCTATTGTTTCCCAGTATACTTAAAACATCATGTGCATGGGGGAGGTGTGCTTAAGGTGGTACGTGGAAGGGATTCAGATTCAGGTTGTTCAAACGGGGGGTTGTGGTATATGACATTTTTGTACACTGTTGAAAAATAGGGGGAAAGCAAAAATTTAAGACAGAATAGTGAAGTGAAACATGAGAACAGTAATTGGGTTTGCAATAATGTGTTTTATTATGTAACAAGATAATGAGTGTTGCGTATTAAACAACTTACATTGATTACAGGCTACCTCAAAGTCTTTGATATATTTAAATAGCAGTTTAAAGCAATGAGCAGTTGCTCCCACAATTATCAGCAAACACATTTATTCAAATAATGTGATCTGTTTTTCATTTCTGCAGTTTGTACAGCAGCATGACAGGGTATTAGGAGTGGGCTGCAGATTAGAGCACATTCAAACAGGGCTTCAGCTCAGCTCCTTGTTTTTGGCAGGAGTGGCTGTTCTGCTTTTGAAGCCATGATGTCAGTCTAAGATGAAATATGAGGTTACATTTTATTCCTGAGCTTCAGAGCATTGGATAAAATGTTACTGTAGGGTCACTGAATTAATTTGACTTTGAAAACAAGTATGAGGAGGAAAATAGCTGCTCAAAACAGCAGGTTAGCCAATGAGAAGCAACTGCAGAGTTCTCCTCTTTGTTGGTGCTCAAAGAGTCACTGGGGGTGGAAATCTGAGGTGATGTCAGTGTGACTCCCACACTCAAAGGGGGAATAATCTTACTGTCAGTGAAGGTAAAGTACTGGGTTTACTCAGATTTTACTTTCATTGAGATTTAGTCTGTGAATTTGTTGTAGTATCCAACAGCAACTTACCATTTACGTCTGCATGTGTGTTATCATAATAATCCTTTATAAATGCCTTATTACTGCCATGGCTACTCTCATTGATAGCCATAGACTTGCAGGATTATTAGAAGTCAGACAGTGAGGACCCAGTACAAAATCCTAACAAGGCCCCGGTGAGGGATAGTAACTAATGGTTTCACTAATTAATGATTTATAAATTATTATGTTGGTAAAAACATATTTTTTATACTTTATAGATTAGTTAGAAATAATTAACAATAACCTCTGGTTAGCACTAGGTACTGTTCATTAACTAACCTACTGAAAAAGGTTTGCAGATCATTTGTACCAAAATCCATAAAACAACAATTGACAATTACAGCAACATTTAAAATCAAGTTTTAACTGAATGGTTTCTTAGAAATGCATGGTTCAGGTTATTTTCCTGTTTTTTAACCATTCTTTGTGTCCAGTTCTTTGTTTTGTGCTGGTGTATTTTGTGGTAGGGGTGCGGATTAATAGATTCCTAACTATACATTAAACAATTATTGATTTCTTGGGCTGGTTGTGTTTTTGTTGTAACACTGATTTGTTCTCTAATCCTGAAGAAAGGATCCTGGGTCCTGTATGCTGTGTTGTTTGTAGTAGTCTTCAGAACTGTGTTGCGTGAGTGGATATGTCAAGGTGCTACAGTGTCATATAGGCTGCCCTCCATGCCACCTCTACCTGCTTAAATGATTTTATACTTATTAGTTCCCTGTATATTTTTATTACAGGGATGGACTTTATTTATATAAACCTTTATCTGAGTCATATAATAAAACTAAAAAGTTAATCTTGACCAGAATTTAAGGATTTCTGTGCACTGGGGCTCAACGCATGCAGCTGGTTCTGGTTTTTGAATCATTGTGATTTTTGTTGATCAATCGGTTGACCAAATATTAAAAACCTGATATGTAGTGTAAAAGTGATGAGTACATCTATATTTTCTTGCATTAAAATGTTGCTGACCAGCAGCCAAATGTCACCTACAACCGAAATTTAAGTTACCAAAGTATGAACACAGTTTCCTGTAATTTCCATTTACCATCTTTGCTCACTGTTAATAATCTAAAACTCAAAATCAGTAGATTTTAACATTAACACATTGGCAGTGTGCTGAGAGGAATTTTGAATGTCCATTAAATGTCAAAACCTTTACCTCCTTTTTTTTCCCAGAAAAACCACAAATAATTGCTCTGTCAACAAACATTACAATGCTTGTAGTTAAGGAATCATCTTAGCAGGATAAATACTATTGTACTAATGTTATTGCAGTTGTGCTGCTGTGGTTTGTTGATATATTTTGAATGTCTGTTAGGCAAAATGGGATCCAATACCAGAAACTTGTCATTTAAATTCCACTTTAAAGCAATTATTACAATGATGTACCATACAGTCTGTAATGAGCTTGAGTACCAATGGTACAATGTTCCTGACAGTGTGAGGCGGTGGTGTAACTCAGCTACGCACAGTTGATCAGAAGTTACTTACTCACAGTGGTAGAGGGGGTGAAGGAGTGGAGGTTGTGGTGTTTCGTGATTATTAGGAAGAGAAATAAATTTGAGGAATATGTTCAGTTCACATACTGACAGAGTGCTTTTGTGTTAGATTCACATTAGATGGACTAACCATCAGTCTGCTAGTCCACAACCTCTGGAGAGCCTTGGAAACTGATGAATGGCTGCTGTGCTACGCGGCACACTGTTTACACTTGCCTTAGGTCACTGTTGGCAGCATATCAATTGCCTCTATACACTACAGTATATTGTTTCACCATGATTCAGATTCCAGCACGCTCCTCATATTAAAGCCTACAGCTAATTCTAATCTCCTATCATTGCTCAGTACACATAGTGCCAACATCCTGAACCTGCCCAGGCTGAGAAAGTTTGCAGACGTAGGAAGTATTGCTCAGAGGGTCCTCAGAGCAGATTCCTTTCTCTGCTCATTATCTGCTTGCTGGGAAAAACTCATCAGATTCACTTGAGTGTTAAGACTATTAGTCCTCTGACAGTGTGTCTTAGTCACGGGACAGTGGATTCTGCTACTAAAGCAATATGGCAGAGCTCTGCTCACAGTCATGTCTACAGTCCATTCGATGCCTGGGCATTAGCACGCTTGACAGAGTAGGAGTCTTTTTAATTAGCAAAGCTTCACTTAAAGACTCAAACTCATTCTTGTTGTTTCGAGCAAGATCAAATACAATACTCTGGGTGTTTTCTTTGTCTCTCTCTGCATCCTGCAGTATGCTCTCAAAGCAGACGGAGACTGATCAGTTTTGTTGTCATATAATTGCACAAACTATAATCAAATAGAATGAGGGAACTCAGTTTTGCACATCAGCACAAGCTTACAGTTTATTGGAGGACTGCAGCTGGAGATATTATGGATTCAAGTCTTTACTGTTGTTGTAGAAGTTAAATATTGAAAATCCTTTGAAAATTATTCCCTCTCTTTAGCACACTAAGGAGAACTAGAAAGATAGAAGGATCAAATGTATATGTGATTCACAGCTCTTTCTGCAAACCTTTAAGGCAATGTACAATGGCTAACTATGCACTGTGTGTACTTTTGACATAAAAAATATTATCATTTCTATGCTGGTTGCATTTTCTCTTCTAAGCAGGGTAAAAATATGACCACCCAACTGTGTCAGTCACCTCTGGGAAAACAAGAAATTACTTTCATAAGAGATAGAGAAAAATAACAGAAGTGGCCTCTGGAATGCTGTTCTGCTCTGAGACTAAAACATACAGAAAAATACAGTGGACCAATTTTAACAACTAATTTTGGCCCTACAAGCAGGCATGGTATAAAGACAGTGATTTAAATGTATGTGTATCTAGTATCAATCAATCCAGTATCGTAATGTATTTTAATAATGATTAAATATTAAAAAATCACTTTCTCTATCAGGTTTTCTACTTAAGCAGATTATTTTCCCTTTATTGCTCTCATAGCACCTGCATTGCAAGCAAGAAATGTC
>JAPZDV010000025.1:26038319-26050913 GCA_029814665.1 Acanthurus lineatus
CACTTTACTAACCTTACTAAATATGTCCAAAGCACACTTAAATATTTTACACTGCTGAGAGGCAAAAACAGAAAAGAGCAGTGTGTGTGATTGTGGAGATGTGTGTGAGCATGTTGGCTAGCTGCACCGTATCATGCAGCACAGGCCGTTTTACATTTTTGCCTTGTGTTTAGACCAGGTTTTGGCTGGTCTAAACGCATGGCCAGTTGACTCCAGTGCACCATGTATAAGATAGCAAATGTGCCGAGCTATGCCTTCATTCTGACTTCACTCTCAGACCTCCCACCCCTCAACACACAGACCCAGCGCAAAAGGATTTGCTATAGTACACTAGTTGCAAAAATGACACTTGTGCTGGGTGTTAGATAGTAATGCCACCTGCAGCACTGGTGCCCGTGTTTGCACCGGATGTACGGTAGGCCCAATGTGTTTCTGAAAAATGATTTTCACTCAATTTTGTTTGTTTCTGACAACTTTCCAGGTCCCTAGATAAAGTGAAGTGATAAAATGTTTGCTTTAGTTTTCAAATATCCCCCCATTTTGCAACAAGTTGAAAATACTGGAGCAAAGGCTAATTGCTGTAACATTTGTGTATTAATCAGTGTAACTGTCTCTCCTAAAGCATGGTGTAAGTAATTCTCTCAAACCTTGCCTTCAGCAATATTCACTTGCCTCACATCAAACACAAGCAACATGGCTATTTCTTTTTTCCTCGTCTTAGATAGTGGGGGTCTCACATATCTCTTCTAAATTGATTGTTGGGCTGTTACAATACTTAATGAGCTGTCATCAATCTGATGCTGCCGGTGCATCTAGAGAGAAACTTATCAACTTATTGTTAAGGACCCAAAGTACCTACTAACTTTATCTTACACTACTCTATGTAATATGAATTACTTAACTTCAAGAGCTGCAGACACAGCAGCTCTTTTACTTTGCTTTTTTGTTGTTGTGTATTTTAGTATGTTATTCTTTTTGCTTCACTGAAGAAACATGTATTATTAAAGATTTTTGTGACAATCGCTGCCTTCAGCGCCTTCTGACCGCCCAGCTGACAGACTAATAGTCAAAACGTTTCCGCAGCAGTGTTTGCCTCAGGGGGAAAGAGATCTATTCCTAAGGTGGGTCTTGCATTGGACTTCCAAGAGGTCAAGTTCAGGTGAGAGAAGAAGTCAACATTTTTTTTATTCTAAGTAAACCCTGTAGTTTTGTTGCTTAAACCTAACCAAATGTACAAATATATATGTACCAATTTGAGAAAGTGACCGTTTCACAAAGATAAAAACATGATTGTAACTGGTGCATTATGTTTTGCGCGTTAAGCAAGATTTTGAAAGTGATGTTGACTTTGGAAATTGTACACAGACACTAAAGGGGCATTTAATAGTGACACCAAGGGCTCTTGTCAAAGCTCTACTATGTGACAAGTTGAGAGAATGTGAGAATGTGTTGTGACCTCACACCTCTCCAGTACCGGCTGAAGGACACAGTCTGTTGAAAACAGCAGAACCACACACTCTGTAAGAGCAGAAGCAATTCTGAGAGCCACAAACAAACACTCTCCTCCCCCTGGCTGCATCTTGAGATCCTGTCGCTGAAAATCACAAACAAAATCTGTGACATTGGACTGGCAGAGCCCAGTGTGCACTGAAAACATTTTTGAATTTATTCTAGCATACAGGCACATTTCTTATTGTTGTTATTAGAGGATCGGATGGTTTCAACAATACTGCATCCCAACTAAACAACCATTCGTTGATTTTTGTCTTTTGCAGAGATTTGTTGACCATAAGAAATAAACCAAAGCAATGCCAGTTAAACGCTTTGAGATGGCTGCTGTAATACAACCCATACAACAAATTTTTGAAAGTGTTGGATTTAAGAGATACAATATAATTCACTGGGTTGTATGGATAAAAGGTCCTAACAGAAAAGTCTAATGAGGATGCATTAAAGTAACCATGCAGTCACACTGCCAAGTTATACTCGCTGAGAACAAACTGACACATACTTGTTTTGTCGACTCAATTAACAGTTCAGATTGAGTTAGCAAATTTAGTGGCTTTCATTTAAGACCATAAAAACCGAATGCATTGGCATTCCCTGCATATTTTGTCCTCCATAGATCCTGCGAACAACTGTGGATCAATTCAGTAGATTAACTGTGTTAGTCACATGCCTTTGATTGCACCAACAGGAATTTACAGTTGATGAGTCCTCAGCGGTGAACACAGAGGGAGAAAAAAAACTGTAGAAAAACTTCCCATTCTTTAGTGACTCATGATTCTTTCAACTTTTTGCTTTTATCTTGTGGAGAAAGATTTGTGGACCATCAAATATAGGTTGAACTTAAATTGATTTTCTCATTTTAAAAGCTGACTGATTGTAATTACTGACTGGGAGACAATATAATAAAGAAATAATTCAAAAGATATTTACAGTATATATAATAAAGAGTTTACTTAAGTGGGGGTAGTTAAATTCTATTTAGCCTATGACAATAAATGATATATAATAAATATAATAATATAATAAAATTCAAGTTTTTGAAGAGCTTCATGGCACAAGGGCAGATGATATCTGATCCATTTCTATGCAGGTCATTGAGTTGCTCTGAAAGGAGTAAATAACTTCACCTAAGTGAAAGGTTTTGCACAGCCTAAGCTTGAGCTTATCATGATAGAACTAACGACAAGTAAGGCTGAAAGACATGAAATAGATACAAATAAAAGTATAGAGATTCTTTTTCTTTGTATGTGGATACAAAGCACTAAACTGCCATGCTCTTTTTTAGGCAAGTTTTACTCGAGCAGAGAAAGTGTGATCACAGTAATAATATCTCAGCTGGGAACTATTCAGATCTGACGTTGAAAATTGATGCTGTAATAGGAGACAGTAATGATTATATGCTAGAAGTGCAGTAGTGCATTTGTTTGGGACTATTTTAAGCAGTAAATTAATGCACATTTGGTGCTCTAGTGAGTATTTGGGGCAACAAGACCTTGTATGTGGGATTGAGTCAGAGCAAATAGTTGTAATGAAGCAACATACCATGTAGTGCTACGCTGATTCATTAATGTTTTTTAATAGTTTTTAGACTATAATGAAGCTCTATGGCACATAGAAAGAAAAAAGAATAAAAACTCTTCTCTTTCTAGGTCTTTTTGATAAGATCAACTTTGCTTTGCTTATTATATCTCCAAAATGAAATTTGCATATGTACCACTTGCCCATCTAAACCCAAGCCCAGAGGTTGGATGCCATACATTTTATGCTCTTTTTACAGTCTGGAAGATGAAAACACTAGGTGAAGTGAAAATGAGGTAGGTTGAAAGACACAACACTAAAAAAAACAAAGTAACGTTAAAGTTTGTTTTCATATGTGACATTGAAACAAAGGAAACAGGAGGTGATTTTTTTTTTATTCGTCAAGAAGCAGAAATGGTGGAGTCAGTGGTAGGATGTTTTCTTAATTTAAAGGTTCACTTAGGTCATCTTGTCAAATTGCTAACAGAGACATCCTAATGATAGACACTTCAAGTATTTGGAAAGAGACATTTTGAGAGCACATGGAATGACAATGCCAACCCAAAAAGACCATTTGTGAACATGAGGCAGAAAACTGCCAATGGTAGATACAATAACCTGTGGGCCTGCAGGGGCCATGATGAGGCAGAGGACAGAGTGGAAGGATGGCTGTTAGGGAAAAGAAAAAAGATCTGAGGAAGACAGGAGGGAAATGGCTGCAAAGTGAGAGGAGTGTTATATTTGGGTGTGCAGAGTTGGGGGGCAGAATTTGGACAAAACAAAACACAGAAGTAAAGAGATGCAGGAGAGGGAAACAGCAGCGAATGAAATAGCAGAGCGCAGCAGAGCGAGAGCAGCAATGACATTAAATCTGTGGCTGAAAACAGATGATTTCCCATTTAACACTCCATTGAGTTCTCCGTTATCCTGGGTCCTGCCTGGCACTGTGACGGCGCCACTGCTTTCCTTCTGTTTTACAATAACAACCCCTCAAACCATCCACCCTCCACACACACACACACACACACACCAACACATACTCAGCATCCTCTACACACCCCTCCCATTGCTCACCTACTGTCCTGCTCAATATTCCCACCACAGAGGCTTCTATGACGTTATTAGACAGACTGCAGGATACTGGGTGGGTGGTGGAAATAGGGTTTGGGGTTGATGGTGTCCAAATAACAACAATCTACCACCCACGCCTCTCTCTGCAGCTCCAGTAATGGACCACAATGGACTCAATGGGAGGCATTGTCAACAGATGTTTTTTGGGGGAAAATGATCAGGCAGCAAAGTGGTGAGCACGCTCTCATGTTTACTGAAAGAAGTCACAGAAAAACAGCATTGGAGGAAACATAGATACTGAGGAAAAATTATGTATTGCTTCAGCCTTAAAAACACTTATAGAGTGTTAGATATTATTTAACTGGGTGCAAAAATAAAAAAGGGAAAAAAAAGTAGTGATGTAAGATTTGTAGACCTGGCACGAGCTTGTCTGTATTTGTGTTTCTGTACAGTTTTCACTGTTTTAAAGTGAGTGGAACCAGAGATGATTTCACACACTTCCACCAAAGCTTATTTGACATTTATACAAAAAAATATAACAGCTGTTGGCTATTGCTATTTTTCTCTGGGTTATTCTTAAACAAATCATAGATAAATCTTACATGCATGCCAGCAATTTCATTGTTTTTTTTTTAAAGTATACTTTAAATGTACACTGTATGTTCCTTATTTGGTCATTAAAGCCTTTGTTTAGTTATTAATTAGCTATGATTATGTTGGAATTAGTTTTCGTGTGTTTTAACGCCAACTAAAGGTCTCTAAGTGGAACAATCACTGTCGTAAAACACATGCAGCCGATACACCCCCCCCCATAGACAACGTGCTAACATATGTAGGAAATAACCAAGTCATAACTTGGATTAGATGGCTTTCGACACCCTGTGGAGCTGCTAACCATTAGACAATGAGCACACTGATAAGAACACAGCTTACCTTTACCTGAACTCTGTTATGAATAATGTCTGCAGGTATGCACACTCTGTCATTGTATGGTTGCATTTCTATAACCATGAGAAAGATTATAAGAACTATTAGTAGGAATGCAGTGTAACAATTTTACAACCATGCATTTGCAATATGCTATGATACAGTGCTCTGCTTGCGCATGTTTTCAAGTGTATGAGGTTTGTGTTTTTACAACAGCTCAAGATGAGCTGAATGGGTTTATGATAAAAAGATACCTCGACTTAACGATAAAATGCAACAAATAAGACACAAAGCTTGAAATGAACATATTATTCACCAGCAAAACAGCAATATAGCCAGCTTGACATCTGACTAGCGGCCCACTGATTCACAAAGCTCTCACCAACATGTAAAAGCCTGTCTTGTGTTAACTCCAGACCGGCTGCTTGGTTAGTCGTTCTTTCTTTTTCTTTCTTCACCATCCACTTCTGTCTCTTGTCCTTAGTCATTAAGTCAAACAGTTCTATGGTCGATCTGGCTTTAATATAGTGAAAGACCTTTGTGTAAACTAAAGCGAGTGCCTTAAAGTATTGCAACCCCGCTACCAAAGTTCCGTAGTGCTGAGAACAAGTGACCGTAGCACTCTGTGGGAATGGAATAATGCTATTCTCCCTGTTTAAAGTTGTTGTACTAACTGACCATCTTTCAAGTGTCAGCGGTTGACGAGTGTGTAGGCATTGTTACCTTAAATTTTTTTTGGGGGGGGGGGGCTAGCATTACAGATCTTTTTTTCTTTTAGCCAAAATGGGATGATTCCAAATAAGGTCTCTTATTTTCTTGTACTTTACAAATGGCATTTTATCCTCTTAGCACATTCAGTCAACAGACTGAAATGAATCCATCACTTAGGTCATATATATAAAATCCAAGCTAATTACACTTAATCTAAGTTTGATAATAACATAAAATCCCCAGAAAAGACCAAAGCGAACAAATAATGAATCCTGCCAATACATTTTCTGGTTATGTACAGCCTGATAGCTTTACATTTGTGTCATCCACAAACAGTAATAATCCAATCAACTACATATTCTAACATACTGCTTTTTCAACACCTAGTCAACTTTTAGCTTGGCTAACAGTGTGAATCTGCGGATGGCAATCTGTCAGTGCAAGACTTATGATCAGGGTAAAACACTCAACAAGTACAATATGTAGTTGAGTGGAATTTAATGGAATACCAGCATAGTATTTTTTCCTGACATCCATGTTCTCTTTGAAAATGAATCCTACTTTTCTTTTTTTTAGTGCTGCCCCCAAGAGGTCAAAGTTTTTCCCTATTCAAATTAAATGCCTCGACTACTACAATGCCAAAGTACAACTAAATGTATGTGATTTTATGATATGAAAAAGTAAAATTAGTATTTTTAAAAACATGTAAAGTGTTCACTTTAATGTGTATGTGTTAGTGTCTGTTTTTTCTCTTCTCTCTTCATCGTAAGGAAAGTAATCCAGTCATACAAAAGGCTTTGGAACGCTAACACTGTGACAGGGCCAAAATCCAAAGCAGCTCTAAACCCTGAGGAGGTTTGTGTGTGGGATGAGGAAGAGATAGATATGGAGGAAGGCGGCAGGGCAGACGGCGAGATGGTAGGAGATGGTTGGGCACTGACACCATTTCTGGGTGTCGGTAATGAGACACAGTGGCAGTCTTGGCCTGCTTTAGGAGTGTTTGCCAAACAAAAAGTGTTAACTCAATTAAAGGCCAGATTTCCCCCAGGACGAATGGCAAAGTGAAATTATCCCTGCTTGTTAAACCTGCCACTTAATTTCACTCAAATTATTACTTATGATCCCAAGGACCCCAAGGCTAATTGTTTCTCTCTCTGCCTTCTCCTCCCTCCTTCTGCCTTCTGCTTAGTTTGCAGTGACAGAGAGAAGCTGTTCATCAGCTCTGTTAAATAGCTTCATACGGGAGAAGCTGTGAGCTCCCTTTGCTTTAGATACTGCTGCTGTACTCATTTCAACAGCATTATGTCACTGTGTATATGTTATTACATAACATGTAAAGAAAATCAAATGATTTCATCACAATGCACACAATATGTAGTAAAAGCTTCTTGGACATTGCCTTTTATTTGTTGTGGCCAAGGATGCACAGTTGTTTAACTGACCCTTTCAGATTCTTAGAATCCCATTGGTTATATACACCAACAATCCCAAAAATGTTTATGCAATTCTTAATGAAAATGCTGAATTATTGACCCATTCAGCATTTAAAGAAATACTTAGTTTCACAGACACTGCCCTGACAAAAGGTAACAGGCAAAAAATATTGTATTTTTCAATTGATCACAGAATCAAAACATAGAGACTACTACATACAGTTTACCCAGAAATTCCTCTCATACATGACTTTGATGAAGCTGTTCCATCCATTGGAAAATATTAACTCTTATTTAAAAATGGAAAAAAATCTCTTAGCACAATATTTTACAACACTTTCATGAGTGTATGAAATATTTTTTTTTTCTTTGTGTGTTTGTTTGCTTTTGCGCTTAGACTTTTTTTTCGAACATCAAATTCAACATCTCATCACAATCAGTGTTGATGCTGAAGGAATCCTTATTTAGTGATGGTGCAAGTGAATGATTTCTGTCAGTTAAATCGTTGAGAACAATACATGGAGGTGGGTTCTGAGGAGCTAGTCTTTGAATGACATTTCAAGATCCTTTTTATAAAAGCTGGATGGTCAGAAGTGGTAGTATAATCCTGCCTGAAAATGTTTGAATTAAGATGTAAACGTTGGACTGAAGATAAATCCTCAGTTAACTGAATAAATGTTGAAAGTGTAGGGAAGTAGGAGGGCTAACTTGAGAGAAACTCCTCGAGAACCACATTGGTTTCAGACAGGGAGTTACTTCTCCTAGTAGCAGATTTTTAAATCATCATAGGATAACATTGCATTAAGGGTTTGGTCTGTGGGTGGTTGCTTGAATGCCAGTGAAAATAAATGTCAATCAAGTAGATGACTCGTCTCTTGGGATATTATAGAGACAATATCAAGTTTTCACAAATAAGGAAATTAACGCTTTTTCCCTCATGTATTGGCATGGACAGTTGAGATGGGAAAAATTCCATGTCCGTGATGTGAGCCTGTGGTTCACCAAAAACTCAAGACAGTATATAAACATAAAAAAAAATGTGGCACATGGCACTAAATTCATTAATTTTGTGTTAAATTGCTCTGAATAACAGTATTGCTGGTATGAGGCACCCATATTTGTTTGCTCTTTAAACATTCCATGTTATAGTACACTGAGACGGAAGGACCAAGACTGTAGACCAAGCCCAAGAATTAGGAACATGACTGAAGTGGCAGACTACCTCCTCACCAGGATTAAATATGAATTTATAAATTGGGCAAAAAAAAAAAAAAAGAAATTTGATTTTCCCTATAAATCATGAAACACTTTGCAGGTAGGAAAACATTTCTCTTAAATTGCACCAAGCATCTCAAATGCTTTCCTGGGGCAGGCTGGATATATTATTTGCATATGGACATTTATCATTCTTTGCCTCATCATCTGTGCAAGTTTCTGCATTCCCTTCATCTTTACCACATGGGTTCAATGGGTTCTGTGCTGCTCATGCTGGACTGCATTGAGGTGGTGGACTGCACACATGATAGACAACAGGCAATCATTTCACTGAGCTCTAATTAAAAGGCTCTTTAATTACATCCAGAGGAAGTGGATATCGGTTAGCGTGATTGAAACGCAGCTTTGACACGGAAAGAAAGACTCATTCTGATGAAACGGTGCTCTGACATTGAAAGAAAGGCCTGTCATGAAAGTCACCCACAGCTACGCCTTCTTAATAAATCACCATTTATAGGACTCTAATGAATAAACAGGTTTGTTAGATTTTCACAATAATGTGCCATTACACATACGTATATCCACCTGCTCTACCATCTTCCTTTATTTGCTACCTTCCTCACACATGTATACAAACTATATTTATGTGAAAACAGTAATTTAGCACACTGGTGAAAACACACACACACACACACAATAGGTCTGACCTAGATCACAGAAACACATGCCTCCATACGCCTGCAGAAAATTCGTAGAGCACAATTTTCCTAACATGCTCCCTTGGCAGAGTCTTCAATCTTCCTACCCCAAGGATATCTTAAGCAGAGGATTAGTTTTTCCAATTTGTGAATTGAAATTTGCATCATTGTTTCTATTTAATCAGACGCTTGTTTCAAACTGACAACAACAAAAGAATGCTTGAGGAGGGGAGAGTGGGACATTCTCACTGCATGCGTTTCAGAGAAACTGATAAAGAAAATAGCAGCACATGACCAGCTGGGATAAGTCTCCACTAAAGGAATAATTAAGAAAATATTCTATTAGGGGCTAATGGATTTAAGGAGTGAGAGATTTATTTCTCTGACGTGAAAATTTAGTCCAAGAAGACATAATGTAGAAGCAGGAAGTCATGACATTTCCCTCCAGCTAGATCAGGCTGCTGGGCCTGTTACTCTGCTCTATATGCTCTGTTAGTGCTGCTTATTATTGTGTGTTACTGAACCGTTTAGTTTTTGGTCTTTTTTGCTCCCTCTGCATTATGTTTCCTTAATTCTCACTGGTCTTAATTAAATGTTTTGTATTGAGGATATTTAAGTTTTCATTCATTTGTATTTTATTGTTTCAGAACCCACCCTAACCACCTCTCAAAAAAAATTAGCACTTCCTTAACTGAAGAAAAATGCACTGGACATTATCCAGGCAGCCAATACATTTTTCTCTCAAACATTACTCAGTAAAATAGATAAATACATAAAACAAGTTTGCGGAGACAATTTTATGATGCAGCATAGAAGGTTTTTGATGAATCAAAAAGATATATACTGAAGCTACAGTTTATATTTTTTTTATGCTTTTTACAAAATACAATATATGATATATTTAACATCATAAATAATATGAGAGAGAATAGCATGAAATGATTCAAGTTGTTATGACCAAACTTAATATATCTGATGCTTCATTTTACTGTAGCTTACTTTTTTACTGCAGTTACTCCATGAACTGAGTTCATTTACCTGATAAAGAAAATGAAAATTCATTTTACAAAAGGGCTTGATCTTGTATATATTTCTTTATATTTTAGGTAATTTTTAAAATCTTCTGCAGACAAGTAGAGGGAGACAGAAAAAGAAGGGAAGATGATTGCAACAGTCTCAATCCTTTCTTTTTGAGTTTTCGTGTTCTGCTCAAAGAGAGCTTTCTTTTTTCTTTTCTTCTTCTCATTTTTAACAACTCTTCAAATTTTATTATGGCAGTTTAACAATAAAATTATTTAATTTACTTTGTAACTTTATTGTTGCTCAAATTTTTACCAAAGGTTACTAATTAAAATAAATTCTACTTTGCTGATAAAGCAACTCCTTCATATCTTTCTTACACTTCATAATGTCTGTTCCACAAAATTCAACATGTTTTTCAAAACACAAATTTAGCAGTTTTTTAAAAAACATTTACCAAAGGTATTTATATCAACTGTTTGGTTTTTTTTGGTTGCTGTGGTTGTTTTTTTTTTTTTTAAGGGACCATATATGTAACAATCAACACCATAATTTTAAAATAAAAACCAATTTAAGTTGTTTAAACTTCAGTGACCTCTTATGAGCTCATTCTGGCTGCTTCCAGTTTTCCAGGCAGTTATCTAGGGTTTGGACTCATATAAATTGGTTGGAACCAAGATATGACTGAAATACTGACTGCAAGGGATACCGAATCAATGCAGAAAGTTGATCTTCTTCATAAGTGTAGAAGTGTTTGCTTGTGTGCACATGAAGGTATGCCGTTAGATATGAAATGTACTCCGTTATGACTTCCTTTGTGTTTGGTTTTAATATTCACTGCTTGTTCTCTTTTTTAATATTTGGCCTTTTTTTCAGTATTTGTTGAACTGATTGGATGAGTGAGAGAGAAAGTAAAATTGACTCTATTGTCTCTTGTGGGTCATTATTCAGCAACAGAAGGGGGAATAGATAAATTGTAAAAAGAAAAGTTTTTTTAAAAATTATTTAACCCTTTCTCCTCTTATCCATAGACCGGTTCAATAAAAGAAACTCATAAACAAAAGCTAGTTGGCAATTTGCCCTTTATTTCAGTGCCTTATCTATCTGTCTTGGTAGGTAAAAACAGAGCCAAACTGACATGTTTGTGAAAGAGTAAGCAGGCAGGAAGAAAGGGGTGAAAGGGGTGAAAAGAAAAGCGGGTATACCATTAACTGTATCTGGGCTCTGAATGGGTGGGGCTTAACCTGGGAGTATCTGTAACTAACTAGGTGTTATACATCATACTAGACATAGATGCTGGCATGTCAAATATAACACCAGTCATATGCGTCTGCAGGTTCTCCAATCCAGCTTGGTAGTGCAAGATTTCTGTTAAAGAAAAAAAAGGAAGGGTTACTGTCTCAAACAAATATGTATTATCTCTGCAGTGCAGATACTGGCACAACCTGTTTTAAATAATGAACTTTATAGATAACAATTTGTAATGAATTGATCTCAAAGAATACAGGCATTTTGGTGACATATAATAGTCAGTCTTTTTTACCTACATTTACCTGCAGCACCTAAAGTTATCAAGTTACAAGTACAACTCTTAAACCAATTCAAGACATCGAAACATCTGGATATCATAACTCCAAGAACAGTTACTGTACTGTAAGTGTATTTTTTAAAACCAGCACATTGGTATTATGGGCTGAAGTTAGGGATGAAAAGATTTCTTGTAAAACTGGTAACAAAAAACAAACAAACAAAGATACCTACTCAATATTTCTTTTTTACCTTAACTATAACTTTAACTATTGCTACTTAATAAAGAAAAGGTATTTTCTGTCTGATAACTATTATATTAATGAATGGTTTAATTTGTAGAATACTGGGTTACTAAAATCATCAGGAGCTGTAGCTTAAAATGCTATTGCAGCCTCTAGTGTGATCCAGGACCACAAGTCTTGGACTTGTAATAGTGTGCTGTGTTTGGCACAGTGGCATAGCTGTTTCCTTTCTGCCAGCAGCACTAATCAAGAACTTTCGTGTTGGATGCTGTCTGATATCCCAAGTTACAAAATACCTCAAATTAAGTCTGGATCAGCTGGTCTGTCTACAGTTATACAAGCTGACACTTGCTCTTGTCCATGTAGCTGCTAAGGTCAACCTGATGTAACTTTTATCAGAATTTGTGCAGAAACTAGTGTGAACAATTTTATCCTGGCCAGTGTTAATTTTGACAGCAAATTCTGATTTAGTCTTAGTCTTTTCTACAACACACCATTTAGTTTTAGTCATATTTTAGTCATCTGAAATTTTTTTAAGTCTTAGTCTAGTTTTAGTCTTAGTCTAGTCTTAAGTCTTTTAATCTAGTTTTAGTCTATATTTTAGACCAAATATTGGCAGATTTTAGTCGACTACATTTTTTTGCAGAATTTCCGGTCATTGGAAGTATCCATCAGTCTGTTATGGAATGGTATTAAGGTTTGAATATGCAATACAGACAC
>JAPZDV010000025.1:26055883-26109211 GCA_029814665.1 Acanthurus lineatus
CTATCTAAAACGAAATTGAATGCACACAGGTACAGCATAGACAAGTGTGGCCAGTTGGAATGAGGATGAGCAGGATGTAAATGAGTTCTGCCTTATGCAGCACTGCCACCATCTTGGTTCTTTAAATAGATTATTGGCATCAGGAACAAGTTGTTTACCTGCAGGTGCCAGCAGTTGCCTGCAGTGGACCAGTCACCTTTGTGTGCCAGTACACACTTATTTAAATGCATTCCCACTCACATACATCTGTCACACATCGTGCCGTAACAGTGTGGATGAAAGACACTAACGTACACAGCAAAATGTGACCACAGTCACAATAAGGCTTTCCACTCTCATCACCTGTAGGACTTTATCTCTTTTGACCAAAAATAAGCTCAGTGGATCATGCCTAACCTTGAAATCAACTAATGACAAAACAGTTTAAATTTATTTTCTTGTTCTGTAACTTAACATCATGTCAGAATTCATGTTATCTCCACCAATTAGGCAAAGTGTGAATAACATTAACAGGCCTAACAAAAGCCACAGAAGCATTGCCTCAACATGAGCCAAGATTTATTAGAGCAAGAAACATGCTCTTCCACAGTTGTCCAGTGTTTTAGGGTTACTTGCCTACAGTGGCCTCATGGTCCTGTTAGCTCATAATACTGCAAGCCAGTCTGACCTCTGTTGTAGTTCATTTATTAAAGATTGCTCTGGGCTAAGACATCCTTCTGCACATTTTCCTGTTCTTCTCTCGCTTCTCTCATCAGTGAGGCATTTAAGCTGACTGAGTTCCTTGAATCAGTGTCTGGCCCATTCCAATGCTGAACTGAACTATAAGAAACCTCTCACCTCTGCTGTCAATCTTAGCATATTTACTTGAGGAGGTATTTGCCCAAACAACAAGTTGTACAGAGTTCAGTGGTCACAGAGACCATGGTCTAACTTCAGCCAAGAAATAATGTAGACAACGCAAGCTCACGCAAACCATAATTACATAAAACTTTTACACATGTAACATATCAAGGCTTCTATAGTACATATCATAGTGATGTAGTTTTGATCCAATTTTCGCCTATGAGCCAAATATTTCATCTCATGAGGTAGCAGGCAATGAAGGTTGTGTGACACCGAGGCCAGACAGCAAACCAGTGTTTTAGACTACATCAAGGTCTGTTTCAACTTCAAACATCTGTGTTTGTGGCTTGTAAACTAAACTAGTTGTTTTTAAGGAGGTGTCAGGATATGCAGCCTTGTTTCTGGCAACAAAAAAGTGTGTTCATTAAGGAGACATTGATACACCAGCTATTTCAAGCCAAAACATGTGTTTTTTTTTCTTGTCTAACTAAGGTGTTTTCATGCCCAACCTTACCCAGATCTTAACTAAAGAAATATAAAGTATGCATTAAACGTACAGTGCCAATATTAATTCCTGTTTTTCATTTCTAACTTTTTATACATTAAGTTGTCGTATCAATCAAGAAGATTTATTTAAGCACAAATAAGCAACATTACTTTTGACTCATTATCTGGAGATAGTTCTGAGGGTGCTTCCTGCAACCCTTGTGCAGCTCTATAACAGTATGTCTTTTCCTCAGCTGAGATTAGAATACATCCAAACTATATTAGCCACCGGGACTGACAGAGTTTTTATTATTGTCACCTGAGTTTCAGAAAAAATGTGCACTTGATCAAACACCAGTGTGATAGGAACTACATAAAAAGAAATGATCTTTGGGTAAAACTGACCCATGTCCCTTCTAGTAACAGGTGGGAATAAATAAGAAATACTACAGCAAGCCACCTGATTGCAACTGAAATGTTTTGGCTTCCCTTTTGAAGTTGTTGTGTCATTATTCTTTACTGTCATACACTGTTCTGTTCAGACGAATCAAAGTGTAAACAAACCAAACCAAACATATACATGACTTAAAATCAATGTGCCAACAATGAGGATCATTTTTTTCATAATTAGTGCAAAACATGATAGATATGACACATTTTTTTTTATTATTTTTAAAGAGACCACCATTATAAGGCTCACAGGTTAATGCATCGATAATCTGACAAAGACAATTCTTTCTTTTTAACAATGGATACACATTTTACAGCTAATAGTCCTGGTCTTTTATATGAGATACATTTTAAAAGCTGAGCTTTTTCTCAAGTATTTTTCTATTTTCTATATTTTTCTATTACTGGATGGTGTAGAGGTGTGGGCATGTGAAGGGTCTGGCCTGAATTAGTCTCTTCACTCCATGGCAGTGTGCTGAAACATCATGTGGGATGGAAAGTGAAAGCTACACTGTGCTGGATGGAAATGAGAGAGGAACGTGAGGGCATCCAGACTGTGGCTGGCTGGTGAGAGCAGATTTTAATCAGAGAGGCTGGTAGCAACAGCAGTGCGGCCCCCGAGGGCCCGGGCATCACATCACATTATAACCCAGCCCAAACAGAGGCGCCAAAATGGCCGGGCCTGAAATAACAGATAACCCTGCCAAATCGCATCATCATCCAACCCGCTGCGGTCTTAATCTGCCTCATCCTCCTGCACTAATGAAGCTAATGGAGGGAGTAAGTGACATGTTCTTTCTTCTCTCTCTCTCTCTTTCTCTCTCTCTATCGCTCTCTCTCACTATCACTGTCATCTTCTTAATGGCCCAGAGAAGGCGCAGATTTTGCTTTTCCCTGCTGTATTTATTTTAGGGTACAAATATGAAAAAGAAGAGTAAAATAAATATGCAAAACAAATATCTCGGTCATGGCAACAAAAAGTTCAGTTTTATCAACAGAAAGGTCGTAATCAATACTAACTTTAATAGCAGTATCAGGATTTTAATGATGCATTTTAACATGATATTTAAAATTTTTGAACATTTGAACATGCCACATAATGGACTGTACCACAGCTAAAAATATATATTTGAGTAAAATGACTGCGAACTTTGTTTAAGTCTTCAATTATACACCAAATCAATAGAAAGTGCAACAACTACTCCTAATCAGAGTTTGATTGTACCCTAATACCTTCAAAGTTTAACCTTACTGTGAGACTGCCCTTTCTGACACTGAAATAACACAATAGCACAATCATACAAACTGACTGAGGCGTAAACCAGCAACTTCTGTGTTTTTCAAGGTAAAATTAGGGGGTGTTTTTTTGTTGTTGTTGAAGGAGTCTTGTCCTTTTGAAGAGAGTAGGAAGAATATAACACCTTCAGTTCCCATTGAAAAGGGCTGTCTGATAGCAAGGTAGAGTGCTGAAGTTATTCTAAATACATTATAGAATAGGCCTTATTTATACTGTCCTGGTCCACAGCATAGATGTATGCTCACTCTGCTCACTCATACTGCTCCTGGTTCTTTAACTTAGGAGCATGCCTTCTACCATAGGTAATACACTGACTATGAACAGAAACAGTATTTGTTGTTTGTACTTCAAAGAAATGGCACAATCCCTTCAGGTTTTTTGTTTTTGAAATAAAAGCTTGGGAAAGCTTGTGATGTTTCCCTGTATTTAATTTTGGGGATTTTTCCCAAACCTCCACAGTGGAGTTGGCGTGTGCAAAGTAAGCAGAGCCTATAGACAGAGTTCCCATAACTAAGAGTGATGGGACAGAAAGGTTCTGCAGCAGGTGAGCCTCCAAAACATCAGTGGTACTCATGTACTGCAGGAGCCCGAAGGATATTAAAAGACAATATCCATCTGAACTACAGCCTGTTCACATTGCTGCTGTCTCACGGAGATAGAAGTATCTGCTGTATCACTAGTCCACAGAGAGAGGCCTCTCAGTTTTTGTTGTTATAAACTTATTTATTATTTACACACATTTCATAAATATTTGTTTTGTGTAGTAGCATAAGGGGCCTAAAACTGCATTTCAATGTACAACTTTATTTTTGTAAAATGACAGTTAACAGTTATTGTCTTAACTCTTAAGTCTAACGGTCAATGTACACAGCATCCAGCCTGTCCTGTTGGGGTTTCAGTGTCCACTGAAAAATGGAATAATCTTTCCTCATTCCCTTCTCCTGCAGTTTACAGGATAAGTTTGCACATTGCTTAAATAGGTTAGAGTCACATGGCAATGATGCCAGGCAGCAAGGTCCTACTGACATTACAATCACATGATTAAGAAACTATGCCGTCATAAATAAGATTTATTTTTTATCTATTATCTATCCCTCTTTGTCTTGTGTTAGGTCAAAACAAATACAAGACATTATTAAAATACAATTAATATTACTTTCAATGAATATTCCAGTGGGCCAAACAAAAAGTGACAGGCCTCTTAAAGACAGCGTTGCAGAAATATTATTGTCATCATGTCTGTAGACATGATTAAGATTCTGTTGTTTCAGTCACATCAAAGCACAAAAGACCCTTTTTTGTCATAGAAACGCAGTGCCAAACACTAGTGTGCTAACTTGAGGACAAAGCAAGTTTCACTGCACATTTTCTGACTGACATCACTAAATTTGTTGAAAAAAGATTACACAAAAGTCAGACAGGGGATTGAAATATAAAAAGTATCTGTCTAAAAGCCTGTACAGATTGTAAAGCTCCTGAAAAATCATTTGTGAAAATTAGCCATGTAAATGAAACTGACCCTTTCACTCAGTCCAACACGATCATCCAAAGCTGTCACTGAGCTCTGACCTGCAGACTGTGCCTTTGTGCTTTACAGCTCTCTCACACATATGGCATCTTTTGTTCATGAAAATGTTTTTAATTAAAAATGTGAGACTTCTGTTATTGAGAAACTTTAACAATAAATCTTTACACCTTAGCTGTGAAATTCCACACAGCTTCCACGCTCCTAAGTGATTTCTCTTAAATACATACCAAATAACATACCAAATAAGATTTTCTATGTTAATGTTTGCACTTTCACTTCAAAGTATTTGCAAATTATGTGAAACCTTTTTTTATGTTTTTTGCAATATTGTTTTTCCCCTCTCATTTATTGTAAATTATTGCTAAAATCATCAGAATTTCTGTTAACAAAAGCGTTCTGTTATTTGGTCTCATGTAAAATGTGTGTTGGATAATGTAGTCACTGCATGATGCACATGCACAAGTGAATCAGTCAGGTTGTTTTTAGTCTCGAGAGCTCTGCACCATTCATTTATTCTTGTATGTCTGTATGTCAGTCTTCATGTACATAACACTGGTGAGCACCTCAAAGTCATGCTAATGTTTGTCCTCATGAACATGTCATGACTCTTGGTGGTCTGCTGTATAACTGCTCTCTGATCCATCCTCTTAACAGCTTCTATCTTGTAGCAACATGTTTTCTAGCTACACAAAGTCTATATTCTCTCTTTCTATCTCTCTCTGTGGGAACAGCACTTCACAAGGCGCAACACAAATGGTGAGGGTGAAAATTCTGATTTTGCATTTAACTATCTAAAAAACATTAACAATTTATATATACAAAAGGAAGAGTTGCTGCTGACATGGTTTGCCTATTCCATCTTTGTCTCATGCCTCTTTTATAGGCAAAAAAGACTTCTGCAATAGGACACGCCTCTGCATCCTCACTCGTAGCTTCCCCAGCAGGCCCTCTCTCTCCTCACCCCACTCTCATCTCTCATGCATTTTCAGAATTGAGACAACTTTTAAGATGGTTCACTTAGATCATTTCCAGGTCACAGGCAGGCGGACAGAGCACAGAGGAGACAGGGAGGTATAACACAGAGAAATGAAAGGAATCCACAGAGAAAGCAGCGCTGATCGAGCAAGCTAGAGAGTGAATGAAAAAAGGAGCAGTGGTAGTGTGAACAAAGATTTGAATCAGAGAAATGAAATATTACTTTGTGATTGTTTCACAGCAGCTCCATTCTAAACCCCCAAAACTCCCCTGCAGAAAGGTGCTGCATTGCTGTTTTGTTTTTTTTAAATCAAAGTGAATGTGTCAAACTGTCCACTGTGGCTAGCAGTCTGTTTTTTACATGTGTACTGACACTAATGACACACAGACCTGACCCTCAGCTGCAAGTCACAAAGAGGAGAGGACATTAGACTGGCAAGGGGCTTTACCTGTAACTTCATTATGCAAAAACCCATTGAAGGTCAAATTTTGAAAGGGATCAAGAAAATATTATTCTGACACTAAAAAATGTACTTAAATCAATTTAGGTAAGGTATATTAGGTAGGTAAATAAGGTAGGCTACTTGAGTAGGAGCTACAGAATGATGGAAAAAAAGCTCTCAGAAAAAAGAAAATTGATCTGCCCTATAAGATGTCATTCTTATCTCACAAATTTCATTCATTTCATTCATTCTGTAAATAAAAGTGTGTGCACAGGTCCATTCTAACACAACTTTGGCCCTGAAATGGGAGCCGAGCATAGTTAAAAAAGCATAGTTCTCTCATGGTCATGTCTTTCAGGGGAATAGTGATAGTGCCAGTGCTCAGAAAAAGCCTTGGTGAATGAATCCAAAAAGGTAAAAAAAATACCCATGAAGAATGCTACCGACACTTGAAAGAAAACTTAGCATGAACTAAGACCAACACTCTTTGCTGGAAGTTTCATTTCTTGGCAGCCACATATCGTGAAAAAGGCAAGTAATTGCATGTGTCTTTGCCAAAATTCTTAGAGCCATAGTTATATATTAAACATGTTTGTAGTTGTAATTTAAAAAAAAAATCAGGTAAAATTTAGGCTGTTACAGTCATGTTGACACCAGTAAAGGCAGACATATTTTACTAGTTCATTTACTACTTTTGCATGGATAAGTACAACGCCACATATTACAGTATATAGTTAACAACAATGATACAAAAGTCATATGTAAAATAGAAGAACACTGGAGCACATATGATCGTCTTTGTAATTTAATGTATAATAGGCCAATCTCACAAGGAGGAGCCATAGAGACCTGAATTTATCGTAGCTAATCTGTATCATCTTCTTTTAATAAACAGGGGCAGTTTCAGCAAAAATTGCAACAAGTTGTAAACGTTTACCACTTAACGTTTTAAATTTTATTCTGTAGAAAAAGAAAAAAAGAATCAGTCTCTAATCTGGTTTAACCACATAGTGCTGTAAAATTACTGGGAGGTTTGAAATAAAAAGGGCAAATAATGCAAAAAGGCAAAAATTTAACTTCAATGAGGTCTTTGTTGATTTATTTGCATTTCACCTCTAGAAGCTGTCCAACAGTGCTGAATTAGACCCAGCACCAGCTTAGCTCCTGCTCAGTTAAGCTTATTTTTATTGCAATAACACAAAGTATCTCTAGACTGTTGGGTTGAGTTATTCCTTTTATCAGGATGTAAGCAGAGCTATGAAAAGGTAAATGTCTAATAGTTGATTTCTCTGACCCTCCTGACACCAGAGAACATTCTGGAATACTATGGTTAAAATTATTTATGGCATATCAGTACAGCTTGTATGTACAGTGCTGAGAATAGCAAGAATAGCTGATGGCAGTGAGTGACCTAGTCATGACTAAGGCCTCTGAGAGATTCCAAAAGAGTACAAAACAAGCTCAATTTTTAATCCCTTCAAGTAGCAGGGACGAGAGGGGCCTGAGTGGCCACAAAGCAGCAAGGGAGGGATGGTACTGAGCTGCTTTGGGCGGTCAGTCTAGTGTTAAACCTCCCTCCCACACACACACACACACACACACACACACAGGCACACACTTCTCCTATACCTCCTTTCCCCTGTTTGTTCACAAGTGCGCCCTCCTCTCTCAAGGTGTTTATGTTTCAATCAAAAGAGCCAGACCAGCGTGACCACAGTTTTCCGCGTGACCAGTGGAGCTCCGGCTGCACCTGCCACCCTTCACCGCTTTAGGAATCAGCCATAAAAATGCCACCTTGCCAATCCCCTTTCTCCCCCTTTTCTGCTATTACTAGACTAGACTCTGGAAGCCTCCTATTGGTCTCCTGTCCTGCTCTCTGAGGGACACTTTAAAAATCTATCACTGCCCCCCCATGGGGAAATTTTAAGAAGGACTTGTAACAAATCCTGTCTCTTTGTTCATTCTGTTTGAGCACCTGTCATATATCACCATATAATTTATACAAAATGGGCATCTCATTACTGTGTTTTCTGTGAGAACTGATTAGATCAACATTTTGGGTCAGTATAGCTTTGGAAGAATCACTTGTCAGATTTTAAAAGCCAGTTATTGTAGGTTCACTATTAATAGGATGAAAGATGTGCTCTGTGTACACAAAATACTAACAATTGCAGCAGCAGTTTGTGAATGTGTGTGCCAGATATGGGGAAGAAATGTCTTATAACAGCTCCTCAAAATAAAAAAATAAATAAAATTTTTAAAAGTGGATTCTTCAAAGTACAGAAAAAATCGGATCACCAGGACTGCCCCAATGTTAAAATCTGATGTTTGTTAAATGCCAAGTCATTACAGACATAGACACAATCTGTTTCTTCTAGTGAACTGTAGACTTATAGAGGATCTGCCTTTTTAGCTCTAAGAAATATTGCTCTACATCTGTTGAGGTAACGTAGTTGATAAAAAAACTGTAGATGTCTAATGCCAAAAGACATTTACTATAGCTGTTTAAAAAAAATAAAATAAAAAAAACTATTCAATGCATTTGCTATAGTTGACCACCATATTATACTCTAAACATTACATAGGCTAGGTTCTTACTAGCATCAGTCACACTTATTCTCCAAACTCCCTCAAGATACACAGTCCTACCTTGACCAAGGCTGTAACTCAGCTCCTCTTAACATCAAATCAGTCTACCATAGGACTCAATTTTATAGCTGTTGCTGTTTTTACATAAATGATTAGAGATTGGTAAACTCACCCTAATGTTAAATTAGTGTTTTTAGTAGGGTTCCTAAAATCCAGAGTTTAATTTGACAAACATAAAAAAAAGGTTTAACATAACATTTTTGCTATTCTAGGGTAGATCACCTTTGATATTTTTTTTTTGTCTTTTTTCTAGTTAATGCTGCCCAGGTTAAAAACAACTCGGTCAAGCTAGGGGAAAGATCATGGTTTGGGTTATATTAGCTACTCTGTTAAGATTTATCACTATGTTCACAGTTATAAACATATAGTTAATAGGTTGTGATTATGGTCAGGATTTAAAGAAAGCAATGCTGACTTTTGGTAGTAAATGATGAAAGCAGTTTCTAATGTTAGTCACATGTTCTGCCACCTCATTATTCCAGCCAGACCTTCTCCCTAAGCTGCCCTCTTGGTCTAGAATGGTGCATCCAGGTAAAGGTCACTTGCAGCCCCCTTTCCTGGGTAGGCTTGACATTTTGCACACAGCAGCAAAAACAAACGGAATAATGGAAAACTGGAAAAAGCTGATTCAGAATAAAATAAACAGAACAAACAAAACATACTGTGTGCATGAGTTAATCTTTGTATTCAAAGGGTGTGTGTGTATTTGATTTATGTGTAAAGGCATTTGTAGGGCAAGACAAAAAATTGACTTGTACATAAAAGTATTACACAGTTTAACTGTCTGATTGCCAGGCAATTAGGAAATACATATTCTTTTGCCATGTTTTCTCAAAGCCAGTGAGCAGGTCAGAAACCTGGGTGTCAACCGTGGTCACTGACCTTAAAATCGAAAACCAGGTATCATCTATAATAAAATCCTTATTTAAACTACCAAGAAATGAATCAAAATTAAAAAGATGTACATCACAATCCAAGTAAGATAAATTGGTACATACATGTGTGATAACTGATCAGATTGCTGAAGTCCTTAACAAAGAAGTCATCTTAAGTCTCCCTTTTGGTTTTCAAGGCACTACACAGTTCAGCTTCCCTGTACATTGTATATCTGATCCTCTTTACTGACTCTAGCCCCATAAGGCCTCTCAGGTCTTCAGATGTTGGCCCTTTGGTTGTACCCAGAATGAGATCAGCAGCTGGTAAAAGTGCTTTCAGTGACAGTGGACCTGCCCTCTGGAATGCTTTGCCTGATGAGCTGAGGACTATAAAACTTATATCAACATTTGAAGTGAAGCTTAAAACCTTCCTGTTCCCTCAGGTCTGTCATCAGTGTTAGTGTATGTGTATGTGTGTCTGTGGTAGACCTTCATGTTCTCTCAGGTCTGTGGACAGTTTTTCTTCGTGTAAGTGTGTCTGCAGCTTGGTGTGTTTGTGTATGTATGGGTGCATCCATAAGTAAACACTGCCTTCTCAAAACTGTGAGTGTGTTACACCACTGTGTTGCCTAGGCATTTGATTTTTAAGACCCTCTTTAAATGAAGGGCATAATAAATTTCTCCGTATTAAAATGTGCTCCATAAAAAAGTTGCCTTCGCGTCATTTAGATCATATTGTAAAGTTTTGGCATTAAACTCTGTTATGGTAATTAAAGAGGTTAAAGCCAGAGAACAGTGCAAAAATACTGACAGTTGTTTCTCTATATTTACAGTATTGATCTTATATCAGTCTTCAAAAACTGTTGTGAACCTTAAATCCTCAAGTTAGCTCTTTTTCCTCTGCACCAGGGTCTGTTCTCTGCAGAGTGCATATACAAAGAGCATGCTGCACACCAGCGTCAGGAAATGATAACCCCAGCCGCAGTCTGCTGAAAAGCTATTTCTTACCACTTTGTTTCCATGGCAATGTTGATGAGCTGGTTGGTTAGGAGGGGGTGGGACCTTTGCAGCCGCCAAGCCAGTTCTGGGCTTTTTAACAATTCATAAAACTGTTGAAATCAATCCGAGTTTAGGAGATTTAATTAATCTCTCCCACTCCCTCTTGAGGAAGCAGGAGAGACAGAAAAAGAGATGGAGAGAGAGAGTGAGAGAGGAGGCAACAATGAGGTGGAAAAATAGACAGCGTCAGGGGTAATGCTCATATTGGCTGACACAAGGGAAAAGCAGCTTTTAAAGCATTTAGCTTTAATTTCATTCAGGAGTGACATAATTGATTTTAATGAGATGTTTATAGAGTGAAGTGCCGGTGTTGCTAAATCATTTGCGAGTCTGCCTGACGGGTACTTGTGAGGCTCGCACCGGGGAAAGGCAGCGAGGCACACAAACCTCTGCTGCCAGAACTCCTCCAGCAAACCACCACTCATCTTCACTCCTGCACATACACCGGAATACATTTGGCTGCTTATGTTAATGAGAAGTATATTCACTAATGAAATACTTTCTTAACTTTAACAAAGTGTTGACTGAAATGCTTCAACTGGAAAAAAAACTTTTTGCCCATTTAGACTTTAATAAACCTCTCAAAATATACATCATATGAACTGAGATCCCATCATTGTAGTCCCAGCCATGTGGCTCGCAATATTAGTTCTCCTCTACGACCAAACAAATCTCGTAGACTTGTCCTGCTGTGATTGACTGACAGGGTGTCACATTGCTATTATGAGATCCCTGCAGGCCTGCGTGGTTTATAGCTGAGAGAATGGATGGTGGTGTGAACATCACAGAGCTGCAGCTCCTGCCCCCAGCACTTTGAGAAAAACTGGCTGCCATTATGCTGGCAGTCACACCAAACACTGTCCCATGGAAACACACACAGGCTGCTATCAGAGACTGTCTTAACCAGAGCGGGTCAGGATTTTAACTAGTCCCAGGATGTCTATTAGTCATGTGAATAATAATTTCTGTCTATCAGAGGAGAAGGGTCAAGACAAAGTTTTTGAGTTCACAGTCATGTTTGGGATTTTGACACTGGACACCCCTGTTTACTCTTGCCTTCAGCCAGTGGCCAAAGTTTGTTTCTATAATACATGATTGCAATCCTTTTCTTTATTTTAATCAAATAATTTTATTTGCCTATAAATAATTGAAAAATAGAAAAATGGCAGATTAGCAAACAGACATATGAATCCTTTGTGTATTGGTCATTTATCATGGTTTAGGAGGGTGCTGTCAATCAATAGCATCCTCATATTTGTTGTTCTCCAGTGTAATGACTGACAGCCTACTCTAGCATTAGATTGAAAAATTGGTATCAAGCTTAAGAAATTGTTTACACCAGAGAGTTTTACAGTGAAGCCAGTCAACTTGGCAACATCTGAAAGCTTGCTGATGGGTTGACAACTTATTGGTCCTGCAGTGACTATTGTTGGATGTGGCTAGTTTCATTTGGAGAAAAAATTTCAAAGAGAGAAGCATAACTGGTTCTCCTTCAACGAGCAGAGTTTAGTGTAACTGGAAAATGTTATCCTGCTAATATGATAGCTTTATTTAGAATATACCATCCTTCTCTCAAAATTCAGCACTGTCAGAATGTTTGATGTTGGGAGTAACAATAAAGATCTTTAAATCCCTGCACACAGCTGAAATCTTGTTTACTAATTAGAGCTTTTATGATGATCATGATGTAGGCTCATGATGTTTTTTTCCTTTTTTTTTAAGATGATGTCTTTTCTTGTTCCTTAAAATCTTAAATGATATCAGTCTGTCCTTTCATCCAGTTCTTCTTTGTGGATATTAATTCGCCACAGAGGATTCTTAATGGTTTTGATGATTCTTTGATCCTTCTTGCACACCCATCACCAGGAAAAAAGTTCTCCTCATACGAACAAGGTATAAAAATTAGCCATGTTCCCATGAAATTACGCAGAACAGTCCTGCTTGTCAGATGTGAATCTTTTCCACTACAGACACTCAATCAGATTTCCACTAATATGAGGCCATTCTCTGCATCTGCACATGGAAAAAATTAAATGGAAACATAAGTGTTTAAAGTAACTAAGTCAATTACTGCATTCACTTCATAACACTGGTTTTGGTTGGTTCACCTAAATTTTACATAGGAATGAAATGATGGTTTTCTATGATTTTATGTGGATTTTCTTGAGTGGTTCATAGACCAATATTTTCACTAGTACATAAAACACTTGACAATGTAATGTGTATATATATTTTTTTACAACTAGTGCAGTGTTGGTTGGTTCTGTTATGCATAACCACAAAGTCAGTCCAAGTAGAACACGGTCATCACTGCTTATTGACAACTTTAAGTGCAGAATGAATCATACTGCATATCAGTATAACCCCTAACGTGCACACTTAGCAGTCAACGATACACACCCACACCGCAATAAATTCACACTCTCTTTGATTCAACACCTTCTTCGAACACAGATTATAAATACCTCACACTCCTGAGGGCACACACTGGAGCCAGACTGAATTTCCAGAAGGCAAGCTTTTTGACTGTGATTGATTCTGAAACGTCTCTGGACTTCTTCCATGCATACGAATCCAGCTACACATACACACACCTTCACATATGTTGAATATCCGCTGGAGTGTCTTCAACATGCTGTTATAGCCAAATCAGTTTCCTAAGTTGCAACCTCAATCAGGGCTCAAATGGGGAAAAATGACAGGTTTGGGTCATTATTTCCAGCAGGACAATACTTTCTCAAGCACCTTAGGGCATGATTTCCATGCAACAACTGTGGAGAGCTGTTTTGATTGCTTTTCAATCAAGCGAGACAAACACTAATTAGATTTTTTTTTTTCTATTTTGAGGAACTGCAGAATTATAGGCTTCTTTCATGAAGCGTGGATGACTGGCACTTCTCTGATAACTACGGCGACACTCCTCTGCTTGGACTGACTATTTGCTGTCAAGACTTAATATACACACACATGTATAGAGAGAAAGAGAAAAAAAATGTCTTTGCTTTCACCTCCTGGTCTCACCATTGTCTTCATTTACCATAGGTGCTTTTGATGTCCACATCAATCCCTACAACAGAGCTTTACATGGCTCTAAGGCTGAAAACAGCTCTGTCGTTTGTGTATCCAGCATACACATGTGCTATATGTACCAGAGTGTAACCATTATCATATGGAGCCCCCAAAGAGTTCCAGTATTTTGTTTTGTTTCTTCTGAAGCTAATGTGCATAACCTTGTAGTATGTTTCAGCTGGTGGGAACCACAGTGCCAGTGGACAGGCTCCCAGGTTTGTTTGTTCTGCTGCAAATCTAAACCCTTGCATCAAGATTGATCATTAGTAGAAATAGTAAACCCAGCTATTCCACCAACTGCAGCCACATTAAAACAGTCTGTATCTGTGATTATGATTATAACCATGAGATGACGGAGCTTTAACTGTTAATGACATGTGATTGTACGGTGCTTTGGTTAATATGATAATGGCAGTGACACATTAGTTTATTGTAAGTGTAACACTAACTAAATACTTGCACTGAGTGTTGTATTAGGTTGCTATGTTATGAAATTTCTGTAAGTCCATTAACAACAAATCTGTGATTGGAGCACTGTGCATTAAAATCCTGTGTGACTTAATGATGCTCTCTTGACTAATGTGTATGGGGGCAGTAATCAAGTCAGTCAATATAGGTAGATTAGCCGTATGTGCATCACAGTATTGCAATAACTGTTGTCACAACTGTGCTAACAGCCACTTTTACTGTCAGAGATGGTCAGATTTAAGAAAAAGAAATCAGACAAAAATGGATAATATAAAGTCACATCATCTCTGCTTTTTGTAGTATCTGTAGGAGAGACAGCTTTCAAACCACTTTGGATGGAGCAGCTCTTATTCCTAGAAATCTGAACAAGGTTTTAGTTTACTGAAACACCTAAAGTTTATATCAGAATGCAGAGTTGCATTCTTATATACTGTTCTAGAGGTGGAGTTGCAGCATTTTTTTTTTCTTAGAAGCAGCTTTGAGACAGCATTTTGACTGCTTTTTTCTTATCGACATATATCAACTGAACCTGTCAGATTAGGCTGCTTAAGAGGACTTTGTCCTGAGTCTTTTTCTAGACTTGATCAATTTGCCATATTTACACTGTATGGACCACAATCTTTTAATATAGCAATAATTGGGTAATTTCTTACGAAGCAAAATCTTGATCCCAGGGTTTAAGCTAACTGAAGACCTTTATTTACTGCTAATCACTTGTGTGACTTATACATTACAATAGCTTATAGCTAATAGTACACCATGGTGCAGACACAGCACAGCAGTTCTTCGTACACACCGAATCAGTCATAGAGTTCAACAAAGTATGACCAGTACTAATCATCTTATACATGCTTTCCCATGGTACTATTACTAGAAAACATTTTATTAATTTTCACTTTTTTGCAGATGATACCCTGTTATATTTATCATTAAAGCTTGATGAAACCAAACACTTAATGTAACTTGCTCTCATAGCAAATTATGGCTGTGCCTTCTACTTTGGTCCTTCTTAACACTGACTGAAACTGTTGTTGTATTGACAAAAAATTATTATTATTATTATTATTATTATTATAAGTGGGAGTGAGAGTAGTATTTGTAGTAGTAGTACAAGGCACTAGTCATATTTCAAGTCACATTTTACTCATTTCATTTCATTGTGTTCCCTTTCTCTTTTTTACTCACTATTTCTCGACCATGAATGCACAGTTTTCTTTATAAAGTTTAAGATATTGATATATTGAAATACATAGAATGTGTATCGCTTTTCTTTAATTATACTTTCTCTAATTTGTGGTTGTAGTTGTTTTTCCTCATATGTTTTCCTACTCTTTTGTCCTGTGTCTTATGCTGCCTTGAAATGTAAATTTGCACCACTATTGCAGATGACCCTCTGTCCTGACACACTTCAAACATCGCTTTCAAGTGTTTGACAAGAAAATATAAGAAAAAATATTCTTTTAAAAAGCCTCAGGTTTTGACAAATTTATTTCCATGTGCCCCCAAAATAAAATCCATATATAGTTAGCATACATTTCCTCTTCTCTTAAAGTCTATAGATTGAGTAAATCATGTTCTTTCCCACACTTCCCACTCTTGGAATTCTAACTGACATTGGCTGACATTGTCTTTAGTAATTTTTTTTCTTTCTTTCCACTTTGTATATTATGCTCACGACATATTCTGGAATTCTACTCATACTCCTCATATTTTCATTTTTTCTGCAAAAAATAATCACTATCCCTGCTGCAAGCCATTTTCTACCAAGTCCCTTATAGTATATGATATACCTGAGGAGTAAAATCATAAAATATTAATGGTCATTGTGTCCATAGCATGAAAAAAATGCCAATCCATAAGTCTGCATTTTCTGCTATGAACCATGAACCACTGTGAACCATTGATTCAGCCATCAAGATATTGATATTTCTCTTATTGTGAACAGGTCCGTGCTGCTGGAAAACACTGATTTGTCTTGAGCTGTAGTCCATGTTAATGACGCTTTATTTCTTCCCCCCCTGTCTTGGCTTGCAGACGGACGCTGCACTAATGTACGATGCTGTGCACGTGGTGGCCGTGGCTGTGCAGCAGTCTCAGCAGATCACTGTCAGCTCATTACAGTGCAACCGACACAAACCCTGGCGCTTCGGGAACCGCTTCATGGCCCTCATCAAAGAGGTAGATGATTTTCTACTTACTCTCCATTCTGTCTTCCTACTCAGAATACACAGCACCTTCACACAGAAGACATATGCTCACAGGAAGCCAGATTGAGACTGAAAGTAAATAAGGCTGATCTGTCAAGAAGAAGGGCATTAAGTAAAAATAGAAATGATTTATCTGTGTATTTATTTATATGGAATTTTTTTCTGTGTTTACATACATATTCCCCCGAGGATGGCAGCCAACTTGAGCCTGCTTTCTGAATTTCAACACTAGTCATCCATTAAGACACAATAACAAAACATTATCTAAATTTAATAATTGCCTCACAGTTTACTACATTTGTGAGGCTGGGACAGTAAATACAGAGCCTTCTGTCTGTGGAAGACTAGGGATTAAGCGTCTTATATTTCAGGCTCGGCAACCCTCTGTTCCCCTTTACTTTGCAGAGATCATGAGAAGACTAAAAAAATGCAACTATGAGGCAAGTGTTTATATGCAAACTGGAACCGCAAATATTTGGATGTATTTATTTTGGACTCAGTTTTTTACCATGCAGATCTCAACTCTTCTTCTCTGACCCAACCCTTGCTCCCTCTCTTCACTCATTCCTCTCTTCTCTTCTGCTGCTTTTGGGTTGCTTATGTCCTGTGGCTCAAAGATGTCAAAGCCTATAATTGCACAAGGAGATGCCAGCTTCATAAGACAATACTGTTTAGCTCAATGGCCACGGGGCAGAAAGCTCTGCACAGGGATGCACAGCACTATTTTTTCAAATATAAACTCTCCCACATAATCTTTAAATACATAGATTTATTTATTAATCAAAAGTAGCTCAAATACACTATGTTCTGCTTAAGAACATTCCTTGAGACCAAAACCTCCTGAACAGCTCCAGCCGGCTATTTTGCAGCAGCGGAACCACAAAACAGTCAGTGTTGGCTGCTTTTCTGTGAGACACAGGAGACAAAAAGACAGCACAAAGAATTGAAGAATTTAAATGTGACTTGTTTGAATCAAGCCAGCCCTTCTCAATTTAATGTGACTCTGTAACTGAAAAAAATGCACTTGATGTTCAAGCTATTTGGTTGATTCTAATAGTTGCCTCTATGTTTCCTTTTGATTTGTATATTAGCTTTTTACAGAACACACACAAAAGGAAGTTTTGAACGCAACACAAGCACTCAATACATTCATTATGTATAAACAAGATGATTTTGTAAATCTGTCAACAGAAAACTGAAAAACTGAGCACTTAAGAAACCAATCTAAATCTCGTCACACATTCCTTTTTACTGGCTTTTAACACCTCTGTATTATTTCAGAGCTGATTATGTCAAGATGACATTAATATCGGTTTGATTTAAACAAGAGTAACAGACAAAAAAAACCCAAAACACTAACTGCCTGATAGAGTCAGTGGTGGTCATGATATGTAAAGTCTTACATGTCTTTGGTTTGTGGATTTTCTGTCGGTTTCTTTGTTTCTTTGTTTTCAGAGGTATTGCTGGAGGAAATAGGCCTTGGGATAATTCAAATCACAAAGGCTCAACCATAGAGGAGTGCGAATATACTGAGATTTGTTAAAGCAATCTGACAGTTAGAGGAAGAAGAAGAAGAAGAAGAAAAGTAACCAATAAAAACTTTGAAGTCACATGCCTGTATTTCACACAGCAAAATGCCTGTGGAGATACTGGGTGTTCATTTTAAATTACCAGGGTCTAACACTCAAAACCTCTGTTACCAATGGCATACTGTACAGTGATCATGTTGAGCTATTCATAGAATAAGGAAAGTCATTGGTGGCTTTCCGCATGGTTATGGCAAATATATAAGAATCTGTCAGCAGAATTTACAGGACTCTAATTATTTAAAAGTTCTACAATTAAAAACATCCAATCTAATCCAGTATAAAAAATGGGTTTGTAATCCAGTGCTTCCTACCCTGCATGATTCAGTTGTTTTCCTGCTCAAAAACATGTAGGTCAAATGAATGTTTTGTCATGAGGCATATGCAGAGCTTGACAATAAGCTGATCAGGGATGTGCTTTGAAGTGAGATATGTATCTTAAGTCACAATATTCATGTTACAAAGGTGGCTCTCTTTAGACCTGGCTAAATCACTTACACTGCAAAGCTAACCTGTTTGGACCAGGTTATGTTCAGAGTTTACAATATTTTTTTCAACACAGAAAATCCAGTGGAACAGGCTGATTGGAGCACTTTGAAAGTCAACATTTTCCAGACTGTTTGTTTTAACTAATAACAAATATTTAACTATTTAACTAGTTTCTAGGTAATGTGTTTTCTATTTCACAGTTGTGTTTTCTGTTTTTTTGTTGTGATTTCCAAATGGTTTTTGTGTTTTGTAATTTGTCACTGAGTTTTGTTATTTGCATCTTATTCACCTACTCACACACACATGCATACACGCACGCATACAAACACATACATACATACACAAGCTAAACAACTGTGTTTTGCTGCTTCTTGATTTGTTTTGAGATTTGTTGATTTATTTTGATTTTGTCATTTTGATTTTTCCACTTTAGGACCCCTGTACACAATACAGGTTTTTTTTTTCTTATTTGGACCTCCTTTTTTTCTAGTTGCAAAGCTGTAGCACTGCTAATGATCTCCCATGAACGTTTTGAGCTTTGATGGTTGCTAGTTCCACCATGAGGACTTTTGGCCCACAAATCCAATTGAAATTTTTGACAGAGAACTGGACCCATGTGCAAAGTTCAGGTTTCCTGTATGTATAGGCAGATTTTCAGGGAAGAATAATAATAAATAGATGATGTTCGTGGTAATCAGTCAAGTTGTTGTAAAGGGAATCACTTACCAAATGTAATTTTAACAGCAGACAAGTATGTAAATTGGTCTGGTGGTAGTAGTGCTAGAAAAGGTCAAAAGTTCACCAAATACATCTGATTTAACCTCTGAGGGTGATATGTGCTTACAGCAGGTTCCGTTTTAGCTGTCCATTTGTCCATTTGTCCACGTTATGTCAAAAGTCTCATCATGCCCTCCGTGGAATAAAACAGACGTGCAGGCAAAACGACCAGCAGTTGTAAAATACTTTTACAGTTAATAAAATAATAGAGTATCAGATTTTTGAGAAAAGGATTAAATTCACATACTGTTAGCCTTCCTGGATAGAAAAATATTCCTCCCTCTGCTAATAACTGTAATCACGTAAGTAACATACTCTTGTTTCTTGAACAGCATTGCTATCAATGAAGACGTTTTCCGACTCTGAGTCAAAGTAGTATGACAAATGCTTTCTAGTGCATTTGTCTGAACTCAGTGAGTAACTTCTGTGACTCCCACTCAACTAACTAAAGATAGGCCCTGAAGTCCCAGGCTACCAGTTGGAGCAGCACTGTGATGATTTGCTTTACCTGAGAAAAAGCTTTTCCTGCTCTGAGCCACTTTCATGCTTAATTGTATTCAATGGCATCCCTAAATATCTGTAAAGATTGGGTAATGGCCCACCCACAGCTACAAATGCAGCTTCAGAGAATGCCTGGGCACCATAAAGCCAGGGAAGACTGTACAAACATAAGAAAAAGAAAGAGGAAGATATAGAGTGTGTGTGTTCTCACTTGTGACTGCTTCCACTCAAACACTGTAGCCCCAATATGTATTGATGCAGGTTTGAAGCTGATGGTTGAATGTCCTCTCTGATGTTTCCGTTCCTCTTTGCCTCCCTCTCTGTAGGCCCACTGGGACGGCCTCACTGGAAGGATCACTTTTAATCGGACCAATGGCTTACGGACAGACTTCGACCTCGATGTCATTAGTCTGAAAGAGGAGGGACTCGAGAAGGTGTGTGTGTGTGTGTGCGTGTGCATGGGTGTTTGTGTACTCATGAGTAAACCTGGTATGACAATGTGGTTATGAAATAAACCATACTAAAGTGATTCACGAAGGGGATCAACACACACACACAACCATTACGCTATAATTTCTCATTGGCATGTGGGTTTAATTCATTATACCTGTGGTCCATTTATGGGCCTTCAGGTCATAAAGGATCCTCAGTTATGTCTCTCATGTCTATGGACAAGTTAGTGTACTCTCAATGTCTGTGTGCAACATGCAAAGCCTTCCTGCCAGAAATCTTGTTTAACACAATCTGAAACTATTACAGTATGATTGGTTTTTGGCATAAAAATGACTAATTAAGGTTTGTGAAAAGATTGTTGGTTTCACACGGGTATCGAACCTGGTTATTTGAGCAAAATTCCAGTGTGAGATGTAGAGTAGATGCTATAGGTGTGTAATAATGACAAATAAAGGTTTACCTTGGAGTTTGTTTAAAGTCCAGTACATATCATTTAGATGCTAAAAGAATTTTGTGTATCTATATAAGATACCAGCACTAACACCTCAGAACATATCATCAGAACATCTCACATTGAACTGCTGAAACTACGTCTTGTGCAACAACAGCTAAGTCAGGTTTCACAGAGTCTGTTCTTTACAGTGAGGTTGCTGGTTTTAGTACCATTTTGCCTGCACAAACCAAAACCTGTGCCCACTGGCCATAAGAACCTGTTTTTGTGTGTAACAAATAAGATAAAATGTCTCAATTTGTGAGCTTTAGAGGTCTCAGGTGTTTGCTTGAGATTTTGATGAAGGAAGGTTAACTGTTGCCATGAATAGCATACCCTGTCCAGACTGCAGATCCACCCATGAGATTCATACTGAATTTCATCCTCAGAATGAAAGCTCAAAAAAATTATTTCAAGAAATGTTGAACTTCTGTTAACTTTTTACTAAAATTAGATTATTCATAACTAGGCATGACATCGATGTACCTAAGTGCTACCTAATTTACATAGTCAATAATACATAAATTTTGCCCGGTGCACAATGTTTAAACCCTCTTGTGTAATTTTACAGGAACTTCCCAGTGAAAGCAGCTCACACAAATAGAAAAGTCTGAGTGGCAGACACTAAAAGGCTGAATGCAAAATGCAATAGCATTATTTGAAAAATGATTTAGTCACATAAAAGTTAGAGGCTTAAAACGGGTAAAAGCTTTTGCAGTAGTTGTATCGTACTCTACTGTAGCCAGACGTTTAGTTGTCAACCCTGTCAAATTTTCTTAACTGTTCAAGAAACTTGTCTAATCATTAAAGTTTTTTAAGTATGAACAAAAAGTTTGGCTTGGTGTTATGCAACACTTAATAATGAGATTTGCTACCAGTTAAATACCTCAAAAACCTCAAAGCTCAATTCCAATGTCTCAGTGAGCTCAGAAAGGAGCAGCATGGAAGAGAACACACCCCACTCTGCATTGAAGAGACACCACCAAAATTGTTTCTAGACTTAAAGTGACAGCTTCCAATCCATGCAGCGAGAGCAAGCATGAAGTATATGTAAGGAGAATGGAAATATTTTTCCTGCAAAACTGCAAAAACTTACTCAACTTGGAGAGTGACATTGCCATTATCCAGTGATTGGAATCTGTTCAGAGCTGAGATGCTGTAGTAGCTTCTTTTGCACAATGAACAAAGAAGTGAGCTTTGGACACCAAATATAAAAACAGCATTTTGTTTATGAAAAAGACTTCATGACTTTTTAGATTATGTACACTGTTGGCACATACAAACCTTGAGTAGAAACAACAGAATCTAAGAAGAAAAAAAGTTTCACATCGACTGAGGTGAAAAGTTGGTGTATCTTCTTCTGCAAGGGAATAATGCCACATGATTTGAAAAATGCCACCCCCTTTTTCAAGCGCTCATTTGCATTTTGTTTTGCAGATCTTTCTAAACTTTGGTAAAAATTTGCAACACATTTGTTGCTTGTGCATAAAAAAATTCAATAACACTACTTCTGTAAGAAACCCCCAATCTACATCTTTGACAAGTGGAATGAAAATATAATTTAAAGTAATTACTTAAGATACATTTTTGTGGTTACTTATAGTACATTAGGCTGCATTTAAATAGCAAGCAGCCTAATCAGATGAAGGTTCAACATGGACACACACATTTCAGACACAGACACTTCTGGCATCCATGGTAAAACAATACTTGCGTGCCTACTCAGAATGTACATTGAAAGACCCACTTATAGCTGTAATAATAGGGTCCTTGCTTAAGTTACGTTTTTTTATTGTGTAATTTTTTTTTGTAACTGTGCCATGATAAGGAGTAACCTACTTCCTTTTTGTCACCAAATCTGGCTTGCTTTTCAAAAAGTGCTTAAAATTTAAAGCAAAGAAAGATTTTGACTTGTTTTTTTGTGTGAATTTGACTGCTGAGAGGGTTTTTTTTTCAGTCTGGGGTTATTCAACACAAATGGCAAGTGACAGCTAACAACACAGACATTAGATCCACTAGCTAACAATACAATCCGACTCTATTTGTTTATGTGACAAATCAAACTGATTCCAACGCTTGCCAGGAACTCAAGCTGTTTCTCTTATTGTACTCAGAACCCTCTCATTTTTACTCCTGTCTGTCTCTGTGTATAATAAGAGAAGACACAGAAAATGGTTTTGTGATTCTAAGACACTCACAAAGAGAGAGGACATTGACAGTTCTCGGGTATTTAGACCTAAAAAATCTTTAAAAAAAGAAAATTGAAGGGACTGCAGTGGTACAAATGTGTTTCAATAAGAGATGACAGATGTTCCACTGATATTGGTTAGACTGCAAGATCTATAAAGACTAATCAATTGCAGAAACACTGCACGGTGAAAGTTTTACAACTCTGGATTGTTACTTAGTCTCTGTGGCCCAAGAGATATTGTGGGTCTTCAACCAACTGCAATGTTGGCATTTTGATTCCCTGCTTTTCCTGTCCACAAATCAATGTCCCTTGGTAAGGCACTGAACCCCAAGTTGGTCCTCAATGGACAGGCCAGCACCTTGTCAGCTCTGGAGCTATTAGTGTTGGATTGTGTGTGTGTGTGTGTATGTGTGTGTGTGTGTGGGTGTGCATGTGTGTGTGTAGGAGAAAAAGATGCAATTTGTAAAACCCCTTTCCCATTAAGGTAGAAAAGGTTAGTCCATTTATCCAAGTGACTATAATTTTTCTCTCTACACAGTGATCATTAGGGAAAAAAAGAAGAATTATGCTGTTTATTTAATAAAGTAATCTTGAACAAGTTTAGCAGGTTCAGTGTTTCTATTTTGCAGCAATTTGCATCATTGACCCCGTAGTGTCAGCACTAGAGCTTCATTAAGCTATTATTATTATTTTAAACTCAGTTCCACTATCAGTCCAAACAGGAGCTTATATTCCTTCAATTTACTTTGAGAGTCCGGCAAGGACAAAAATATGTTTTAGCTATTTGTGGGAACATAAATGCACAGAAAAAGAGTTCAAACTAACATGTATGTGGACCTCATTTTATTTTACTATAATATACTTTCCAATTTTCTGCTCTGTGTAAAAACTCAACAGACTGAATTTCAAAAGATTTCATTTGATTCAGCTAACATCCAAACCAAACCCAAACCTTACCTTATTATCATTCAGAAAGCATCTTGGCATGAACATCATATGTTTGTATATTCGCGTGAATAAGTTCATGGTTTACATCCTTTTCTGGGAATGGCATCTCTCCAGCGTTCAGCAGTCAATTAAAGATTCATATGATTAATAGCGGGAAGGGAACCTGCTATCAGCACGGATACAAAAAAAAATTTCCGCAATGCAACTGCAAACACTTCACACTTCAGCATCCTCACTGGTGCTCGCCTCTCAGCAGCTTCTGACCTCTGGTATGTGTGCGCCTGCACCTCCATGAATAATTTACTCTATTAATAAAACCCCCTTCAGAAGCCCTCCAGCCTCATGAAGCTTGAATTAAAGAGCTGATTTGCATTTGCAAAGCCAATCTCAGGCCCTCACACGGGGCATCAGAGGAACCCTGAGGAGTGTGTGGCTGGTGTGGTTTGGCAAGTTTGTGGTCCCTTCTAGTGATGCTGAGGGGCAGTGGGGTTGAATGGGATTGGAGGGGTGGGGGTTGTTGACAGGGATGCTTGGTTGTGGAAACTTGAGGGAGAGCTCAGAGTCAACAAGTGAAGCCTTGAGGATTGATCCCATAGATTTGCCATCCTCTTCTTCCTCCTCGCTACCCCAGCAATCCCCCCTCCTCCTCTCAGCCCTTCTCAGTGTTGTCCTCCACCGACCCTCTAAAAGGCTCCTGGGCCAATCCAGATCCTAGATCATCTCTAATATTATTCCCTGTGGGACTCTAAAAGAAAGTTCCCCCCTGACAATGTTGAGGGTTCACATCGCTGTCAACTGTGTCCTCAGGGTGCTGCACATTTTTCCCCCATAAATCCAGAACAGAAAGAGGGGAAAGTGCAATATATGCCTATACAGCACATGTCTGCCTGTGTGTTTGGCAGTATTACAGGAGTTAAGAGTGTGCAAGTTAGAGGGGTCAGTGGTGGTATAGAGCATAGGCCCTCAATAAAAGAGACCACAATTTGCTTCCTGTCATAGACTTGCAGCCAATAAGAATAAGAGGTGTCCTAACTTCAAACAGTAGTTTAAGATGCCCAGCCCCAACCAAACCCTAGTAGACATATATAAATAATGATGAAAGCACAGTTTTAAAAAGTGATAGTATTTGATCTCAATAAAAATCATTACTGATCATTTTTAAGAGCCCTGCAAAGTCTTTGAGTATGAACATCCATGTCTGTTTGTCTGTTTCCACAGGTTTGCCTCTGTGGATCCAAGCAGAGAATAGTGTTAAGGGGAATCATGAGAGTGGAACAGATACAAAAAATAACACCCCCAAATCTCAACACTGCTTTCAATTGCCACTTGTGTCCAAAAAACAGGACAGTTTAATTTAAGGCACATCAATGTTCAACTCAAAATATATAACATATCAAGCAGGAGTGAACCATCAATGTCACAAAGCATTCAGGACACAGAGTTTGCTACTTTAGTTACTATTATTTTTTTTCTATCAATAGTACATACACATTACTTAATTCAAAGTGCTCTTCCTCTTACAGTGAGTTTCAAATAGCCAGAAAAATGCCTGTTTCCGGTTGGAAGCATTCCCACTGCATTCTGGAGAGCTGGTAGAAATTTCAGATGAGTGAAAAGCAAAGCAGCCTAGTGGCAGTTTTTGAATAGAAAAATTGAAAGTAACTGAACCTAACAGTAGCTTTGGCATTTGTTCTGTGTACGTGCATAACTGGATTTTACAAGTTTTTGTCTTCAAACCAGATGAAAATGTTAACAAGTGTATTTTGTTACACAGATTGGTACCTGGGACCCTCCAAGTGGCCTGAACATGACGGAAAACCAGAGAGGAAAAACAACTAATGTCTCTGATTCTTTATCCAATCGATCCCTGATCGTCTCCACCATCCTGGTACTTCTCTTTTTCAGTCTTTTTGAATCCATGTCTGTTTTCTGTGTTTGCACCACTGTTCAAAATTGACAAAATTGAGTTAGAGTGGGTATCAAATTATCTGACTCAGAGGTCACTTACTAGTTTTGTGGAGCTTTCAAATGCATCTGGCAGTCCTCTATAGTAAACAGAGTTGGCTCAAGCATCAATTTGTCAACATTGTCCAGCTCAGTCACGTGTGGTGTAGTCTGTGTTGTCTGCTGTGTGCTCTGTACCTGCGAGGGACTCAAAGGTGACTGGATCCATTCATGATGCACTGTGGCAGAGACAGTCAGCGGGGGGTTTAGGCTTGACTTAAACACAATATGCCACATATCCACACGTGAAATCTGTGACAAAAAAGGTCATCACCAACCCAAGATGGTCTTTTAGTTTGAGCAGCCTGGAACAGAACATGAGACTAAACAGAGCTGACTAATGGTTCAGTTGGAATTTAACCTGCTGTTATTGATATACATGTTATTATTGATATGCATGTATTATAACCACTGAAATCAGCAAAATTAAATAAGATTTATTGATATAACTTGCAGTCAGGAAGGCTATGGTAACTGATTGTCCAGGTCTGTCCAGGTTTTACTCAGTAAAAGGACAAGCAAAAGGAAAGACACTGCAGTTGCTGGCAAACAGGAAGTTTATCTCACCATCCACATCAGTTAAGTCAGATCGGTATTTGATCAAGTCTTGCGTAAAAAGTGAAACACTGACCCATTAGGCAAACATAAAGCTCCTCTGAGTTTACTAATATTATCAAAAAGGATTTCGAAGCAATGAAGCGTGCATAGTTTAAACAGTTACCTCTTGCTGCCATTTCAGGACGACAATATGCAAATTAAATACTGAAGCTTTAAATGTCTGTTTATAAGCAAATCAAATTGTAATGGTGCTTTATGTGGGACCAATTATAGAAGGCTAGAACAGCTCTCAGCCATAACAGACTCCCCTCCAAAGATGTCATTATTTTTAAGCTTTTCCTCTTGAAAAATCCTTCAGTGTTTTGCCTGAGCTGCCCTTTCTGTTTGGAGCACTTTCTGGGGATGCTGCTCTCCGACTCAATTGAAGTAGAGTACCCCAAAGCACTGCACTTTAAAATTGCCAGTTCACTTCACCACTGTGGAGGACTCCAATTTGGTGGGAGCAGGCTCTGGCAGGGAAAATTGACTGATTGATTGTCCAATAAGATTTCATAGTTTATGGCTTTGCCTCCTATCAACAGATTTATCAGGCGTATCGTTTTTTGCTATGGGTGGCAAAAAACCATACAATTTAGACAGAGTTTTGAGATAAGCTTGAAAATTTAAGCCTTTGTGATCTTTACAGCAATTTTTTCCACCTGTGATACTGAGAATCTCATAGCGGCTGTGGTAACTTGGTAACTTCCTGGCTAGTCTTATCTAGTTATTATCTAATGATAATTATTCTTTTTAGGCCCCTTTTACTTCAAAAAGGTGTTACCAAGTTGACAATATGCTAGTGATGGTTGTAGTATAAACAAAAAATACAATCAATCATTTTTCCATAATTGTCAAGTAAATAATCTTGGCCAATTGATTTTCTATGGCAGAACTACCTTGTTACTAATTAACTTATCATACCTCATATGCCTCTTTTTGCTGACATATAAATAACTAAGCTATACTGACACAAACTATGAAGCATGAGAACTATGACAGTGGAGGGGAACTCGACAAAGAAAACCAAATCAAAGTCAAATGTGATCCTCTCTTTGAGGAGGCAAGTGCAAAAATAACAATATCAAGTAAATTGTAGGTTGTCATTATTTTTCGTGAGTCTCCTTTCCTTCCGCGCTTGCTGTGAAGTGATTGGATTGCAGTTATTAGCAAAGACTCTCTGCGGCTGTAATTGCCATATCAGGATTGAGTCATGGGGAGATGTGTGATGGCTGTGAGCAGTGAGGAAAAGAAGGGAGGGCTGACAATAATTAGGTTTGTTACATTTGATTGATGCACACTTTCATCCAGCTTCTCATCATTTTCTCAAGGATTATGTACTATTAAACATGATGTAATTACTGTTGAGATCTTGGCCTATCAAGTTTATCTACTATGGAAATCACTCCTGTAATGTTGTGATGGAAATGAAGTACCTTTAGGCTAATGGCTGGAGCTGCAGATAATATACTGTGAAATGTCTTAAAGAGAGCAAGGAGCAGGCCTACTTCCACTCGCACTGAAACAATCCATGTTTCGTGAGTCACTTCAGGAGAACAGTACCTGAAATAGCAACCTGCAGGTTGCCCTAAGATACAAAATCATATGCAAAATAAGGGTAAGTTGTGGTTAATTGCTGTTGCAATAAAAAGAATCCCCAGAGAAGCAAGCAAATTGTTTTAATATAATATCATTAAGCAGTTACTGTAAGTTTAAGTGTCATTGAAACTGAAAGAAATGGTACATTTTTGGTGACAGTTTTTATTGGATGATATTCAGAGACTTTTAATGCTGTAGTGAATATAACAATTTTTGCAGAGCAGACTGATCTAGACTGAGTGGACTGAGACTGTTTGTTTGGAGGTTCTCCACTGGATATGTTAACAATACATTTAGATATGAAACACATATTTTAGAATACTTTAGAATTTTGATGTTTTGCACTGTTCAAAAAATTTAAAAGTACCAGCATCATTTTCTAAGTAGTGAGACTTTGTGCCAGCATCAGCATTGTAATATTACCATTTAAGGAAAGTAAAAACAAGTAATTTTGGTCGTTAAAAAAAAGTAAAACAAATTGTATGGGTAAGAGACCTAAAAATGCAATTTTTGATATGCCTTACAGTGAAATGAAACAGTACATTTTTAAAAAATGTTGTTAATTTAACTTCGTAGTAAGTCAGTCAGCTGTCAGGAATACTTAAATGTTAGAAATCTGTGTCCTCTGTCTTCAGTGGATCAAAGCTAAGTATCTTATATTAGAAGCTTAAAAGCTAAGCGAGTGAACCCTAAACCTAATAAAATATATTGCTAAAAAAAAGAAAATCCTCTGATCCAAGAATTAAACTTGGTATTTAGGGCAACTGTTCTTGCCTAAAACATGAGGAAATGTTCACAAGCTCATAGCACAGCTCACAGACCTCCCAAAAATTGTCATATTCAGGAAAGAGGCAGACGCGGCAAAAGGCTAAATAAATAGGATCAGTTGAATTAATTACTAGATGACTAACTAGATGACACTTTCAAATCATTGCTGCTGGTGTAAGATATCCTGGTGATAATGTATCTCATTTTTCTAACAGGAGCCAATTTTACCATCAACTCGAAACATGTACAATATTAGCAAAAAGTAAGAAAACTGTATTACTAAAATATACAGAATATATGAGGAACAAACTGTAATGTCCACATTTTCCTCAATGCAGATCAATTCAATAAAAGAACTTTGATTTTGAATCAAATTGCTTTTTAAAATTTTGAAAAAAAATTGTTCGGCTTTCCTTTTATTGAATATACACTTCAGTGTAAACGACCAACTGATAATATATATTATTTTAAGGACTGACTAAAAAGTACTTTTCAAAACCAATACTTATTCTGCTGTGTACTGTAATGTTAGGACTAGAGTTTGAGGTAACTTGAAACAAAGGAACACATTACAGTACAGTAGGTAAATGGCATCCAAATATGATCTGGGTCAGATAGAGGTCAGCAACAGGGCATTTTCATGATGCCTTGGAACAGAGAAGTTAAGCCTGTACAGGGACCCAAGTGTGAACTTCAGTTCCTTAGCAAGATTCTTTATACTGTTTAATATTTCAAATTTAGACTTCTGTTCAACCTGATTCCCAGGTGTTTAAATTTATCAGTGGACTGATAAACAGAAAACAACATTAAGGGCATTGATGAGGAGAGTGTGAACCTTTGTTAGCCCAGGGGAGAAAAAAAGTTTTTAATTTAGTTTGAGTTTAAAAGCAGTTAAAACACAAATAAGAGACACTTTTAGTGGAAAAGTGCAGCCTACAGTTATCAGTAATTGTAAGTAAGCCATTAGCAATCTTAATATGTAGGGCAAGAAATGAAAACTGTCTTGAATGGGAAAGTAAAACAAGAACCAGAGAAGACCAACAAATTCTGTGCTGTAATTCTACACATGCCTGCTTTCACAATTAGTTTTTGGTCTGTGTTTCTCTTGATGTACTTTGTTCCTTTCCAAGTTCAAACAGGCTGAGGTGCAGAGTGTAACATTATTAAAGTTATGTATAACACTTTAGCACCAAAAAGTATAGTACAAGATAAAGTTTAATCCTGAGTGTGGACATATAACATGTGTGTTTAGTTTATTAAATGCAAGGAAAAAAATATTACACAGAGTTAGTCATTGTTCTTTAGCTTGTTCTACCTTTTAACAAAAGTGGGTAACTTGACTCTTTTGCTTGACTAGCTTGTTTATGAACCATAGGCTGTTTATTTTTGTGCTGCTTCCTCACCTTTAGTCTTCTTCAATGAGAAAAAAGGATGATTAAAATTCTTCGAGCCTGTTGTAGTGCACCTGCTCAATGTGGATGTGAGCCACATTTCTTGCACCACATTTTGATGTGCTCATTTCTGGCATCAAGCCATGGCACATCTTTTCAGAGAAAAAGTCTTTTCTTCAGCTCAAATTCAGCTTAATTCATTTTTTCAGTTTATATTATTTTGCACACTGATGAATTAACTGTGATAACATTTGTTGACTTGGGAACACCACAGTGCAGATTCTGAAGAGCATGAGTGACATATAATGTTCAAAACCTTATTGGGCAGTGTCCTCATGTGTAAGATTATGTACTTCACCTGGCCACTTCACTGTTGATTAATTTAATCCAAATTAAAGCACTATCTGGAGAACAGCGGTGGCTGAATCAAACTATGCTATTTAAAATTCTTTTGAACAACATCTCATTTGAGCCTGTAATTCTTTAAACACATTTATAAATCTATGTTGGTCAGTGTTGGCCTGAATCAAACCAGTAAACAAATTGCATAAACTATGGACAAATTTCAGTGACTCGAGCAGAAGAAACTTTCAAGCTAACTAATAAAGTGATTTGGGTCAGTACAGCATAAATCAAATAATTAGTTGTCTGCCGTCATGCCACTACAGGACAGTGCTTAACCCAGTCTTCTTAATTTTAAGTTAAAGCTTTAAGATTTAGTGTTGGATTATTTTGTGAAATAAGGGCTGAGTGACATTTTTCTCTCATGTTGTGTGTACCTGTTTAAAAAACCATTTCTAGCTCCACAGATGGAAGATAAGAGCTTTTATAATGTCCTGTAACAATAACTGGTGTGGCTAATTGTTCCAGTGAGAGTTGCTCTCTGTTAATGTGCAGAGTGACTGTTTATGATAATTACAGTCTTTCACAGTTGACAGAAGGTGAGAGGTCATATGCTGCTAATGGGCTCACAATAGCCTCTTTGTGCTCGGCATGGCAGATAACGGTTGTTCTGCCAGTTAACATGGCAGCAAATAGAGACTGGTAGAAAATTTCAAATGGTAAAGAAAGGAAATAGATGATAAATATATTAAATCAGTAATTCTTGAGAAATAATTGACTGTCATGATGGTCAAAAGGTAACAAACAAGGACATAGTTAAAACACTGGCAAAGTGAAAAATCCATGCACTGTACAACACTGGGGGAAGTGAACCCATGAGGTTTGGCTGCTAAGCTGTCTCTGCAGAGAAAGCAATGACAGTTTGGCCAATGACTGCATGTAGAGGGCCGAGAACAATCAATTAAAAATTGATAAAAGTGTTCAGCAGAGTCAACAACTCTGTCAGATTCTAAAAGCTTGCAGATGTAAGTCAGTTAGCAGTAAAATGCCTTTACCCTTGAGATAAGGGGTTAATGGTAGTGCAGTCAGTTGTCAGAACATGTTATTGAGGAAACTCAAGTAGCCCATGCTGACCAATCACAGTACCTGCATGACAGAAACCTTCAAACACAACCTCAAACTATAAACATTATATATATATATATATAGAAGAAGAAAAATTGTCATTGCAACAGCTACAAACTAGCGATGGTAGTGTTTTGTAATATTATCTTGTAATGCAATGTAATATAAAATACAAATTTATAGTAAATAAGGGTGAAATAAAAGTTGAGCAAAGATAAGAGTCTGTCAGCTGGTCCTGAAGCTCAGAACACAACAATCTGGCTCGACCAAATTATTTCAAAACAAAAATTAAATTATATGAAATATCAGAATGAAAACAACAAAATGCACAAAGTAATTCAGAATTCTTTTTACTGCCAAATACAGAGTTAGTGTACACGCTAGACTAACCAGCCAGGCTTTGTTCATTTTGTCATAAAAGGGAGGGTAATACAGAAACACACTTCTCACTATGAGAGAAATATAAGAAATTTCGTATCGTATCCGCATTTTGTATTATGTATCCTGAGTTTATTTATCTCCCTGATCCCAGGAAACTGAGGAATCAAGGAAAAAAAGGATGAAGTCTGCAGCGGCCTTGTATGCATGTGCACAAGTATTTTTTTTACTATATGCTTCTGGCTTTTTGTCCTTACACAAACGGAGTTTTAGGTCACTGAAGGTGGACCCTCTGGAAAACTTGGCCAGGGTGAGAACATTCAGAGACAGCCTTGATGATGTGTAGACAGGTAAAAAGAGGTTTAGGCCTGTTTTGAAAATGTGTGCCATTTATCTTTCATTAATATAACATGAGACCATAAAGTGCTGATGTGGCTAACAATATTTTCAATGTTTATACATAAATTTACAGCTACTCCTCCACTTTAGTGAGGAACAGAGGCATCAAAATGTGCTGGAGAGGTCACCCTAATGGTCTAACTCTCCCATAACACAGTCCCTGCCATCAATATAGCTGTTCTTTTGTTTCAGCTGCCTCCCAAAAAGGGCCTGTAGTTGTGGTTAGCATACCAGTAATAGCTTTTCTCCAGGCTTCTTGTCTAACACGGCTTTAGGGTATGAGGTTGTGTCACAGCATGTTGGTTTGGCATTCCCTTGACTGCGCTCAAGTTGTATTTTTACATTTAAATTTCATTGTTCAAGATCATTGTAAAACAATGCTTGTGAGGACAGCATTTTTTAGTACAAAGCAGAGACAAACCCTTCAATTATAACATAATGTTGTACATTTGGAGAAGACCTTGGCTGCAAAATATGTTGATTGTTGTATTGTGTAGTAGTAAATGTAGTAGTAAATGTTTCTGAGTAATTACATCCACAAAAGAATGAGTATGTGCGCAAAGTGTTTGTTGTCTTAAAATTATCTATATTTAGTTTCTTACATGAAACATAGTCATTCAGTAATATGTAATTCACATCCATGCCAGTAAACCTTATTTAAATTTAAGTTTAATTATAGTAATTTGATCTACAATTGTACTTTGCCTCTAATGAAACAAAAATCACTTCTGTCTTTGGAGAGAAGTTTTAATGATGAATAATAATGTATTTAATAATGAATATTCACTCATGTTTCTCAAAGCAGAACTATGCAAAATGGGTAAGGCAGTGAGTGAAAAATCCTCAAATTAGCATGATTAATACAGAAAAAATTGGCATCCTCTTCCTTCTTCTAGACTTTTATTGCTATTGGTAAAATCAATGACAGTAGTTCTCCTGCATACAGTGATAAATGTCCCTTGAAAACTACCTCTGTAGATTTAAGAAACTCTCAGTGTTTATCACCATTGAAGCAGTGTTTCCATGGTGATGGGAAGAAAGGGAAATGTTGCACCTACCTTGGATTGTTAGATGTTACATGTGGAGTGTAGAACACACCTAGACACACTGCTGTCACGTCCATCTTATATAATTCAGTGGTAATTTGTTCTGGTTTGTGCCCACTTCAAAATCTCAGCAGAAGAGGTTTTGGAGGTAAATGTAAACTTCACTTGCGTTCACCTTCAACTACATGCCTCTAAAAACAAATACTCGTGTGTTTTGCTGTTTGTACTCTATGTCTGAACATTTCAGGTGCTCTGTTATTGATCTGTATGTGGACAGTGATTTCCACTCTTTCATCAAGATTACATCAGTATCCTTGGGCAGCCGTGCAGTTGCTGAAGTATAGTGTAGCAGCACATGAGCTACAGTAGACACAACATTATGTACTGAGCTCTGTCATCAGCTATCAAATGGACAGTTGCAGTGGTTTAAGTGAGGCTGGAGCTGCTATTGTCTCTGATAGAATGTTTTCATTAGAGTGGAAAGCAGCAATGAGGAAGACTTACATCTTGAAAGCCCAGTGCAAGGTTCATCAGCACCCAGACACAGAGCAGGCCTGCTGTTTGCTTCTTCAATCAAAGTTTATTCAAGGTGCCACATATCTAGACAGGTTTACCCTCTTTATTGCACTTCTCTGGGTCCCTTTAGCATTACACTTGCAAAGCGTGAAGTCACTCAAATTATTACTAAAGAGAGCTGACACCAAATTGGTTACAGTGTGTTGCAGCTATGCATCTGTGTGACTGCCATGTTATAAAGGTCAAGAGCCACCAATAAATAACCACCATGTAGGTCTTTCTGTTGGGCCACAGTACTACAGGACTCACCTATTACATGGCAAACCCCCACAGTGCTGTAGCTGCTGGCAAATTCTAAAGACCAAACCTACTTTGCTAGGCTAAATATGCAATACTTTATGTTAAACAGGATTTCACATGTGAAAATCTTTCATGTTAGTTTGGGGATATTTCATATAAATTACTGTACATGAATTTCTCATGTGTTATGTGTGTAAGAAAGAAGTTACCCCCCCAAAAAAATAGTATATAGATTATGCAGAAATGATTCACAGAGGGGTTCATAATGGTATGGTTTTATATTTAGATTTTAATTAGTTGTATTCAGAAAACTGTCAGAATGTTCTATCATTTTTTTGCTCCATAATATACTTTCCTAAAAATATTGTGCAGTGAAATCATTCTCCCTAACATCTGTTTACAATTACAGGGCAAATTTATGATATACTGCAAAAACAGCCCATTTGTTTGGCCTGCCACCACCAGTAAAAAGACTAGTTTCTTTTTTTCTCCCCATGCAAACATACGGCTTGCATACTATTAAAACTCCAGCCAGCAGAATGTGTCAAAGCTATTAACAATCTCATTTTTTTTTTCAGTCTCAGCACAGTAATTTTTTAAACAACACCCGCCTGACAATATTTTTTTGGATTTTTTGTCTGAAAGAGACAAGAGAGTCATAGAAATGAGGGCGTAGCAGTAAAATTGAGCATCTAAAGCTAACAAAGACAGATGGTGTGTGGAGCAGAGGTAGAAAGGAGGAAGCGGGAGGAGGAGGAAACGGGGGAAGCATGTAGAAAAGAGAGAAGGACCTGGCGGAGGAGATGCTCAGTATGCGGGAGGGAGAAAAAAGCAGTATAAAGGAAGACATTGGTAATCGCTTCAGCTGTTTGTGTGAACAGAGGTAATGCACCAGCTCTTGCTCTCTCTTTTTGTATCAGTTTATCAGTATCTCTTATCTTATTGACAAAGCATGTGGTGTCCTGAAAGCTGGGCCTGGGCCCAAAGCCAGCCTGCTGAGCCTGAGAGGAGCACAGAGTCATTGATATGGGGGATTATCTCTTATTATGGTCATGCCTCACTTTGCACCCATCCTACCACACATCACAGGACTGCAAAACACACACAATCACAGTGACTTTACACATGCCAGCTGAGCCGGTGTGTATTTGGGCTTGCACAGCTCAAAAGCCTATCTCACATCAGACACCCTCTCAGATAGGCCTTATCAGTAGGTAAAAGATGCCAAGTGCTGCAGAGACTCATTCCTCCCTCACTATTTCACCTGACAGGAGGAGCCATATGTGATGTTCAAGAAATCTGACAAGCCTCTGTATGGGAACGACCGCTTTGAGGGCTATTGCATAGACCTGCTGAGAGAGCTGGCCAACATCCTGGGCTTCACATACGAGGTCCGTCTGGTGGAAGATGGGAAGTATGGTGCCCAGGATGAGAACACCGGCCAGTGGAATGGCATGGTGAAGGAGCTAATGGACCACGTGAGTCTTTATGTGTCATTATTAAAGGAGTGCATAAATGTGTTTCTAGAAAGCAGATGTCAATTTACACTCAATTTTATATGACATCATTTATATAAGATAAATGATATAATGAAAGAAGTTATTATTATAACATTCCAGTTTACACACTCTGTGTCTTATTTTACAGATAAGGTCAATGTTTTGTTTTTTTTTCTTTTTCAACTTATCATTTAAAAAAAAAAACTGAAAGTTATAGTACTCATTAACTCTAAACTATAGCTTTTTTCTGACAAATGGAGTGAGCAGAGTGGAAGAAAATAAGAAAATGTAGCCAGCAGCATGTTCCAGTAATATTAGTAAAAACAGTGTCTATGTTTGGTGTCAATTAAAGCAGTTACTGATCAAACACTACATTAAATGAGAAATAAAAAAGTCCTGTTAGAATCCTGACCAAACTTTTTAGCACAAAAGTTCAAAAACAAACAACAAATACCACTCTTCTACATTGGGACCTTGATTTTGTATGTCAGTAAATTCTGTAATTGTGCTTAACCAATTAGTCAATCTGTTAGCTGATAACAAGAAAAAAGGAAAGAAAAAAGAAAAAGAAACAGAACTTTGATAGTCATGCATTGGCATTTCAGTCAGTTATTAAGCTTATTGCCAAACACATCTTTGGGTTTGGACTGCTGGTTGGACAAAACAAGCAAGTCAAAGATTTACTGATCCAATGCTTGGCCCAGCAAAAGTACCAAAATATATGCAAAGATTACATAACAAAAAGCCTGATGGGCATTTTTCACATTTATGTATCTGTTCACCACATGTAGGCTCTCCTGTGGTGTGCTAAGAACAGTTTCACAGATGTGCCAAGGATCAGTTCTTAATTGATTCATTTCTTTTCATTCAATATTTTCACTAGTTTCATGACTTGTTTAAAATCTAGTGTTAACTGACATATCAACAACCATTACTATCCAGATATTTGGTAGAGAATGATCAAGAATAAGATGTAACCAGGAGGAGGTTACACTGAGACACACTCACAGGGAAAAAAAAAAACTGGAAAACAGAGAAGAGGGAGGTAACGACCAGCACTATTTGAAAGAACAGTGATGCAAGGATAGTAGAGAGTCTGGTGTGACTTGTTTCCCCTACAGAGCTTATTAAAACTCATACACACAAGCACAGACAATCTGTTCAGTGTTGATCATTACATCCGACAAAGTCCCAGTTAGGATAAATTGCATGGGCAGAAAAATATCAGGCACTGAACCACCAATAGTCAATATCTGACCCTGTTCAAAGAAGCACCCATGAGGGGTTTGGTTTCCCTTTTTTCCATCCAGACTTGTCTTTTGCCTCTAGTCTTGATCAGTGCAGTGACTGACCAGTACACCACATATTCTGGTCTTTGATGGGTGAAGGGTCCAATCCCCTGCGCAGTGTTCATCATGGGTTTGCCCCATTTTTTTGCATAGAGGCATGGCTTGACTTAGATAGATGGTGATTGCAGCAGACAGGCCCTCAGAAGACTGGGGGAGTGTGGACTCACAAAGAAGAAGATCAGTTGGCAAAGAAATGCTAAATTGAGCTGAATATGTTAAAAACATTCTGTCAGAGGAATTTAGCAAAATTATTTTTGGTCTGTCTAAAGCTCAAAGTGAAGTAAACACATTCTGATGTCTTTATACACTGTAGGGTTGCATTAGAGTAGTTTGAGCAAATTCATGCCCGATATCAGCAAGACTTTACATGTACTACAACTGTGAGCAATGAGCTCAGTCATTCATCCTCCAGTGATAGATGGCAACCTTCATAAGACAAAAAGGATATATCTTTGAGAAATGAAACAATTGACCTTGCTGTGAATGTTTAGCAATAATACACACGATGCACTCGAGATTTATTAACTGTCAACAGCACAACAGGATTTTCACCCTAGATATGGTAACATGCCTTTCCTGGGCAAGCTTTATAGCTTTATACAATCAATCTATATATCCTTATATCTCTGAAAGGATATGTCCAACATATAAGATCAACTTATGTGTTTACCAGGCAAGAGGCTCTGCAAAATAAAAAAAAAGAAATACAGCACAAATTCTCTAAGCAAACCAGTGGGAAGCAAACCGTTCCACTGCAGGTCCTCAACAAAACATTAAAGGGATAGTTCAGTTTTTATTTTTAAAGTGGGGTTATATGAGATACTTTGTAGGAAGTTGTGGGAAGCTTAAGAAGAGGTAGACCGGCAACTCCCTTGTTTTCCATTGCAAAATTATTGCTTTTGTCAAAGTGGTCTGGTGGTTTCTGAAAAAAAAAGATAAAATGGGCTCAGTTTAAAGAAACTGGCTGTTTGATGACAAGGTGAAGCAGTTTATTGCTAAAAATCCCACACCAGTCCTCCAGTTGCTTTTCTAAAAAAGGGGTGGGTAATACACTGACTATGGATAAAAACTTAGTTTTAACAAAACATGAAATATCCCTCTAACCCTACTCTGTACAAAACTTTATCAGATGTAGGAATTGTTCTGCTTTTTTTCTACTTGGCCAAGGAACTTTCCTAGAATTACATTTTGATATTGTGATAAGGTGATATCTAAGGAAGCAACTCCAGGTATTTTAAATGTTGCTGAAAGTGCTGCCAGGCAAGTATGATTTGAACCCTAATCATAACCCTAAAACAATTTCTTAATTGGATACTGCCTAACATTGCACCAAAGCATCATGTTTTATTCTGTACAGTTGAACTGCATGGCTTGCACATGTAAAAACAATAATAGCTCAGACTAAGTGCTAAAGTCAAATGTTTACTTAAACAAGTCTAATCATATAAGCTAGACCGTAGAAGGAGAGTTAAAACTTATAGTGCTGTTCATTGCTTAGCACAAGTAGTAAAATATTGGTACAGTTAAAACTGTTCTCTTTTGGTGTTAGTCCTCTACATCATATTAAGTACAGTGCCATGTCAGGCTACAACTTCCAACCATCCTAACAAAAGGAGAAAGTAGGAAAGAAAATAAATGAATGCTTTGATTTAGGTTATAAGGAGGGAAAGGTGAGTTTAGCAGTGGAAGTATACTTGATGGGTGGAAAGAAAAAGAGGGCTTTAAATTTCTTGCTAAGTGCCTTGGGACAGACTCAGTAGTGTGTAAAGACCCAGTTTTCTTAATTTGATTGCCTTTAAGCACTCCCTGTGCCCATGACTTATGGCCCATCTCTCTTTCTTTTTATGTTTGCTGTTGACAGAGAGCTGATCTGGCAGTGGCTCCCCTCGCCATCACATATGTACGTGAGAAGGTTATCGACTTCTCCAAGCCCTTCATGACGCTGGGTATAAGTATACTGTACCGCAAGCCCAACGGGACCAACCCAGGGGTCTTCTCCTTCCTCAACCCCCTCTCGCCTGATATCTGGATGTATATTCTGCTGGCTTACTTGGGTGTCAGTTGTGTGCTGTTTGTCATAGCCAGGTAACATGTCACTTCCAGTGATCACAACCTCAAACGACGTCAGACACATGCTTAGCTGCCATCGCTCAGCTTCGCCCATTCGACTAACAGCAAGCTAATCTCTGTAATTACAGGATCTGCGTCATGAGCACACTGACTTGCACATAGTAAAAGCTTACCACTCAGTGACAGTGCTGACAGTAATCAATGTCCTTTTAAAAAAAGCTTAGACTGAATGTCATTACTGTGTAATGGGTTTAAAGCAGTTAAACCAAGAAGGATCACATGAGCACTTGCCTTCTCAATTATTAGATTTTCATAAAAATTTATATTTGCTTGTGAAATACTTTGTTTCAGATTGGCACATGGCAAGGCTACCAGGTGACTTCAAGTCAATCTCTACTCACGTTGGTATCAGTAATTAAAATCAAGGGAGATAAAGACATAAACAAGAACAAAGATCTTAGGCAAAGACGTTATAGGCCTATCAGCCATTTAAGGGTTGTGTGTATGTGTCTGAGAGAGTGGCAGAAAGGTTGTTCACTCATATGGATCTGTGCGCATAAGTGTGTGTGGGAGATGTGTTGAGCTCAATGTGAACACTGCTGCCCCTCTCCCACCTTTCCCTCACTGTCCCCAGTGTCTCAGATCATGCTGTCTTTTCTTTTCTCTCATTTCCTTCACCTTGCTTCAAACTCATCGATGACTCAGGGATATTGCCCTTTTTTGCCTGTGTTTTTCTGCTTGTCTCCAGCCACTAGCAAATACAAAAAGGTGTATGGGTTTAAAAGTATCTGCTTTATTCTAAGACTGCAACTCACCGAAAAAACAACTTGTTGGAAAAGTTAAGGGTCACATCTGATTCTACCACTGAAACCTTTGCTTAGGATGACTAATTTTTCTGTGCTCATTGTCATGATTGTCCCTTGGTATCAAAGCAGCAGTGAATCCATGAAGACATGAAGACATTACTAGATATGTGTCTTGGCTACTTCACTTTGTTAGGCTTCTGAAGAATAAATAACCATCAGCTGTCAGATGTCAAAATCTTCTTGAACCATTAGAGCTTGTCTTTAAAGTTATTTTTAAAAGTTGGTTTGGATTACTGTCTTACTTCTGCGTCAAAGTTCTCTCATAAGTGGGGCTGTGACTTGCAATTTCAGGTATCTCACAGCAGTTCATCTCTGCCACTCAAGTTTAGCTGTTGTTGCTTTACAAAGAAACAGCATCTGGAGAGGGATAACTGAAGAGTTTAAATACATTACTCACATGCCTTATGTGAAAATATCTTAAGACGTTCAAGGCTGTAGAACTTGTCTGGATTAAAACTTATGATGTTAGTGATGGACACTGATGAAATCGTACAGTGGGCTCACAGAGAGGCCACGCTAAGCTGGTTGATGTAGTTGTTCTGTGTGGGAAGTATGAGTAGAGCATTATGCTGATTAAAAGTATGAAGCCATGATAAAAAAATGCTGTACTTATTATAACTGTGCTTGAGATAAAAACATTCTATTAATCAGAGGTCTTTTAATCAGGATTTTGTAAAGTTTTAACTTCTTTGCTCTGTTGGTATCACCAAGGCTTATGGTGATGTACCCTAAACATGCTAAAAGAAAACCTTTTGTGGAATGGTAGGTGCTGAATCTGTCACAGATAAAAGCTGTATCAGTAGTTTGGTGATGCAGCAAATATCAAGAATACTTTGACTAGTGAAATGATACAACACATTATTTGTACCAGTTATCTTTTCTTGTGTCTCTACCAAGAAAAATCTTCTCAGGAGATAAAATGAGGCTGACGTGCTCAGTTGATCTGATGGCTCTTGCTATTTGAAGCATGGTGAAAAAAAGAGAAAGAAAAGTACATGTTAACTTTAAAACTTTTGGGAGACATTGGCTTTCTTGCAGTCATGACCCGACAGTTTTACTGTTAACACATTTGTGTTTTCTGATGTTACTGGCAATGTGATCATACAAGAGAATAAAAAGCGGCAACTGTCATCTAAGTTGGCTCAGAATATGCACCTATCTGTATTTAATATCACATTAAGTGCTTGTTTGGGTAAGTGTATTAATTCCCCCCTCACTTTATTCCTTCTTTTGTCCTGTACACATAAATGCATGCTGGGTTACAGTTGCATGTTATTGCTGTAAAGTGTAGCATATACAAGTCTCACAAAATTTCTTGAAATGAGAAGTCTTAAAAGCAGATTACATATTGTAAACAGAAAATGGAGAGATTAAAGCTTCACCATGACAGGATTTAAATCAGTTTAAAATATAGCGAGGCATGAGTCTGATGAAAAGAGTTTGTGTAGCTGAACTATCAAAGAAATGTATACTTTAAATATCTTCTGACATTCTTCCCTGTGCTGTATGCAAGCATGCACATAGTTTTCTTATTTGTAATACAGATTGGTACTGTCACTCTGATACAGTTGGGGTAAGTTTAGTTGTGGTGCTCATCACAGAAAATCAGGCTGTTGTCTTACCAGAAGGAGCGTTGCTGCTGTTAACAAAGACAATCCAAAGAAATACACCCTATTCCCTATTCTCTGTTTTCAGATCTGATGCCTTTGGGCAGGAAAAGTGAACTCTAAATCCTCACAAATCATAGATAAAAATTTATGTTTTCATTAGCCATTGTTGTGGCAGACATTTGGTTAATTATTAGCACAAAAGTGTATTAAAGTTATGAGTATATGTAGGCTCAGAAATTGACACGAATTCATGAGCCATTTTGTTAGGCAAAGAAATATCAAAGATCATTCAGGTTAGGGATCCAAGTAAAGGTTTAAAGATGAAGAAGCAACTGCTTGATGTTGGCTTTTTTTTCTGCCCCTCCCCCAACCACAAGAAATAAATTAGAAAATGACTAAATGTCCCCCATATCAATATCATAGTCTCTGTTTTAGTTCTACCACAACACCTTAACAGCATTGCAATATTTCTGTCTTTGCACCTGACAGATGAGTCAAAATGTATCTAAACAAGAGGTTTGCATCTCACTTAAAAATAAACAAACAGTTGTGAGAAATGTATGTCTTTCAGCTTCTGCTCAGATAGAATTTTAGTGTGTTAAGAAATCAAACTCATTTCACAAACCTTTGTGAGACCAAACCGTCTGGCACATTCTTTGGACAGACACAATCTAATACAAGGATTAGTTTCACTGTGCATTTATATACTGTTTATATTTGTGTGTGTACACATTACACATTTTATCTATGTATGCTTGTGCTTGTGCTGTAGTGGGTGACTGACTGGTTGTATAAGTGAGAGACCGAGAGAGGCTCAATACTAGGACTGATGTACACAGTGCTAGAATTAGAGAAGGTTCATTTTGTTTTCCAAAGGCCTTTACAACATGGATATAGTCCTCAAACCACATGATTTCTCTTATATTTCCTCTAACGACATAAACAGTTCTGCTGCTGCTTCTAGCACAAGTGATAAAATGCATGAATAAAAACAACCTCTTTAGAGTCTGACATACGATAAGGCCTGTGCATTATCACCCGGTTACACTTTTCATCAAACTCCCTACATCCTACACATCAAGCCCATTTCCTCAGAAAGAGTGAGAAGCAGAGGTAAAATTGTGTGCTAAATATTTTCTTCATCTAAATACTTTTGACTCATGATATTAGCATCTGGTTCTTGCTTGTCTTAATCAATTTGTTTAACATGTGCTCACATTAAAGGTACAGCCCTCAATAAGTGGTCAATATTGTCCAATAAATCCCATTCAGTCAATTATGATGAATCTTGAGGATAAAATCTCAGATTCAAACAAAACAAAACACTTATTTTTCACTCTTGAATCTAAAAAAGACCGAAGATAGTTATAATAACAATTTTAATTTTATTAGGCCTTTAACAGAAGCTTTCCTAAAAGATCCACTGTACAAATAAATGTGTTCCGAGAGTGAGCTCACTATAAGATTGATGATATTAATGCAATCTGATGGCCTCCTGCAATTGAATATGCAGGGACAGTCAGTACATAAGGAAAATAAATAAGGCATATAAAATTACAAATTAAAAGAGCCTGAACCATTTAAAATTACATTTTGACCTGAAAAATTGTGTTCACTCTTTCTGCATCTTTGTTTCCATAATTTAGATGCTTAATGAGTTCTTTGTGTGACCCATTCAAAAGCCTTGCAGTAGCTAAAACTTGCTGGAAATAAAGGGCAAATTGAAAAACACTGAAATAAGTTGCATTCAAAAACACTGAAATAAGTTGCATTCAAAAACACTGAAATAAGTTGCACCTTCTAGAAGTTTTTAACTCTCAAATCTCTTTACAACACATGCCACATTCACCAATTTACACATAAACATGAAATACTGTCAGGGGCTGCCATGCAAGTGCCAAACTGCTCACCAGGAGCAATACAGTACTCTCTATTAAAAGCTTTCCATAATATTTCTATGCTAACATTAGTGGCAAAGCCATCAGGGGTAAGTTTAGGCTTAGTATCTTTTCCAATATTTTGATGTATAAACTGGTAGAGCAGCAGTCACCAGTACAACATTATTTGAAAAAAGATCAACAGAAATGTTAAATATAGTAATCTGATCCTCTGGCATTTGCTGGAGGATGTTAAAAACAATGGTCAAAGCTCAAGTGTAGACACACAAAGTCTGTCAGCCCGGAACAGAGAAACAAGTCCATTCTGACTCTGTTGACTCATCTTTCCTGACATTGGCGTTATCATGCGTATCATCTTTGGGGTTTTCTGCAGCTTGACCCTGCCCCGGCAAAAGATAAAAGCCTCACATTGTTTCTGCACTGCTGGTGAATTCCTCAGTTTTTTCGTCTGAGCTTATCTCTGCACTGACCTTGCACAAACTTTCTCCCTCTGCAGTACAGATGACCTGAGATAATGTAAGGGCAGTGTAATTGGATCAAAATGACAGCACACAGGCCAAGCAGTTAAGCTGCGTTGTCTTCTGTAAACACCACTGGTTTAGCATTCCCTGACCCAACTAGCGGCAGCAGCAGCAGTCTAGTCAGCCACTCCTGTTATCTAGCTGACAGCTTCACTCATCTATGTTCACGGAAAGCAATAATTGGCTTTTCACAATGTAACTTGAGGAAACACACAGACCTCTGCACAAATGATTGGGTCACATAGTCACATACACCACATCAAGGTCGCAGTTCAGCTGAACTCAATTTGGCTTGCAAATTGACAAGCAAGCAAATCTGGGGCAAATTGAGTGAGCTGACTGTTTGATTTAAGGCCAGGGATTCTCCTAAAGCAGATACAAAGGGGAAACTCAGAGGTCCTTGAGTTACACTGTACAATATCCTCCAGAGTGCTGTAGGGGTGAAAAGGAATGCTACTGCCAACCACATTATAATGGTAAAGCCCATTAGTCAATGACAGGGGACAGTTATGATGCTGTCATTTTATCGATACAGCCATACATCTTCATATAGAGTAGTGTATTGCAGTATTCAACCCAATAGAAAAGTATTTTCCCCAAAGGACAATGGATCAAAACCTTGGCATGTGGTGCTATAGCAGTTTTATCTGCATTATTCGCCATGTAGATGTTACATCTACTCTAGGATATTGTTTTTAACTTCCAGCACAGTGGAAAGGACCACACTTAAACAAGTCTGCTTTATGCATTGCAATTTGATTAGTCAAACCCTTGTGTCTGTTAAACAGCTTGAGTCAAGATAAGGCCCTGGTTCCCTCTATCTACTCCAGCGCAAACCAAATCAGGTCAGGATGCTTAATTGTAGACCAATCAACCTTTACTAATGTAATGTCACTTTTATTTAATATGAATAAATGGAAAATCTCTCTGCTTGAGGAGTGAGTCGAGTGAGGGGGGAGTGCCGGGCCAGCGTGGGCATGATGGGAATGAACCGTTTGATCTGCTGAATATTAATGCTCCACCAAGATTATAAGGATTATTAGTTCTTTTCTTGGCTGACAATGGAGTTATTTTCAGACCCCATTGATTAAATTACTGAGGGAATTGCCTTTGATATGAGCACTCCTACGCGAGTAGTCACTTTTGGAATATGAGTGGTGTTAATTCTAGCCCACTCCTCAAGTATTCTATGTTATCAGAATTTGAAGAGAGAAAACAAGAGAGAGAATCAGATGAGCTATCATTTGAGGCTTTATTTTGACTAATAGATTTTTTGGTAAAGACAACCAAATAAACATCTTGCAGTAATCCATGTAATAAACTCTTAATTTACTAATCCAATTACAAGCATAGCAGTCTGAGGTATGTACATGAAGCTTAGGAATGCTTGTTGATGTAGAGTTCTTAGGAATGATTTGCTGTGTCTCATCTCTGGATATGACTAACTAACCTTTGTTTTCTCTCCCCAGGTAGGACCACAACTCTTGGTCTCTCTCATTGTCTACCCTTGTGTCCTTATGCGTAAACATATGTGTGTGTTTTCTCTGTTAACTGTCACAGGTTTAGTCCCTACGAGTGGTATAACCCCCACCCTTGCAACCCTGACTCGGATGTAGTGGAAAACAATTTCACCCTGCTAAATAGTTTCTGGTTCGGAGTTGGAGCTCTCATGCAGCAAGGTAGACGCCTCTGCCTGCCCCCTTTTCTCTAGCACAAGTCCCACTTTTTTGCTGGGGGTAAACCTTGCTCTTTGACCAGGCCCATGACCATGCATGGGGGCCTCTGTGCATGATGCTAGATACCTCATTAGTAGAGTCTAGCAGGATGGACTGAGTAGGGTTTGAGGGATGTGAACAATGAATGAGGATGGTGTTCCTGCATGCTCCCCTTCTCCAAACTCCCTAACTACCCCCCCCCTCCTTCTTCTCCCATTTCCCACCTATTCACAGCCATCTGAGAAAGGTAAGTGTACCAACCCAGACCACTTGCAATGGAACAAAAGGATGATACTGACTGAAAATGTGAACTTAGCAGCTTGCCCTGCCTGTTTGGTTCTGTTTCTTCCTACCAAACCAATGCCATATCTTCTCAACTAGTTTGCATCTCCTGAGATTGAGGGAAAATAAACCTTAACAGGATATGGAATGCAATAATAGTTTTATGACCTGTTCCTTTACTATGCATGTTACTATGGAAGATATGTTGCTTATTAAAATGAGAGTTTATATTAAAACAATTGAAATGCAACAAAGTCAAAACAAATTGATAATTTTATGCCATGGAAAGCATAGTGTGTCCGTTTTTGTAACTGCATCAGAATAATGCAAATAGAGAACACGAAGTAACTGCTAAAGTCAAAGCTGATCTACAGAGTCATATCAACCAAATTACATAAAAAAAAACAAATAAATAAAAACTCCCTTACTTCAAGTAGTATCTAGCCATGCATATAGTTTGGTGTTACATGTCCAGATTTTGAAAATCTGTCTCAGAAGCAATTGCTGCCTCCACCCAATACAAAGGACGAGAAAGAATATTAATTTCCCGGTGCTCACAGTATTGAAATAATATATAAAACAAAAAACAAAAAGCTGTTATAATTTGAATCCCATCCACTAATGTGATGGTTTGGGACTCAGGACACAGACACATTTACAATTCACAGAGAATGGGGGAATGGAGATGGAGAGGTTAGGGAGGTTTGCTGGTTGAGCCAGAGGGAAGAGGGGGTGAAAGTAGATGGCAAAGGTGGGCCTCGCTGAACAAGCAAATGAGGGTGGCGTGGGCAGGCAGAGCAGGAGGTGAGCAGGTAGGCAGGCATCAGATGATACACTGTAGCTGACACTGAGGGCATGCTTAAGGGTGCATAGAGTTAGGCAGAAAGGTAGGAAATGGCCTACATGAGAAAAGACAATGCCTCTCACCTCCTCAATATAAAGGATCTTATAATACCTTAAATGCACCTGGAGAAGACAAGGATTGCAGAGAGAGCTAAAAGTGAGGAAACTCAGCTGTTTTCTGGGCTGAAGTGTTTACGAGGCTGCAACACTCCTTTAATTGAATATCTTTACTGACTGGACAGCTGATCTTAAGGGGGCGCTAAATTGTTGGGTTGTGGTTGTGATACAAAGGACCAGGAAAACAGTATGATGGCACTGACAGAAGCTGTTTATAATCCTTAATAAAATAAAAACGTCTAAATCAGGAATAAAAAATAAAGTGTCAAGTATTTCTCAGCTCTCTCAGAGAGACAATCAGCCAAGTCAATATAGGTATTTAAATTAATTTTGTACTTGTGCTTTTGTATTGGCTTTTAAACTCTAGCAAGATCTTTACATGAACGTTTGTATTAGTAGGTTGTTGCTAGGTGATACAGCTGTAAAGCATGGCATAAGTAAGTGCCATCACTTAAGACTGTCACTATGGAACCAGGGACTTCTCCTTTGTCACAACTTCAGCAACTTTCAGCAACTGTCAGCAACTTTGTCACCTTTGTTCATGCGTTTCTTCTTTGCATCTCTCTCCCATATCCCACTACAAAGAAGCTAAGACACAAGGAAGAGAAGCTAGCAAGAAGAGGAGTGAGAAGACATGCAAGCAAAATGAAACACACTCAATTAATAATATAAATCTACACAAAGAATAGTACTCAAAACTACACTTCACAGGAATAAAAGCTCTGTCTACCTATGAAGGCAAATTATCAAGTCCCTGAATGAGACCCAAAGTAGAAAGGGTTGATGATGGACAGCTGGCAGGATAGTTCAACGGTTGTGCACGATTGGCAGGGATCCAGGTGCCAGAAGAGTCAAAGAGGGATTACCATGTCCACACCTCACACACACACTCACATACTAAAAGGATCACTGTAGAAACAGGGTAAGGGGAAACATAGAAAAACACAAATTAATAATGACACAACAATAATTATGACCAATTCCTTATTGCAAAATTTGAATACAAATAATCACTCAAATTTTAAATTTATATACCACTGACATGTTTTACTTTGAAAAACATATTGAATCAATATTTATCTCAACATTGTGCATCTCCCTTTCAGTTTTTTTTTTATTATTATTTCACAGCCAAGCCAAGAGCAGCCATAGTCGCTATTTTATTTTATTTTGTGAAGGTGTTATTCTGTAATAATGCATTTATTTATTTATTTATTTAATTTATTATTTAAGATAACAAAATAAAAAAGATAGTACCAACCATGATCGCCCTTGCCTTCCATAAGCTTTACTTCCAAGCCCTAACTTCCAGAGTAATTTTCAGCTAATAACTTTCTTTTTGTACTTTCCATAGATTATTATAAAATTAAAAAAATAAATGATTAAAAAAAAACTTTAATTGGTAAGGTTTTAGACAAAATAGCTACATGATGATGTTTGAGATCACAGACTTAAAGGAAAACATTTTAAACTGCTGTTATTTGCTTCAGTGGGTTGAAGTTTAAACTAGGAAGTCACTGAGAGAATGCAGACCTTTGCAAAGGCCAAAAGTCTACCCTACTATATGTGAGCAAAATCACTTTATATTTCTAGATATATTTCTAAAACTAAAAATGATGTTAAAATATGGTTGTAGCAAGCTGAAGCCTTATTGTCTCAGCTGAGTATTTAATATATAGTTCTCTATTTAAAATTATACATATTAATACATACTATGCATATATTTATAAAAAAAATACAATTTAATATCATGTACTTTAAAAAAAATATCAAACCTTTATGCTGAAATTACATAATGCACATGGCAGTCTTAGTTTATCCATCTTCTTCTCTCTGGTGGAGTTAAATGCAAACAATCTACATTTGGACATGATTATGACTATTATTAGCTGAACTTCGAATTTAGAACTTTACCACTATCTACTGAATATTATGTGACATATGTCCTTTTTTTCAGACAAAACCAAATCTTCTATCTTGTACTGTAAAAACTATGAGTACTTTCATGGCAACTACATCCCTCTTCCAAATTTTCTGAGTAGCACTAAGAACAGACCAACAAACAAAACTAACTAAAAATATACCATAAACGTCTCAAATTTATTGAAATCAATGGCACATCTCTTTTCAGAATAAGAGGTGCAGGTACTCATGGTGTTTTCACAAAACAAAACATTTTCTTCTTCATTTTACTGCCACCATTGTGTTAGGAGGGTGAATTTTGAGAGACAGATAGCTCAAAACTTGTATATGTAAAAAACAGATAAAAGCAAGACTATACCAAAAGAGGTAAGTAATGCTTTTGGATGAACTGACCCTTGATACCCTCACACATCCCCATTGTTCCAAGGATTTAGTAACTAATAACTTATTCCTTGCTGGCTGGTTGCATGATTTCTTATACTGCATGCCTTCTAATGTCCCCAAATTAGCTAATGATTGTTTTTTATCCAGATTTTTGCTTATTTGAATCCTAAAATGAAAAAAAATCGTTAAATAATTTGAGATAAAAGATGTAGTTTGACAACAGACTTGATGCATAAAGCATATTTTTACTTTACAATAAAGTGTTTAAGATTTATGTTAATGTCATGCTTTTATCTTCTAGATACAGTCTAGACTAGTGTTTTTTTCTTTGAAATCCAGAATATTAGATGTGTAGGTTTGACCAGTTGAGAAGATGTGGCTGAGGGCCAAAAAGCTGTGGGATTGGAGTGGACGAACACAAAGTGTCTGCATGACACCGTGTTGGTCTGCACTGTAGAGAGGCCCCCCTGCTCGGGGGCTTGCCCCGCCCCCCCCAGAAAACTGTGGGATGTGCTGTTTGGTCATGACGTTACCTTGGGTACATGACAGTCAGCCCCAACCAGGCTCTGTTTGGGTCGACTCTATTCTCTGAGTGGGTTGTACCTATTTTCTTTTTTGGTTTCCAAGGTGGAACTGGCTAAGAAGCTTGAAGCTGGTAACATGTTCCACTTTAAAAACCTTTGTCTGATAGCCATCATGGGTCCGACACAGAACAAGCAAAATCCACTGCTCACAGTACTGATTAATGTGTGATTGTTTTCATGCCTGCTATACCTTTATTTTTTCTTCTTGGTTGTGGTTTAATGAATGGGCAAAGTGGGTGGCTGGTGGCTATGCAGGGTGATTTTGATACCATGGTTGAACCATGTCTGTGTAAATGGATTATGACTAATGAAGGTAAAACCTAAAATGTGCTTTAGAGGAGAAGATTCTGTGACTGGTTTATGTATAAAGTTGTTTTTTATATCTAATAGCAGGACCAACAGACCCAAGAGGGCCCTCTGTGAGATTCCTATTTGGGAGACTATCTAAAATTCCTAAAGTCTTCTAAATTCCTATTTAGGAGACCCTTTTTGTCCTTTACATTTTTGAAACAACAAAACAATTACAATTATTTTGACCAGATTATTTTGACATTATGCTGACAGTTACACATAAATTATGTGCATACTTAACAGTGTGCACTGAGTGATGATGCACAAGTGTGTTAGTTTTGGTAGTTAGAAAAAAAATGATTTCAACAAATGTTTGTGTTTTAGGTTTAACACATAGTTAAAGGGGTATTAATGTGCTACAAAAAATAAATATTGCATCATGGATGTTGCATCATTGCCCCATTATTTAAATCAAAATCAACAAATGGTAAATAAAGCCTGAGCTTTGTTATGTAGAAGCCAGCTAAAACTGGAAATACACATCATAATGTTAAGATGTGTTTTTTTTCACTTGTGAGTTTGAAAAGTGTCAGCCCACTCTTTATAAATCTTATGAATGTTGTATTATTATGCCGTGAGAGAGATCCTGACCCAACATGCATTGCTGAAAGCAACAAAGACTTATGAGTTAGTTTAAGACCATGGTGACTTTTCAACATACATTTATTCATTTTTTTCTCATATAAGTTATCACGGACATCAGCAGCAAAACATCACAATTATGAGGAAACAGAGACATTCTTAGTTCAAGTGAATTGCTTGAAATCACTTCAAATAATCACTGAAATGTCTTTAATCATAGTTATTTTCAATAGTTGTAGTGTCTTTGTTGTTTTATCTGGTCTTTTTTTTCATGTGTTTATAATCAAGCTTGGTCTAAAAAGCTACACATGCCACTTATTTGGTTCCCAAAAAAGGGCAAGTGGTTTTTAAACAACCTATGTTTTGTTTAAATTATAAAGGAAAATGCTTGTTTAACTGAGGATTCATCTCCAATAATATGAAGAATAAAATGGGCTCTAAAGGGTTTACAAGCAAGTTTCAAATGAGATAATCCTTAGAAAACCTCATGTATGCCTGGGTAATATGTGAAGGGAACCCTGGGAGCCAAGTCCCCCTATCAGCCTGTCAATCCCTCTCCATTACAATATCAATAGCAGTAGGCTCAAGCTTCAGTTGGCTGTCATGTCTTTCCTTGCATGCTCCCTCTACAAGACAGCTCACTCAGGGGACTGTGAGAAAGAAAGTTTGATGAAAAGTGAGTGCAGATTGAGTCTCTCTCAAAGGGAGTGGAGCACAGAGTTCTTAACCTCCTATCTTCCTGACTCTTTATCAGCTTTTCCTCTGAGTGAATGTGAAAAATCCCTGCTTTCAATTGCTTAAGCTGCTTGAGTAGAATGGTCTTGATATAACCCAGACCCACCTTCTTTCACCCCTATAACAAACCTCCATGCTTTACTCCCATTTTACAAGCTTATGTATGCTACTTTATCCTCTGCATATATTCTGCATAAAACTCCAATGAGACCAAAATAGGGAAGGCTATCATTTTAACCATGTCCAATCCGATTTCATAACACCCTGTTATAGTACAGTGTAGTACACTTTCAGAGCACAAGTGATACTGGTAAAAGGTTCTATTGTTTGGTCTTGGGGATTAATTACTGCTGAGCACTATGGCTGTACTAGGTGCTAACAGGCCATCACATATGCTAAATGCCTGCTGTTGAAAGTCAACAAGAAAAAGATGTAGGCCTCACCTGAAATCCCGGTGAGCTTAATTAGTTCTCTGCAGTTGCTTCACTCCTTCCCCTATTGTGTTGCTCACTCGATGGTGTGGTTGGGCCAGCTTTCTCTGGTCCTCTACTTGTATTGACAACTGCACTGAGCTTGGAGTCAGTCTTTTGACTTATATTAACGTGTAAATGTAAATATAAAGTAAACCAAAGTACTTCAGGAATGCAGATCAATCTTCTTGCCCATTATAGTCTCAATAAAAAGTTGCTCTTTGTAATCATTTGAAGCAAACTGGTTTTTATGCATCCAGACCTTTACTATAGGACTCTCACCCTCTCTGTCTTTCTACCTAGTTCTGGCTTATTTTTCAGGTCATCAAACACCAGGGCCTTGTCATCTCAACAGGTAGTCTTAAGAGCCTTTATGACATGCACCAGGCTCTCAACAAATTCAGATATAAGCCCAAAACTGCCATTGCTCATTGTCACTGCTCTTTCCATGTAGTTGAAGGAATAGCAGAAAAAGTGAGGGATTGTTAGAGTAGTAGATCACACACAATGAGACCAGGGTAAAACCAATCACATTTCCTTAAACCTAACCAGGTGAGCTTCTTGCCCTGATTTTAACACAGTATGCTTCTTGCCCTGAATGTTACCAAGTAGTTTTGGTGCCTTAACCTAACCATAACCAGCTGGTTTTACAACACTAACTTAGTATTAGTGGCAGAAAGACAGGAAACTTAGACAGGGGCATTGCTAGGCCTGCAGATTTGGAGGGGCACAGCCCCCCCACCCCCCATGCACACACACACAGCCTCACTGTATTTATGCCACTCAAACTTACAAATGCACTCTGGTGATGCATGAACAGAGTTAGTTAACAGAGTTTAGTTCAAACAGTCCAAGTTTACTTTCTAACCATCAACCTGTACTGTCTACTTTTCATCTCAGCAAAACGGTCAATGACTTGACTCTGACTGACTTTATCAAGCTGAACCCTCTCAACAGCCAAGACAGTGAGGTGTTGCAGCCTATCTTGGGTCATTGTGGACTTAAGCCGTGTATGCAGCCGCCTCAAAACGCTGAACGATCTCTCACAGCTACAGCTATTGATAGGTATTGTGAAAGCGATCTGACTGTATGTCAGTGTGTTAACCTCCTGTGGATAAGCTACATTAGCTATTCTCCCTCCAGAAATGATTTTCATTAACATCTGGCGCAGTGCACGAGCAAAAAAAACTTAACCTTCCTCTCTCTTCCATCTCATTCCCATTTCTCCTCCGCCCTGCTGCTTCTCTGTCCCGGTCCCCTCTGTTTTTAAAGAACTTCCTTAT
>JAPZDV010000025.1:26109311-26132901 GCA_029814665.1 Acanthurus lineatus
ACAGGAGCTGTCCACCACTACTACACGTGACAGTCATAGTGCAGGGGTACGGATATTATTCTGTGATGAAAAATAGACTCACTCATGAAATTGCATTGGGAATTGTACAGGGGGGCACAGCGCATGTTTACCAGGGCACGTGCCCCAGTTATAAGTGTCTGGCGACACACATGAACTTAGGGTGCCTTGTGTGTCTGCGTATTAGACCCAACTGTCAATATTTGATGTCCAGGATTGCGAACTATGTTGGCTGCTGGTATGGACTGTGTTAATACATGCTCATTGAAACAAATACAGAACGCACACACAAATGATACAGCTACTCTCTTTAATAAACTGGATTTAGTCTCTCACCAGCAAAGCCACTTTTGAGACTAGCTAGCATGCTTGTGATTAATTAGCCAGGTAGAATAGCTAGTCCCCCATGCATTCATTATATCACTAAGCTTCCAGAAGCACCTGCGTCACACACTGTGTTTTTATCAAAAGAGAACTGATAGGAATTTATAGAGATCCCTGGCTCTTGCTCTCTCATCACAATATGGCCACTCCTTGTGATAAGATGATAAGACTTAATATCAAGGACCGGTTTCAACCATGGGGCTACCCACTCTGCCCACTCTGTGTGTATGTGTTTGAGTGTGTGATTCAGGCAGCAGATGCAGAGGCCTAGCCTGGCCTGGGTGCTGCCCCCTCTTCAGCCTAGTGTTGTACCAGGCCTCACCCCCTCCTCTGCTCCTCTCGTTCAGGATCTGAGCTCATGCCGAAAGCCCTCTCCACCAGAATTGTAGGAGGAATCTGGTGGTTTTTTACACTCATCATCATCTCCTCCTACACGGCAAACCTGGCTGCCTTCCTCACCGTGGAGAGGATGGAATCGCCTATCGACTCTGCTGATGACCTGGCCAAGCAGACAAAGATAGAATATGGGGTTGTAGAGGATGGCTCCAGTATGACCTTCTTCAAGGTATGTTGTGGCATAGTCTTTTGAAGTGTTGAGTTTAATGTGTATTTTTATGCCCCTTATCAAAGATGAGTATACAGTTCAACCATATGAGTTTGTCAAGGTTTATACTGGATTTACAGATAGTTTCTCAATGGCATGACATGCCAAAACTGTGCTATATATTGGTAAATGTTCTTTTCAAAACAGAAAAAAAACTTGTTGAATTTCTTTATAATGAGGAAGCTACATAAGCCCTAAAAGGCAAATGAAAAATCTGAATATCTGGTGAGCAACTTTCTCAGTCTGATCTAAATAGTTTTCTTGCATCTGTCTATGACATAAGAGCAAGTGGAAAAAATGTCAGGTCAGTCTTTCCCCTAATCCAGACCCTTAAGTTTTCATTCCTTATCTGTAAAGGTGAAAAAAGGCAGTGAAGTTTTGTCCTGTGGGCAGGGTTTCTGGAAAATAGTGTTTGTTTTTATAGTACACATTTTGACCGCAAAAGAAATATGCACCAATACACTACACATAAAGTTAGCCTTTAGGGCTTCAGGAGCCTAGACAGTGAGACCAGTGGGCTTTAACTCAAGTTTACATCCATTGAAAAACATATCACTTTTAGATTTTTGCTCCAATATTTCCTTTCTTCTTTCACTTTTTCTTTCTTTTTTAATTAAAATTTCAGATGTAGTTTGGTTAAGTTTGGGCATCAAAATTGCTAAATTTGGTTTAGGAAAAGACTGTTGTGTAGGTTTAAGTACACCCTTTCTCACTGTGAAAAAAACGATCTCTGCTAAAAAAGAACTTTGTGTGCACTTCACCCTCTTGTTACTGAGATGTGTATCATATAAACAAACACACAAAAAAATTAGACGGACAAAAAAAATCATTATAAAAAAATATTTTTGCCTGTTTTGACAGATGAAAAGAAAAATACAAAAGAAAATAATTTAAAAAAACTTGTATTTTTTCATTTGTTGTTATTGTTATAGTTTTGTTGAGCGGTATTTGGTCCCTGCTTGTGATGCAGGCATAGCAAGCAAGTCAGCACTAGTAGAGGACATAGGCTGTATAATAAAAGAGGAGGAGCATAGTGGAAGAGCTACATTGTCAATGTTGTGGATGTCGGATTGGCCTGAGTCATTTCCAGTGCAAAGGGCTGGTGTAGTTTTGTCTGTAACAAAAAAACTAAAACTAAGATTTCTGATCTGCCACTTTTATGGTTAAGGCTGTATCATGTTTAACAGAAAAACTTGATGATAATGGTACTTTCACCACTGTATTTGCCTCTGCCATCATTTTTTTAATATATAAAAAGCTTGCTAAGAGTTGAAAGTTAATTCACAATTCCTCCTTAGCTGGGGAAATTTTGACACATCAAGTGCCTGTAAGAGAGGGCCAGAGACCCTGTGTCATTGCCCTGACCTGAGTCCAGCTCAACAAGGTCATTCCATATGTAAAGGTCCTTCTCAATGATTTGACCATCACACTGGCCAACAGATCATTTTATTGTGGAATGATTTCACCACCTGTGGACTTGAGGGTGTTTTGCCTTTTTTCCACCAATATATGGACATTCTCACAAGGAAAGACAATACTGTGAAATTGTGTTATGGAAGTATTAGTTTGTGTTTGCAAACCACAATGATGTTTTCCTGCTCAACCACTACGAATGGAAACTGAGACACACTGAGCCTCAAACTCACTGCACCTCTTGTCAGTGAACCTCATTACATAGTACAGGGCTAATTAGCATGCACAGACTTAGACATTTATCAAGGTGATCTGGAGACTTGAGTTTCTGTGTTCACTGTGTACATTAAGCCCTGCATTACCAATACCATACCCCGAGTAATGTATAAGTAATATTAGTAATAATAAAATATACTTTTAACCCTGGATCACCTCCTATTAAGCAGCCTCAGTGAAAAACAGAATGCAATTTAATACAATACAATGACATTATTGAGGCCAAACTCAACAAGACATTTCAAATGCATTTCGTGTGGAATATGCAGAGTGTTGCTGACAACTAAAATAATTTTGAAAGCATTGCTGGAATTTCAGAAATGAATCGCCTAAAAAAGAACAGTAAGAAGTCAAAACACTGGCCCTGCAGCCAATCTAGATGTCTAGCATCTGGACATCTACAGTAACCACTGCACCACCAAACATGATGGTGGTTTAAGTAGTGTGGTGAGTCTCAAATGTAAATAGATAGCATTAAAACTCTCATTTGATGTGCAAGGTGTGTGGTTGTGGGTGGTAGTATATGTGTTTGTCTAAAAGTTAGATCATCATGTAAACCTTCAAGCCTTGTATTTTTGTACATTTTTTTAATCAGGATTCAGTCTTTCCCAACTTCAAGCAGGCACAAGTTACAGATTTTTTTTTTTCAAAGTGCTGATGGGAAGTCCAGTATCGCATTCTGTGGTGTTATGCAATAAGCCCTGATTGTATTTTAACATGTAGGTATAGTCACATTTGACTGCACACTGAGTACCAAAAGTACCGAAACGGTACCAGGGCACATAAGGGTTAAGCTTGAACCCCTTCACTGAGATTCCTAACTTCAGATAACTGTAAATGACCTGTATAAACACTCTGATTATATGCATAATGAAGCTCATGACTAATGTATATCAGCATATGCATTACCCCAATGATAACTATACTTGTTGAAATTTATAAATGTAATCACTTTGAAATGATCAAATGGCATAACGTATACATAATTGAGAAATCAGATTTATATTTCCTTTATTTAACTTCTCAAAAAAATCCTGTTTAATACCCTCTTTTATTCAGAAGCTTATATAGACTCTGCACCTTAGCCAGGACTATATTATTCTCTGTGTCACTGTCATCTCCCACACTCACCTGGTGTCATATTTTTCATATTTGTAGCCCCAGAGATTGTAGATCGTAGCCCAAGAGATAAAATCGTGTTGATAATATCAACAGAATCATTGTGTATTTTATACAGGATTCTGAAGCTTAAAAAATGCTTGCATGCTTTTATACAAGTCATTAGTGAAAAACAGCCAACTTTTTCCACCTGTCCAGTCTGGACAACTTGCAAAATCTTTTCATGCCTAATTATAATGTGTGAAGTCACACACTAGCTAACTAGCCTTACCCAGTACCTACATACATATGGAAAGCCTGTATCAGATTTTGCTGCTTCTTCACAATACTGATTACAATTTATATATACAAAAAGTGAGTTGTGGACAATAATGTTATAAGCAATATTAGGCAAAAGATACTAAATAAAAGGCATTTTCACAGCAAAATGAAGCAAAAACCAAAGCAGTCCTCACTGAGGTGTATACATAAAAGACTGTACAGTGACTGCAGCCGCAAAAACTTCTGTTGAGACAAAGAGAGCTGCACCAAATTTACACTTCACTTTATGTGAAGACTCTGCAGTGGTGGGCAATTAGACAACATACTGGCTGCTGGTGACCCTCTCTGTAGTTGTTGTAGCCCACCAGCAGGACATTTTCCGATGGATAGAAGTTCTGGCCTGCCTTGAGTAGTGAGCTTCACCAGGGAAAACACAGCAAGCAAGAATGAGTTGACAGACCAATCAAACCCACCCATCATGCAAGTTGTAACGTAATGGCACCCCTTAGTGATGCACAGCAATAAAAGATATTACACATCCACTGTCTTAAATCTGCAGCTGCATGTTTACTTTCAAGTTACAACTGAAGGTCAGTAAAAAAAGAAAGGTGGAGCAGAGAGGGAGAAGGAGAGACAAACAAGCCCCTGCCACAGATGCAGTTAAATGCTGCGAAATGTTCACCAATTACATTGGTGTAACTACCACAGTCTGTGCAACACAATGACAATCAATGGCTCCAATTATATTGTAATTTTTTGCAATTTACAAGCAATATCAGTGACAACAAATAGTTATTGCTATAAATATATTCTGATTGGAATGTAAATGTTAAAATAATTAAAAGTATGCCAGAACAAATATCATGCAGAACAACACCAGAAACTATGCAAACTAAAATATTCAATTGATTTTGGAGACATCATTATTTGGGCAATTAATGTAGCCTACTGATACCATATGTAGACTATGGTAGTGAAGTCATTCTGCCTTTTTCTGATCTTCATATATGGCTTAGGTAAATTGTTTTTTTCTTGTTTCATTAACAGAGTGGTATAAGTTGCTGTGTTTTTGTCTTTTTGTGAACTCAAGGAGGATAATTATATACACTGTACAAACTCATTTGCTTTTCCATACTCAGTCTCTTAGGCTTTGGCCATTACACCGAGCACTCCGAAAAGCAAATGAGAAATCTAAATATATGTTAGTTTTGTTGTTGTTGCTGTTGTCGTTGTGGTTTTCCTCTAGTTTTACACAAGTGAGTATGCATCTGTTTGCATGAAGCTGGAACCTACAGTTTACTTGGGTTGCTCACTAATTTTTTAGTGGACTGACATAGACAGACAAGCAAATTCACACCTACAGGAGGCAGTTCTTACTTTGCCTTATCTGGATGCTTTTGGACTTCAAACTCCATACAGAAAAGTTCTGAGTGGTCAGGTCATGTTCAAACCCAGGATCTTCTTGCTGTGAGGCACCATGATCATACACTGTCGTACCTTTTTTGCCAGTGAAATAGCCTGGAACCATGTAGCAGTGACAGTTCTGCCACTGCCAAGGCTCTGCTTGGTAATCCCCTCAGTGTAGGATCATAGAATATCTGCTGCATATCAAGGATGCTGTGTTAATCCAGCCAAGTTTGAAAACTTTCCTGCACTAGCTGTCTTTGCTCCAAGTTTCTTGCAGCTGTTTTTTTCCACTTTCTCAAACTAATCCGTCAATGGCGCATGGACTAGTTTGAGATTTACCTTTTTCATACTCGATTTTCATCCATCCATCCGTGCAATAAGTACACATGAATTTGCAGTTAACATTGATTAATGTGTTTGTGTGTGTTTTTTAACCTTCAAACTAAAACATGCTCACACCAATTCATTACAAACTTGCTGTAGTGATAAAAGTAGTTGCACACTGTCTTTATTATTTTACCCTACAAATTAATGAAAATGACAGATGATTTAAGAGGCAGTATATTTGTACATTTATTTGTTCATAATCCTACCTATGCTGACGTCTGCTTGCAGCTATTCAGTCTCTATAACCAAGTCAGACACTGTTAGTCTAAACAATTTGTGCATAATTGGCAAGGTTGGTCTGCATGCACAGGATAACACCAGAACTGCTTATTAAAGCTTTCCTCAAAAGTTTAGGTGAGTGTAAGAGAGGGGAAATATTTAATTTAGAAAAATATCTCCAGCCTTTTCACACATTCAATAAAATCATTCAATAGTGTCTGAAACAAAAATTCTGCAACTAAAAAAAAAAACAAACAAAAAACAACCCTTTTTGGTATACTAGTTAACACTCCATATTTTTGCTTTCATTTTTCCAAGGTGTATAATGTTAATCCACATCCCACCTAATATGCCTCTAAGGTAAATACCTTGGATCAAAAAGCTCTGGGTGTCAAATCCATTTTTAGAGCATAAGCTTTGCAAATTTTGTAGGCAGAGGACTCAAATCTGCATGACATATTTCCACTTTGCAAACTGCGTTCTAAGCAACAGTTTTGAAAAGTTAAAAGATTACTGTGATGAGTAAGCAAAATCATTTAAATTTCAGCTTGGTAGATTTGCTTAGATAATGTGTGACATCAAAGCCACAGTGGGTGTCGGTCCGAATCAAATAAAAAAAGGTCAGTAAGACAAACCCTCATTTCTCAGTTTGTTAATCGTCAATTTTTTTATTATTATTCCACTCCTTTTGTCTTTTGTGTCTTAGTGGCTCTGAGTTGAGATGTAAGCAAAAGAGACAAAATAAGAGAAATGAGGAGAGAGTAGTAAAGGCATCAGGTTTTTAATAGAATAAGGCGTCCTTGCTGTAGAGAAATAATGTTATAGGCATAATATGCAACAACTGTCCATCACTGTTTGCAAACACAACATTTAAAACTCAGCCCTGCTTACACAGCTCAACTAGAATATGAAAAGGGTCAAGTGAGAGCGAATGATGATAAGGGGAGGCATTACTGACAAAAAACAGTGAATTATCGTATAAACATTTTTTTCTGATTGTTTCACAGTGATTATGATCTGAAGCACACATAACCACGCTCAAACTTCTGCATAACACTGTAGGAAGATGCTTGAATGCTGGATTTTGTTGAGAAGTCAGCCACAGCAAACATTTTATCCCTGCGGCTATTTGCCTCTCTGCTGTGTGTGTGTATGTGGGTGTGTGACTGAGTAAAAAATAGACACAAGCTGGGTCTCCATTAAAATATATTGCAAAATTCATTCAATTTTTTTAGAAATTTGGTAAAAAGACTTGGGTGTAAGTTCATCAAGATAAGCAGTAGGTGGTACACCATTTTCCTGTCAGACAAGACAGAGCAACGAGATGACATAATCAAAAGGCTCAAGTAAACAAATGCTGCTTTCCATCTAATGTGGCAGTTATGTTTGTCTCTTGCACTAAGTCAAGGAATGTCAAAGATTCCTCATCAATATGCCAAGTTTTGCATCTCCCTCAAGCATAAAATCTTTTAAGGATATTTAAGGGTTTTTTCAAATTTTCTGATTTGCCATCAACCTGTTTTTATGTGCAAATTGAAAATGTGCATGTTGAAAACCAGACCCCAGAGGCAGACCTGCTGCTAATAACAGAGAGATGAGATGGCCATGTAACCTGGCCAAAAGGCCAACTAACAATTGGATTTCAGATGTCATGAACCACCAAAATGTGTCACCTATTTGAGAAGTGATGAATAATATGATTTTTTATAAATAACTGATCAATTCTTGTTAAAAAAAAGGACCTTAATATATCCAATACATGTTTAACTGATGAATGGGTGACCAACCTAGAGGTTGTTAAAGTAGCAATGTCCTGAATTGGTTCTGGGAGGTTGTGTACAAATGTGCCACAATCTGATTGGACTAAAGCCCCAGAAAGGTTGTCCAAACTGAAGATACTGGTTGACTGCAGTTACTTGTGACTGCATCTTTGAAGGGATAGCTTGGGTCTCTCCTGATCTGAGTTCATCAAATTGTGTTCATTTAACATTACAGGTGTAGAAAACTATTGTTCTAACACATCTGTCTGCCCTGATTAAGTGTTTCCACATTGTTGATTGCAGTGAGCTTTGATACAGCCATGTTTCTCTCTGCCTCTTGCTCTCTGTATGTCTGCTGCTTTAGTTCCCCACATGTATAGTGTTTAAGTCATAAGTAACATTTATGACTGGTCAACAACAACTACCCACTACAAGTTGCATATCAGCTGTAGATGCATTTGCACTGCTTTATTCCTGCACCATGCAAAATTTATTTTGATTTGATAAAATTTTTCTACTTAATTTCTTTGTATATTATTGATCAATTCAAAGGAAGGTATTGGTATTGATCACGGTGGAGAGAGATATATAAGACAGGACAGTTAGCTGAGAACAAAGAAACAAGAGGCTTTAGTGAAATCACAAAAATGCTGGCTATAAATGGTTTCCGGAGTGTTCAACTGAAACCCAAATCACAGCTGCAGGAGAAGCAACTGCTGAGTGGCTTCAAAAATAAAAGAACATGTTTAATTCCATGGACTCCAGGATCACTTTCAGTCTACCATGGTGTTTGTTAAAGTGAATCACAATGCCTTTAGATTCACTGAAAAGACAAAGCTGAAACCACCTCCTTTCTGGCTTTCATCAGTGCTGATCGTGAGTGTAGACCCACAGTGATAACACAGTGATGACACTTAAAGGACAGTGGATGAGGTCAGGTTGACTCTTTGGCGCCTCTAAGAATACTTCTGTGTCGATGTCAGATAATGGCTGGATAAATGCTAATTCGCTTTAGAATAGGTGAAGTGGCTTATGTGAAGACTTCCAAAATATGACCCTCAGATCTGTATGCTCTTTGCTGGTTACCACAACTCTCATGTATCAGATCATCTATTTGAATGGGATGAGAGAGAACCCTATTGTAACCAAACATCTGCAGCCAACAAACAGTGAGCTGTGCAAGAGCTAAAAGCTCTACTGTAGACTCAAGGGACAAAGGATCACCAGGAAGAACCACTTCACCTCTGTTTTCAAAAGCCTGATTGAGGCCACTACACCAGTGAATGCTAAGACTGACTTTTGAGGACCAGGAATTTACCCATTCAACTCAGCCAGGGTCAATAAATCAGGCCATCTCAAAAAAACTGAGAGATCCTCAAAAGAGACTCAGCAATCCAGTGTAATCCTCAACTTGATCAAGGTGAAGATGGTGACCATCTCTGTCATCCACAAACACTGGATCTGCTGTTGCAGACCAAATGTCAACATCTACATAATGCTGTTCAGTCATCAATATACAATTCCTTAGCATTCACCCCCTTCTTTAGTCCTCTACTGTAATCCCCTCAACCTCTGGCAACCTCTCCTTTCGATCTCCGATCAAATTTCCAGAAGAAATTATTCTTCACAACTACATGGATCATAGTGGAATTTCTAGTTAATATCAAACAACCAGCCAATCCTAATCAACTGCTCTTGAAGTAATAAAAAAAATCCTGAAACACAACTATTGAGCTCAAGATTTAAATATATAAAAAAGAAAAATGGCCCATTTTTAACCTACAGAGGAGCAGCTTAAAGCAACCTTAAACACACAAGTTGCATCCTTTGCTTTACCTTTTGTTCATCTTTTACACTAGACTTATCATCAGCCATGATTTAGACCAGTACAGTCACAGGTGATGCTCACACATCACAATCACTTTTAAACCAGCGAAAAATGACAAAATACCTACTGTTTAAGTAATTACTGATGTCTGCTGGAAAATGCAAGAAGTGGGGGATAATTATGTAAATGTCTGCACAGGAAAGTCTCTGAAGCACTGAAGCATGTCACTCGTCTTCCTAAAGGACATTCCCGATGGAGTATCGCTACAGTAACACTGAATAATTTAATAAGCAAACACACACCACAGCTGTGTCTTGCTTTTTAGTTAATAAAATCCAGTATTATTAGAAGCAATGCCATTTTTTTTACCTTCTATGTATAATAGGGTGATAGCCATCACAATCTGCAGAAGAGACAGAAGTCCTTTACATAGCTGTGGCACTGAGCTCCATGTCCCTAAGCTATACAAGCCTGAATTATTGTGCATTAGCCATAAGACAACTGGGGGAGACTCCTCCAGCATGGTGATTATATCAAGCACATAAAGCTAAATGATATGATTTGCTTGATACCTGAAAGAGGAGAGAGACAGAGGAGAGAGTAGAAGGGGAAAGATAAAATGGTGTATTTATAAATGCTCATGCTTATGGCTATGTGATCTGAAGTGTGAATGGTTTAATGAATTAAATTCACAAAAAATGATAGCATCCTGCATTTATTTATAGGATAGGTTGGTTGTAGATGAATGTTATTCAAATTAAAATTTCTATGAATCAATATATTCCAATTAAGTCCCTTTTAAATAACATGCAACTGGTTAGAAACTTTATTGGGTTGAGTGTAATTTAGTTTAATTCAAGCAAATTGTTATTTTGTAGGCTATGATATTCTGACTATATAGCAGGTGTTGTGTCAACCAAATATTTTATTATCATGGAATTTCTATGGATGAGGGCGTTGAGCAGTAAATACCTTCTGAAGATATTAGTCCTTTATTTCTCTTGACTATTAGGGTCTCAATCATCGTCCAGTCAGTAGCACAGACACTGCGCAGCTACAGCACCAGTGCTTTGTCCTTGCATTTTCACTGAACACAAGCTATCTTATATAATTACAAGTAACAAAAAAGCATAATTGATTGATTGAATGAATGAATGAATGAATGAATGAATAAAAGAATGAATGAATGAATGAATGAATGAATGAATGAATGAATGAATGAATGCATGAATGAATGAAAACAGATTATACGATTTTTTGGCTGAATAATGCTGGTAGACTAGGCTAGGTGAAGTCAACTAGGTCCCTAAGCTACTTGCACACACTGTGGGCACAAGTGGCTTAAATCCAATTTTTTCTCCCCTATGTGACAGAGATCTATCTATATCATGACAATGTGAAGAGCACAAATTGCATGGAATTAAATGTTTTCAATTTTGATTTGGGCCACTATAGTATGTGACTCTAAATCCAATACAGATCCAATTTAAGAGAAATGGGTGGCCTAAGAGAGTCTTAAGGAGAGACACGTAGTTAAAAGTAGCCCTCGACTTCCTGAAAATTTGGATGAAATGTGTTTCAATGAAGCCATTCATGTTATAATCTCACTACCTGTGGCTCTAACTCTGCATCCACACATCTCTGTGCAGAGGTAGAGCCATTGCTCCACAAAACCATAATTAAAGATTTAGCTCTCTTTCTCTTCATCTTTCCTCTAGCTATTATGTGCTCGCACATTCACCTGCATCCACTGCAAAATAACTTATTGATAAAACCACAAGTACTGATGTCTCCATGGTTACTAGCAGCTTATTGATGTTTATCTCCTCTCAGGAAAGTGTTACATGTGACATCTTGCTGTTCTTTTGCCACTTTAGAGCCGTGACCAGTTCACACTGGGATTTTATACTGATAAATTAAAAAAATTAAAAATAAAAAAATTTGAACAGCCACTTTAAAACATATTGATCTAGAAAAATTTCTGAATTTAGCATTATTTCTTGCAGTGTGACTGTTTGGTATGCTAGTTTGTTGCATTACATTGGCCAGGAGGACCTTCTTGTTAGAATGGCTAGATAGATCTTTTGTGAACATGTTATGAAAATGGTCTTTAACTAGTTTATAACTAATATCGCCAAATTATAAACAGCAAACGTGGTGTGCCAGTGGCGCAGGTGGCATTTCTTATCTTACACCCCTGTGCAAGTGTTACTTTTGCCACTAGTGTACGATAGCAAATCCACTTGCACTGAGTCTGTGTGCCGAGAGGCGGGAGGTCTGAGAGTGAAGGCAGAATGAAGGCGTGGCTCGGTGCATTTGCTATCTTGTACCCCGTGGACTGGAGTCAAAAGCGCCTTGCGAGGCACAAACGTAAAACAGCCTGTACTGTAAGATACGGCGCATCTGGCCAGCGTGCTCACACACATCTCCACAATCATATTCACCGTCCTTTTCTGTTTTTGCCTCTCAGTGGTGTAAAATATTTGACTGTGTGCTTTGGACATATTTAGTAAAGTTAGTAAAGAGTACTTTGAAAATATTTTCAATCACAAAGCATGAATTTGAAGTATCCAAATACTAGTCCAATATCAACAAGCAGCTAAAAGAAAAACAGTCCTTCAACCATTAATTACTACATGCATTCCATTCACAAAACAAATTTAATTTTTAGGTGGGTACCTGTGCGTACATGCGTGCGTGCATCTGTATTCCTGTGTATGCGTGTTTGTCTGTGCAGGCGAAAATGTATGGTAGAAAAGGATCAGACAAAATATGGAAATGTTTGCTTTCTAAACAATTTGACTTAAGGGGGGAATTAGCTGAGAGCTGTCTGACACGATCGATTCATTGAGCGTTGTCCCTGTCCAGTTGAATGAATGACTGAATGAATGAATGAATAGATAATGAATAAACAAATCCTTGTAGTTCAGCCGTCTGTTTACGTTTGCACTGGCTGTAAGATAGCAAAGCCACCTGCGCCACTGGCGCACAGCGCAACCAGTCTTTAAAGGGAATGAGAGCAGATTCTCTGATTGGTTATTTTATTTTCGGCTAAAGAAACACCCACAAAACACCCATGAATTGATGAGATGATTCTACACAGCTGATAGGACTATCCGCTGTGACGCATTTGGCGGGGCAGAGCAGGATACCTCTGCTGGTCCTGGAACAAGATGGAAAAGGTTGACCTGGACACTCCCCTGAATAGATTAAAACTCCTGCACCACACGGCCTGTGCAAGTGTTAGATAGGGCCCTCAATGTCCAAGTAGTTGTCCTTGTTTGCCAAAGTTCACTAGTCCCCTTTGAGAATGACAACCTTTGCCTGCTCAGGCATGTTAACCCTCTGTGCCCTTTTACTTTCCTACAAAGTCTGTATTCTTTGCTTAATGGTTCCTCCAGAAGGCAGACAACAAGAGGTGTTTCGTAATGCGAGAATTTCTCCCAGACCACCATCTTCTTCTCTATTAATTGGGCAGCAGTCTTTAGCTATCGAGTTACTCAAAGCATTATGTACCTTCTCGCTCACTGTTTTTGTTATTTTCCCAACAGTACATCAGTCATGCAATGCAGACAGACAAAGCCCTGCAGAGATACCTTTGATGGGGTTTGTTTGTTTGTAATATGTCAAATATGAATTACTTATAAACTGGCCTTTGCAAACTGTACAGATTAGCTTTGTTCCCTCCAAAGATCTGTTGGTAAACTTTTTAAAGTGAAACTGTATTAATAGGAAAACTGCTGTCTTAAGTAAGGAAAATCAAGCTGCATTATTTGGATAGTTTTTAACATGTTAAAATTTTAAATTTATTGCAAAAATAACCATGTTCATTCAGACAGCACAACTCTAAATATTATAATATTCATGAAACTAAGCTGCCATTGTTATGGAGAGAGAAAGCCAGTTTAAGGTGTACATAAGAGCTGAGCATATTCAGAATGCTTTGTGGCTATGTTTGGAAACCATCAAAAAATTAAAAAATAGAACTGCATCAAAGCAGCCAAATTCTTAGGCATGTATTAATCATCAGCTCATTCTGGTTTAGTCTCAATATTCTCACTGGCATTATTATAGCCACAGCAGGCTGCTGTTTCAAACCAAAAAGCTCTTAAAAACCCTCTTTACCTGTCAGCACCAAGCAGACAGACGCAATTACAGACTAGCTGGTTGAACATATTTGAGCCTGTAACATCTAAGCAGCCATATTTTTCAAATATTTTTTATAGGAGTTGATATGGTAGTCACAAAGCTAATTTCAAATATATAATAATGTTCCTCTGTATTTTCCGAATATTTTTATAACTAATTGTTGCTAACAATCATCAGTTTTATCTAAAACATAGAAAATATACCACAGTCGGTTGTTTCTGCTGCAATCAAGTAACCCCCTGAGAAGAATCCACATATTAATTAACCTTGCAAGTATTAAATCAGTCATCAAATCCGTAAGTTATTTAATAAGGATCATATGCGTTTAAACAGCACTTACAATACATGATGTCCTGTCTTTTTGCTTGCCCTCTATCAACAAATGAACTTTTTGTTGTATTCATTGGAGGACTTCGTGTTCTGAGCAGACTCAGTGTGATATTCTGGTTACTTCATATGCACACACCCACTGTTACATTGCTAGCTATCCTGGCTAATGATTAAGTCTAATCTAAAGGCTGTTGAGGACACTCTTCATCTTGTTATTTAGTTTTTCTCAAAAGGGTGAAAGTTTAATAGTTGTCCTTGTGTATTTGATAATGTCTTTAATATGTGGTCTTGTGTTTTTTATGCTTCTTTTCAAATTAAACCCCAAAGTCCTTCTTTCTTCCTTTACTCCTCCATCCCTAAACTGGTAGATTAAATAAGTTAACAAAACAAATCCTCTTGTAGGTGCCTGTTTCTCTGATTAACCGCAGCATGAGGCAGGACGGTCGAGTATCAGTAGTGTGCAGAGCCACCATATTTTCACATCTAACTCAATGAATATGAAATTATTTCAACCAAGTTAGAGTTTGTCATTGATGATACAATAGATTTTGCTTATGCTGAATTTATTTTGTTAATATATTGGACAATGGATTTAAAAGAGCCAGAGACATTTAGCACATTTGGCACTCACAGAGAGGACATCTCTAAATCAAATGTATTAGGGTTAAGATTCATCCTGCTTGGTTGGTTTTTCCTCAGATTTAAAACTCCTATCTAGAGATTTTCTAAAATAAACAGTGTGAATGAATGAGTTAATCAATTCTGGAACATTAGCTGGTCAAAAAGATGACAGCCTTTGTTAAGCTCTGTCACAAGATGGGATAAACCAGGGCTAGCTGATTAGCATGCTAACTTCACTAGGTATCTCCATGACACAGCACACAGATGTCTTTGACAAATTCAGGACTGTCGCATCTTGATACTATGTTGAGAAAGGCAGTTGTTGTTGTTATTGTTTTTATTTGTTTGTTTTTTATTACTAAAATTCTTTTCATATTTTACGCAGTTTTAAAGTTTCATTATATCTCATGTCAAATACACACTAGACTCCGGTTTTGCTATTCATTTGCAAACTGAAATTTTCAAAGCAATGAGATTCCCTCTGTGCACTGCATTCCAATAGCTCATCTGCTGCTATTACAGTTTTCCCTGCAGGTCGAGCTGACAAAGCTACAAATGTGACTATGAGTGCAGAACTGTTTTTTCTTTTATAGCCACATGTGTTTTGTGTATCATACACAGTATGTGTAAAATCTGGCATGAAAGACTGCTTCATAAAAACAAAGTTGTTGTTTGTGCTGACAAAAACTGTGCGCCATTTCTCTCAGCTTTCTCGATTCTTTTGATTAGGGCTCTTTGAAAAATATGCAAACCACTTTGGCAAGCAGCAAGCACCAAGTCCTCACAAGGACCAACAGCATGTGTGTTGTTGATGACAATTCAAGGTTACACAAACACACAAATACACACTCATACACACACTTGATGCTGTATTCAGAAAAGCTAAATCACATTTTATGTCCTTTCTCATTTTATTAGATTAAGTTGTGCTCAGAAATACATAAACAAAGACAGTAACAGCTGCATTGGAAATACACACAGTGGCCCGGACATGAACATATACACAAACATATATATGCTGCTTAACAGTCCCTTCCTCTCCTTTTTACTCTCAGGAAACTGGGACTGAAAAACACATCACTTTCTGTGACAATTTTTTTTTCATGCAAAAAAAATGTAATAATAATAAAAAATCCCAGGTGTTTACAGTAGCAATTTTTAGGACTTATTTTAATATCTGAGGGATAGTTTGCATTGATAGCTATAGAGAACAGGAAATTTCACATCACTGGAGAGATGATTAATGAATCATGATAATCCCTAAAAGGCTGTCTGGCAACAAATTTTAGCAAATAAGTAAACTTTCAATATAAAAGTGTCTTCTTTTAATCATACTTTATGCTTTTTCCGAGAAAAGAGGCTATAGTGGTAGATAATAGGATGAAAATTTGATTAATCTTGTTTAAAGATGCAGTTAACATTCAAAACCAGAAATCGAAGAAGTGTGAAGCAAACTTGTCAGTGCAGAGAGTGAGAGTTTGCAGTAGCAAAACTATTAACACTGTGTCTGCCACTGCCAGTTAACGGTGGAAATGCTTACAAACAACATAAACAAATGAAAAATGCTAACCACACTCACCATTCTGTTTGTCTGCTAGATGCCAGTTTGGATGCACAACTGACTCCTCTGAATCTAGGTCTGAATGAAACTCAAACATGTATAACTGAATCTTTACGCTCTGCTTTCTCACTGGTCAATCTGGCATAAACAGTGATTTTTTGTTGGGGCACAAGACCTGTTTGTTATTGATCCAGAGTTTCTCAGTGATTAAGACAGGGTAGATATGCTTTCAACCTTTTTTTTCAGTTTTTATGAAGAAAAAACATTTGCAGATGTTATCAAAGTATACTTGATATCAAAGTATTTAAATGAGTAATAATGGCATAGTATGAAGAGGAACATTAAATTTAATTTGCCAAGAAAATATATATCCATTATTAATTAGACAACAACATACTTAAACTGCAAACTTCCCCAGTGCATGATGAAGCACATGGATTGATGAAGCAAAAGGACCATGTCATCTGCAAAAAGCAGAGCTTCTAAAGTTCCCAAACCCTCTCCTGAATCAAGCTGAGAAAATCCAATCCTGTTCACGAATATCACAAATGTGACTGAAAGGGACAAACTTGTTGTCAGTAGCAGTCCAGCTCTCACTGACTAGTTTGACCCCCCCAAGGTTTTTTCAAATGACAAAGTACGCCTTTTCAAGATCTAAAAACACATGCAAACAGTAATACTATTCAGTATAGTTAGCACATAAAAATGTTCTAAACCTTAACCTCACACAACCATGCACTCTTTTTGATGAATATCAGAGAGGAAATGTATCCTTGTATCTCCAGCCATATTAATATGTTAAATTAATCTGCCCTCTTTAAGTCTGCTATTTGATTTCACAGTACTGAGATGATTACTGTGCACTTTTGTTTCATATTCCCCAAGGTCTTGGAGTGCAGCTTTAGTTTGATTTGTTATTTTGTCGACGCCGCACTGTTGGCCGGAAAATGGGGTCCATAGCAACTGTAAGCTGTTACGTGATGTTTCAGGGCTTGCTGACCCAAACCTATTTCTTTCCTTTACTTTCACAGCTCAGAGAAGTGAAGCAAATAGAACAATTAGATCTTGTTTTCAGAGGATAAACTGAACCTTTTGTGGAGGGGTGGAAGAACTCTCTGACAGGGCCTGCAGGGAAATTGTCTTAATTGGAAGTTGACTTCAGTTTTGTGTTAGGAATTTAAATGTATGTTTTCTGCATAAAATAGAAATTAAGCAGAATATTTTGTCAAAATCTTGTGCCCAGAAAGCGTATAAAAATGTTTTCATTGCTCAGCAGTTAGGACAGAGATGCCAGTTGGCAAGATAACGGAGTCATTCAGTCACAGTAATAACAGAAGATAAAACTGACCTGACATTAAGTTTGGAGAAAAAGTCACTTTTTATATAGTATATCTTGAAATGACACTTTGTACATTTTTAGAGAACCTGAAGAAACTATTACAGCAATTAATAGCCCCAATAAACATCTTTTTTTTTAAGAAAAAAAGAAAAACTGCTTGAAACTGTATTATCTTTGACAGAGGGAAGCCTTTTGTGAAATGTGAAGACATTATTGTCAAACAGCAGCAACAGAGCTACAAAAAGGAGATCCAGCAAGACTTCCTAACTATTATCACAACATGCTGTTTTATAAACAACTTAGCTTAAAGAATGGTTCTGTTCCCTTTGTTCATGGCCACTGACTATATTGTTCTTTAGCATTTCCTAAGTTAGACAATTTCATTAATTTTCCAAGACACATTATAAAATGCTGACATAACCACTCAGAATCAGAACCAGGATCAGTTTAAACACCAGTCATTATTATTAGTTTTATTATTTTTATGTAAGCAGTCCACTTAAGTGGATTTCATGGTCTTTCAAAAGGTTTTCACGGGTTTGATGAACTTAGCAGAAAAGTGTCAATTGAATACAGAATAGCTGTCCTTAGCAAAACAAAGTATGTAAAAAGAAAAAAAAGCTAAATAAATAATCGAGAATAAAAGAAAGAAAATTCAGAATCTCTTGCCTCCAATAATACAAACTGCCCTTTAGTTTGTTTACCTCTTAAATGTATAAACTAAATGTGGGTTGTTTTTGTTTTTCTCTCAGCAGCTTTGATCTTTGCTGAATTTTTAAATTTTGCCTTTTGGGACAACTTTTTACTACACAAGCAGTGTGTCAAGGGCAATGCTAATCCCTAAGTAGTGCTGAAGGAAAGCTAAGTCACTCAGTAACTCAGTAGTCACAATCAGTAAGAATAATCATCTAGGATCCAGGAATATTCGTAAAAAATTCTGTATAAATCTGGCCAGTAGTTGATGAGATAACTTGCTTGGGAGCAGTGTTTATGACTACAGACTGATATAAATATTGACTGTAGAACGATATAAATATTTGACATCAGCTTCAAAAGTGCAGTTCTTCTTTATTAATAAGTCTGGATTGCTTGATAGTTAGCTTGATTATTATTTTTCTGTACTTTAAATGTTTTCTGGAGGTCTTCCCCCTCATAGACTGTCTGGAGAGACAACCATATCTTCTACCCTAACTGTTGTCTGTGAGTCCTTATAAATTATATTTTTTAAAAGTATGTGTTGATGCTTAGAATATTCTCTCACAACCATTTTTTCCGTTCTCTGAACTGTGAATCCTGTCAAGTGTAGAATTTGTACACAGGTGTTTAAGTTGGAAGTCAAAGTGAATAAGCCTGATTATTCTGAAACTTAGGTTTGTTCTAAAACACTTGTGCATGTTAAAGTGACCATTTTATCTTCTCTCTCTAATTTAGTGCCACCAGCAGATCAGCATTTTTAATTATCCTGTTAAATTTCCAAACACCTAGATAGTGAATTGCCAAAAAAATCATACAGACATGCATGGTCTGTGCTAAGTTTACCCAAAGAGCTACCCCAGAAGGAATTTTTGAGTTTTTGGAGGTGTCACAATAAATAACAAATATAATTAAGGAATAGAAGAACAAAAGAAATACATGAAACTTAGCAAAAATTCAATCATTCTCCTACCAATTTTTAAGTGTGCGCTCTGTCCCTAAAGGGTAAATTACTTTATTATGATTATTTAAAATAACAGGATAATAGCAACTAAGTGTTTTTAAAGAAACTTACAATTTAAGGAAAACAAAATAACAAAACATTTTAGAATCAGCACTGTAAGTAATTTGTATAACTGGTTTGTTCTGAACATGGGCATTTTAATTTTTTATTTATACTGGCTGGCTGAGTTCATTAATGTATATATTTTTTCATGCCTATGCGTTATTATTGTGTGTGGATTTGGTGCCATATTTTTCGTTGGTAACTACTAGTCCGTGGTGGACTGAACGACCTGCTGGAGCACTCCTCGCTGTCAAATAGAAAGCAGGGAAACTTCAACACTAATAGACAAACTATATCAACTGTTCAATGAATACAAAGCTTTTTTACAGACTAAAGATCAGATGCTCTTTTAATCTTATATGTGTCTGTGTGTAAACATATACATAAACAGAAACAACTGATACGAAATGTAACAATTCACCAAAGCTGTAATAGAAAGAATTGTTCACTTTTGCTCCTTTTCCCTCTTCACTCACTGCTGCCTAACATACAGTGGAGGCAGTTCAGCTCTCAGCGAATACAATTTGAACACATACAGGAAAAAATGCATGACAGAAATCTACAGGATAGATATGAATAAATGTGTGTAAAAGAGGACAGTATTCTTCAATAGAGGCAAGCAATGTGAGAGAGAGAATCAGACCATGAAAAGAAGTCCAGACTCAGTATTTTTTTTCTTTTTAGCTAATTTAAAGAACTAGATTACTCGGATTCAGTTTGCTTAAACTAAAAAGATGTGACATATTCTGCGATGTTATGGATGGATTATTTGGACTTGATTGCTGTTTCGGTTTTACAGCTATTCTTTTTTTATGTAAACCAATTGGTTTTCCAAGATCTTTCGCATGGTTTAAGCGTAATCAGCTCTGGATCCCTGTGTGGAGGCTCTGGGAAGCCCACCTTGGCTTTCTGCCTGACTTGGAGTGTAGGTGGTTATCTAACTCTCCATGTATTCACAGCCACTGCTCTCGCCTTATCAGCAGTCTGAAGCTTGCATGCTCAATCGCCTGATTTGTCAAGGGTGACTCAGAAAGATTCTGATAGGCACTCCGCAAATCACCCAGTTGATCTAAAATATCGACCAGCCACAAAAAGTCATTACACACAATAATGGCGGGCAGGACCTTGAAGATGTGACTTAATTAGGTTTCAAATGGCTTCAAAAATGCCTTCAAATCTGCTCCCCTGGAGAGTAATGCACTCTTGGATTATTCTCCATGATTACAGGTGTAGAAAGTAAGGCATACTGCTGTCTGTGTTGCTGCTGCTTCTCTAGGTGATAGCACAGCACAGACAGCAGAGATTTACGGTCACACAAAATCACACTACTGCTGCTATTTAGCATGCTGGTCTGCCTCAGCCAATATTCTCCTCACAAGTGATAATGACTGAGGCAGACAGAATGCATATAGCACTGCTGGTGCTGCAAAAAAAAAGTTCTGCTGAAGCAAATGACGTGTTTTCCTAATGAAATTTGGAAAATAATTGAATGTAAATGGATCTGCAGGCCTTTGTAGAGCACGTTGATGATAGTGAATTGAGTGATGTGAGTGCTCTGCCTGTCATTGTTTTCTTTTAGTCACTCAGAACATTATAACTGCTAGGACGAAAAAATTCTTCATTACCCTCCAACATAGAACTTCATGTTCATCAAAACGCAGCGTACAGCTTTTGCAATGAATAAATGTGACATCATTTGACTTAAGAGTATTCTTTGTTAAAATAGCTGAGATTTCTTTATAATGCTAAACTTTCTCCTCACAGAAAACAAAGATCTCCACGTATGATAAGATGTGGGAGTTCATGAGCAGCCGGAGGCACTCAGTGATGGTGAAGAACATTGAAGAAGGCATTCACCGTGTGCTCACCTCAGACTACGCATTTCTCATGGAGTCCACCACTATTGAGTTTGTCACACAGCGCAACTGCAACCTCACCCAAATCGGAGGGCTCATAGATTCTAAGGCGTATGGGGTTGGCACGCCAATGGGTATGTATACAATTTTTACTCCCTGTGTTAGATTTTTGTTGTCTGTAAATATAGATGCCTGAGGGGGAATATATTTATTAATTATTACTAAAAAGTTGAAAATGTACAAATTAGTACTTGTAAAATATAATTTTGCAGTGGCATTATAGTTTTTTTACATATAAATACCTCAGCAAAAACAAAAATTTAACAAAAAAAATTTAATTTGTATTTTCATATATTTGTATAAACATTTTTCAAGAACTACCATAGAAAATCAAAAGGTGTTTGACATTTAATTATTAAAGCTTGCTATACAGTTGGCAGAGTTCAAATGTAAATTTAAATTTAAAAATGAAAATGAAACACAACAGTATAACATGATATACATTTATTCAAGCAAAATCTAAGTGACAGTATAAATTAATATGCTTTCATTTGAAAAGTTCACTTCATAACAAACCCTGGTGTTAAAATTGAAAATGCAACCTGTCAGTCCTCTTATCAAGACTTGTCTTTTATCAGGACATTCATTTCTGTGTGCACAACTGTTGTCCATTGACTTTTAGTTTGTGCTGCAGCAGCCAAACAATTCCCAGTTTATTTTTGACCACACAAAATTAACATTATGAAAACATTATAATTGCATATTTTTTTGTGATCTCTGCAAGACTATCCATATTTGCCATCCTCATGCACGGATCTGTAGATTATTTCACTTTCACCTGAAAAAAAGAGAAAGGTTTCTTGTTGAATTTATGAACTTATGTGTTAATTATAAATGCATTGCCTTAAATTTGGCCAACTTTAGTTAATATCATAGCAAGGTGTCTGTTTCTTTTTTGTTTTTAAATACACAGTTTACCATTATGTGTTTTCCTGCTGTTTTGTTGATTTGTTGACTTATTGTTCTTAATTTATATACTATAAAAATAAATGCTTTCACATTAGTCAGTATAAGAAGTTGTGATCTAATTTATTATGGTAAAAAAGATTTAAAAGGGAAGGGCCAATATCTTCGTATTTACTCCTTAAAATAGCAAAATGTAATAACAAATGAAATTCTTCTATAAGAATTGAAGCAAAGTAAACTACAGAAAAAACAAGTATTTGATTTTTTACTTTCTTTTTCAAAGCTGAAGAACTTGACCCCTGTTCAGCTGGTGCCTCATCAGCACATTGCTCCCAGTTCATTGTCCATGGTCCCCTCAGTGCTCAAGTGTGCAAAGAGTACCAGTGGGAGAAAACTGGAACTTATGCAATGACAATGCATTTTACTAGATTCAGATAAGTCTTGAATTAAATAAGCTTAAGGTTCCAGTTTAGCCATTAAAATGATAAACTTGCTGATTTTTTCAACAACGCACTTAAAGAAGTCATCAAAAATAAATAATAGCAAATAATAATAAATGATAATATTTTTGTTTTTGGTGACAGAAAAATGAAATACCAAGTTGTGTTTTTCATTTTCTACTATTGGATCAATTAAATATAAAAAGAACAAAGGATAAACTGTTTAACTTTAACTGTAACTTGAATACTGCTTGCATAAATGTTAAATCAGGGAGCAATGTTTATATGCATTGTAATTTTCATAACTGAATATACATACATTACAGCAAGGTTGACATTTAGCTTTTCCTTTTTTTATACTATCATAAAATGCTGATACTAGTGTGACTAGTGTGTAAAAATAAAAAGGCAAATTGGAATGCAATTCGTCATTTTGATTTTTAATTAAATAACACAATGATAAATGTTTAAAACAAATATGCTTTTGCAAATTTGCTTTTTCTTTTTTCTATAGGCCAAAAGAAAAATGCATTTAAACTACAGACCACTCAAAGTTGAGCAACATTGTGTTTTGAAATGAGAAATCTGTCGCTTGATCGTGTTAGCTGCAGTTTTTAAATTGCTTCAGCAGGCAACAACAGGATGAGGCTGTTTTCTTTCAACTGTGCCTATTTTTTACCTTTGTGACTGTGATGGTAGCAAAGTTCATTCATTGTCTTGCTCTTTCATGGCATTGAGGCTTGCTGGGTAGGTACAATCATATCATGGGCTCTATTTTCGTAGACTAGGCGCAGGCGGGGCGCACCTGCCCTGCGCCGCGCCTACGCCGCGCGAACGGGTTGTGTCCAGCGCATTTTGCAATTTTCGTGAATGGCGCAGTCCAGCGCAGTGCG
>JAPZDV010000025.1:26142769-26154075 GCA_029814665.1 Acanthurus lineatus
AAATTACCACTGCGCGGGGTTCGCCACGCTCCGCCAGCCTGCGCCACCTTGCGCTGCGCCACGAAATTAGAGCCCCAGATGTTTTGTTAGAGTTTTTCAAGGATCCTCTTGTCTCTAGCATCTCCTTGAAGTTCAATAGAAATTCAGTAACAGTAGAACATTTAAAGGCCAAATTAATCTCTTTGTCAGTTACAGAAAAATGCATCCAGAAATAGTCACTCAGGATGACGTTGCACATGTGGTTACACAGTTCACTCATGCTAAGGTAATAGCCTACCAACCAACACTGTATACAAAAAAAAATCAAAAAACATTTTTTTCTTTTTCTTTTTTTGCAGCTGCTCTCTGTCAACACAGCGGATCATCCTTTGCCTTTTCACTGGCAAACTGGGCCCCACCCAACCTGGCATGAAATTTATGATCTGCATTTTTCATTTTGGCATAGGCTTTTTACACCAGATGTCCTGATGTAACCCTCCTCATTTATCCGGGCTTGGGACTGGTAATTAGGAATGCGCCGGCTTGTGCATGCACAGTGGAGGGTAAACCGGGGTAGGAAGAAGTAGGTGGAGACCAGTAGATTAGTATACGACCCAGTTAACCTTCTGGGCCATAAACACCTCAAATGATTAAAAACCAATATATTATGTATAGTAGAATTTTTCCACAAAGTCACTGAGCAGTACAGAAAGACTCAGCTGTTTTAAAAGCAGGAAACAGAAACTAAAGGGATCAACAATAAAAAAAAAGGAAGAGGGGAGCCGCAGCTCAGGAGGTAGCTAGGTCATCTACTTATTTAGAAATCTGATTGTTCAATACTCGACTCCTGTGGTCTGAATGCTGTGTCCTTGGGCAAGATACTGAACCTCAAACTGCTCCTGATGGCTGTTCTATCAATGTGTCCTGACGGTCGGCACTGTGTAAAGATCCCACCTTAGCAGGCAAATGTGTGTGTGTTGATAGTCAAATGTTGTCTTGTGTTGTAAACATTGACAGTATGATTGTAAAACACTTTGGGTAGTTGTGAGATGAGAAAAAGATGAGTTATAGAAATGCAGTCCATTTAACATGCAGTCTATTTAACTCAAGTACCAATGACAAGCATCAGCATCCCCTCTACGAATGGATATGTGGCCTCAAGTAGAGAGGGACAACCTACACAGCTCTCCTCACGTGTGTGCAGTTATACTCTTTGAGTGATTACAGAACGTTTGATTTTAATGGCTATTGTGGAATTTTTGTGTTGGATAATTAAAAATAGAATGCAAGCACTATTAAAAAAAAAAAATTAACAACAATGGTGTTGGTGCAGTCGTCTCTCTCTGCTTTGTTTAAGCTCAAAATCCAGTTTCTTCACCATATCGTAAATGGGGCCCCCTCTTCTATTGTTGCACCCATCTCCTCATGCACCTCCTTAGGTGAGCCCTTAATACAGAGGGAATGATTGACTGTCACTGATGCCCTATTTCAGCTCAGTGGATTTAAAGCATTTTAAAGGATTCTCGCTGGTGTAAATGTAGGTTATAATAGTTGCCGAAAACATGCTGCCACAGTGCAGCACAGGTCTCGACTGTATGTCAGACTGTGTGAGTGCTAATGTTCATCTAGTCAATGATATCACAGCAGAGGTCTCTCTGATTGTTTTGATCGGGCCAAGATGGCTCCATTTCAAGGCTGCCTGTTTCTTTGTTGTAGCGAGTTATTTATCTGACACATGTTAGCTTGTTGTTCCACTGCGAAGCTGAAGGGAAGGTATCCACTGTAGATGGCAGTGAATAACTAGGACTGGAGCACGATTCATATTCACCATCACCATGGTGATTGATGCCTTTGAAACGTGTTGGCTGGCCTGCTCTGAAATAAAAAGTCAGATACCAGAAGCCCTTGAGCAGAGATGAAGGACAGACGAGATATTAGAGTGTGAACATGGCCTTGTGACTGCAGTCACACCACAACAAGGCTGCAGCTCAAAGCTCTGCTACAGTAAAGGCGAGTGGCTGTTCATTGTCATTGCTTAGGGTCTTCTGGGTACACTAAATAATACTGCTACTAAACCGGCTTTGCACCCTAAATACTAATCATGCTATTCCACTGGAGCTAGCTTACTGATAATGTTTTCTAATCTAAACATGTTTTTTTTCCCTCTGTGCTCCAGGGAGAGTTCATTGTAAGTGTTTGTGATAATAGGTGTTATTAGCTTTTTAAATAATTCAAGCTGCATTAACATCCTGATTGCAGAGTGTAGGCTGTACCACAGGGAGGTTTGGGGAGTGGGAGTCTGGCTGGCTTCTATTTGTCTGTTATTCCTTTTTCTTCTACTACGCCTCAACATTTAGGTTTAATCAGGGATCTGAAGGTGTGGCTGTTTTTCATCAACAGAGCAGGGGAAGGTACTGGAGTACTTGTTGTGAAAGGGGTAAGGGAAGAAAAGGAGGTACAGAGGCTGCTGTACTAAGAGAGGGGAGATTCCTTGATCACATGAGCAGAGGGGAACATTTCAAGGCTTGCTATGGGGACATTACCTCTTCACACCAGGGCAACAGTTTAAAGTATTAACATCAGCAAAAATTTTACACAGTTACCAGTTTTAATTAGACAGCTATGAGTGTACATGGGAGCCCAAGTGATGAACTTTGGGTTTGATATTGTAGTGTGTTGGGGCTTGTAGGGCAGCCCTCTATTATTCCCAGTGTGTAAAACAGTGATGCTCTGTCATGCACCGTAGCATGGCACACAGACACAGATGGGACCCTTTTGCATTTGAAAGAAATACATCAGACTTTCAATGAACTCTCTTGAAAAGGCATCAGTGTCAGTATTAGATGCTCTTTGTTGTTGCTCCATCTTACACAGAAGAAAGAGCAACAGAGTTCAAGGAGGGTTTGAGGTTAGGGTAGGGCAGGATCAGTTCCAGGCCACACAAATTAAGCTCTTATACCAGACATGATTTCGAGGACCAAGTAAAAGCAAAAGTGAAGCATAGTATGTCAAACCACTGACCTTTATCTAACACTTAACAAATGTGGGTGGATGTTTTCCTAAACTTAACCATATTTCATATTTTTTCTAAACCTCACTATATGCTTTTGTTGCTCAAACCTATCCAAACTATAACCATGAATGTAAACAATGTGTTTGGAAAGACTTTGTTGCACGAAAGTTTTGCTCGTCAGGCACAACTGCTAAAGGGTACCTTATGAATTAGTATCAAACACCAAAAATTTTGTCATTTGATGAGGTGAGATGAGATTGTGTATTTTGGGGAAATGAAAAGGTATAATGTGAGGAAATTAATGTTTTGCAATGTTAAACAGGTACCATAAAATATAAGCTAGAATGGACTAAGTAGGCCTACTGACAGACAAAATACTGTATAAAAGGGTTGTTATTGAAATACACAGCATACAAGGCTGTTTGTAGAATGAAACTGTATTAAATAAGTAAAGAAGCAATAAGACTAATCACAAAAATAATAATAATAATAATAATATATACTGTACATGCGTGTTGTTCCTTTATCTGGGGTAACTCAATCACATTTACAAACACTGGCAGATTCAGGGCACATGAAGGTAAATACCAATTAGCAGCCTTTGTTAGCTATAAGCAGTCTGATAATCTGAACAATAAACAATTTCTCTATTTTATTTTATCATTTCACATTGATTCAATAAGAGCTAATCTTTGGGTTATTTTTTGTTATGTTATCTTACATTCTGGAGCATTGTGAGAGCCAATACAAGACAGAAAAGGCTGCATACAGCCTAAGCTGTATATATTTTTGTAAAACACACTATTTATGCACAACGCATGTCACTTACAACTCAGTCAAGCAAAATAATCACACTAAGCAAGATACACTCACCAGCTACTCCCTATTAAAAAGGATAAATTATTCTATGCCATTCTGTTATTAAATGTAATTTATTTTTAAATTATATTTGCAGGACCATATAATCCTTCTAACAAACTAACTAAAAAATATGAACCTATCCACTTTGGCACAGATATTAAGATGTCAATCTCTGTCTTCTTTGAGAAGATAAAGGAACTTATTTGGCCATGTTGGTTGCTCCCACTGACTTTATGTCTTTTGGTCCTTCAGGCTCTCCATACAGAGATAAGATCACTATTGCCATCCTGCAGCTTCAGGAGGAAGGGAAGCTGCACATGATGAAGGAGAAATGGTGGAGAGGAAATGGCTGTCCGGAGGAGGAGAGTAAGGAGGCCAGTGCCCTTGGAGTTCAGAACATCGGAGGGATCTTTATCGTACTGGCTGCTGGACTTGTCCTCTCTGTGTTCGTGGCTGTTGGAGAGTTCTTGTACAAGTCCAAACAGAACGCACAACTTGAAAAGGTAAGAAACACCTGTGAAAATCATCTCTGCTTTTTTTTCTTTGAAACAATGATAGCAGAATTTCTTACTTAAACTTACAAATGCCATAAAGGCAGTCTCATGGCAAAGAAAAAAATGCTAAAAAATTAAACAAAACATGTTAAATATTTATATATTTTTATAATTTCGTACATATGATGTAGAGGAATCATCTGTTTGCCAATTTCCGGAAACTCTATAATGACAGTGGTGTATCATATGCAGTAAGATAAGGGTTGGTTTCTTTGCGTTTATTCACTTAGGCCCAATGGCGACAACGAGATAAGAAACGTGAGGAATTCTGCTGTCACCATGGATCCAAGCTAGACTTTAACCATCATCTCAAATGACCTCAAGAAAATCTCCACAAACTTTTTTCTATTGTAATCTAACATGACCTAAAACTTCCCCAAACTAGTGTTTGTTTGCTTTTTGTTTTTCCTGACACTCTGGAAGCAAAGAAAACACTAAGAGCACTTTAATCAAACCTTTGGAGTGCTGGCAGTAGCACACAGTAGCATCACAGACATATGTACAGCGAAGGTTTGCTCTGCTGCATGACCCACAACTCCAGAGCCACATTCACTAACATACACCTCCCCACTGCTGTCCATCTCCATTCTGCAAACTGCCATCCTGCTTTCAGTGTAACTATTACCACTGCTCATATTTGTGGCTTTTAGCTCATTCATAGCCTTTCTAAAGTAGAACAGATACACAAGACTGTCCTGTTTAACTGGAGCTTCCAAGCAAACATTCTGACACTGAATGGTTGCTGTTATAATAGCCTGACCCACAAGAGCAATACTGAGGTCAACTGTACACACAGAGGACACTGATGAAATAGTGAAATTTTACCATAAATTTCTGTGCCTGGGGTATCAGTGTTCAGTATTGACCCCATCCTGTCATAAAAGCTCAGTTTTCAATGTCCTGTTCAAAATTCTGGGCCATCTCCTAAATCATTGTAGGACTTTTAAAATCTTGAATTAATTTGTTTAGCAATTAGACATATCTAATTTGCTTGATAGTTTGCTCAAGGTCTAATTTAGGCTCACTGCAACTGTAACTGTATAAAAACAGATTACAATGAATAAAAAAATTCTGTGGAATAAATAATCTTATATGTAACCTAGTATGTAATATATAGGTATTATAAATGGATCTGTGTTTATTTCAGGGTCACAGTGGTGCATTGTGCCATGAAAAATTTATTAACTTGGATGTTTGGTATGACTTAATATGTTGGCATTAGAAGTCAAAATAGCAGTTATGAATCATTTTATACACAACAATTGGCTGCAAGAGAGACCCTTAAGCAGCTGAGCTTTATGTGCTGCAGCATACTGCTCACAAGTAAACTGCCTCCTGGAGTAACACCACAAGATTTATTGTAAAAGTCAGTTGGCAAGATGCTAACATGTAGAAAATGACAGCTTGAGTTGTCCTAATAGATTGCAGCTAAGTACACAAGAGAAAAAAATATAAATTATTATTATCCAGTACTTTTGGTTTGTTTATTTGTTTGTTTGTATTGTTTTATTTTCACTATTATTATTCCAAGAGCAGTAAATGAGTCAGAAAAAGCCCCAGTACTGTGGAGGCTGTGGATACTATATTAAACATTTATTTAACATATGTTTAATAATTAATTTATCACCATTTATCATTATTTTAATGTGGAAAAAACTAAATTTATTCAGCAGAAACAAACAAACAAATAAACAAACAAAAACACCACATAAGAAATTGTACATTACTGTAAATAAAAATGACTTTAATAGGTCTTTAATGTTTGTTTTAAGAATATTGAAATCAAAAGACATATTTGGTAATGTTTCTAGACATTAAAATATTTTAATACTGTGAATTTTGAGACAATTTTAAAATAGGACATGAGAAACATACACCAGTTTTGTATACTATTCAGTATTTAATAAATCAGTGTTAATACTGCATCAAATAAAACACTGCTCATGGTCATTCATACCAGCTGTAGCTGCTGACCAGAAAAGGGCAACACAGCATCATTTTTTTTTTCAAACAAGGCACAAATGCCTGCTTGTTCAAATCCGTACTATTCTATGTAATCAAGCAGTATATTCAAATGATGTATGGACTAATAATTCTATGCTTAACTGAGAATCTAAAATGAATCTGAAAATCATCATGAGACCAACAATATGTCAATAAATATGTCAATATTTAATTCTGGTTGATAATTGGTTTGGAAGAGTTTTCTCCACCAGAGCATCTTCTTACATGTTTTGGCCAATATCACTTTGGCATCAAAGATGAACTTTATTTCATTCATATTTAGATCCTGCCCTTAAACAGAGCTTTTTCACAGCTTATCAAGTCCGAAATATTGTGCCTTTATTGTGCCTCACTTTTTCATATAAAAGTTATACAGGCAGAATGGGGTGTTAATGTTGTTCAACTTCTGAGCCAGAATGGAGATAGTCACAGTTTCAAATCAACTTCTGTGTCAAAAAAAAAGAAAAAAAATCTGGCACGTTGGCACATTGATGTAACATCCTGACAACATATTAAAGGTGCAAGACATTTGCTGATTTAAAAACAGCCACTGGCAGTGAGCAGCTAACATTAACAAGAAGAAGAGCTGCAACCAAAATGTCTGCAACCTGGTGGGCCATGGGGTCTGGGAGCTTGTTACCCTTCAAGGAAAGAATATCAATCAAATGTGCAACAGGCATCATTAGTCGTTAATGCCCTGTTATGCTGTTACTGTTTAGAAAGTCCTGACACTTATTTTATATGACGCATGAAATGTTGAAGCTTTTATGTGACATGTTGAACTGATCAAGCCTCCGTAGGTGGAATGCTAGAACCATTTAAAAGCAAACAGGAAATCGCTTCAAGCTGGCATTATTTTGTTGAGTACAAATAAACAAAGGAATCAAAAAGAAGAGAGAAGCATTATATTAGGAATGGAAAATAGAAAAAATGGAAATGGAAAGAGGGAAAAGTATTCAAGTATTGATACTACGTTTTGATAATGGTTCACATATACCAATTATTCATTTTCATATTTTGAACTCCTTGTTTCCCCTTAAAAAAATAGAGGACCAACATTATTTGCCTCTACAAGCAAGCCTCCTCTGATTCTTTCTGAGATCACTCCATGAAATTTGGACCCTTTTATTATTATCTAGATAATTCAAAACATTTGTGAAAGCTGTTTGAATGTCCCCTTGCAAGGTTGAACTGTAAAAATTGTGTACTAATTGGGTTTTGTTATCCAGTTTAAAAAATGCTCTAAATGCTTTTAGACAGTTATAAAATGAAAAATTTTCCAATACCTTTGGTATCTAGACACAACATAAAATCTTTTAATTAAGTCTTCTGCTGTTCAGTTGACATCTTGTTCAGAGTTTAATAACTGTTTCCCTTAAATGTGATTTTTGATTCCATAGTCTTCTTGCTTGTCCCAGTGACCCCATTTAGATGGGTCAGACACCTCTGTTGTGTTATTCTTTTAAGGGCCAGATAGATATACAGATATAGCCTAAGTACATACACACCACAAGGCTGGGACTGTGAATAAATGGCTGAAAGCACAGAGTGCAGTATTAATCCATTACACTGAATGGCCCTGGCAACCAGGGTTACTAATGTTATTTTGTTAGAGTAATGTTTACCTGCCACAATGTGTCCATGACTTGCAGTCAAACTGCCTCACAGACAGCATTGTGTTTCAATCACAGACTACACAAGTGACCACAAACAAGTGAACATCTCCTGGGAGAAAAAATAACTTAAAGCAGCTTTTATGCTGTTGTTAATGATGCATTAGAGCCATTAAAAAATGCTGACCAGACACAATTGCAGCTTACAAAGAAAACGAAATATCTTGTCATGGAAGTGAAAAGAAAGCATCAGTAATGACTGTAATAAAAAATGACTCATTGTATTAGACTTCTGAGCCATTGAGGCTCAAGTATAATACACAGGTTTAAATGATATGCACATTAATTGTAATTCATTTTTTATATTCCTTCAGCTGAGGGCATGTGAAATAACACATGACACACTGTAATTACGCATAAAAAATGATTTGGTTAAAAACATAAACCACTTATGTTTTGGTTTGACTAATATTTATTAGGGCATTTCATGGAATCAGTGAAGAGCTGGGTAAACTGGTCCATCTTAAAGATGCGTTTGTGTTATAGTCAGAAGAAAGTTTTGGGAAAAAATCTAACTTTTAATTTAAGAATTATAATTTGGATACTAGAAGAGGAAACATGCACATGGGTAAGCACATGATGTTGTTGTTTGCAAGATTTCAGTGTTTAGTATTGTACACATAGAAGAAACTCATTGCACAAATGGTGCAAAAGCTGTTGAGTAACTGACTTCACAAATTGATTTATTAAATCCAGAGGACAGGATAAAATGTGTAGCATAGCTAGTTTTCTGCTTTTTCATTATAGGTCATGTACTTCTGGCAACAAGGTGGTGTTATATGGTACATTATGTGACCCTCAGTCTTATTGCCAGAATTACATTAGATGCTCGCAGGATCCTGCATGTAATCAGACTGGTAAATAAGCTGGTCCTCTGCCTTGCTGTTGTTCGGCATGTGCCCTGTGCAGTAAGTCTACAAGCGTACACTTGTCAATAAAGCACTTAGGCTCTGTTATGCCTTACTGTCAGAGTTAATATAGCCCTACATATCAGAGGTACATAATGTGGTGCCCCAGGGGTACATCATTCACTACTGGTCATGTTTCCAGGGGTATGTTACGCTAATGTAGGACACTACATAAAGCACGACTAATACTGATAGCAGGGGTACATTAGATGATGTTCTAGGCATACACATTATAATTGTGGCCACCTAATCCTCTGGGGTACTCTTATAGGGATACTAGTATTGGTATTTCCCTAGGTTGGTGCAGGTAACTGTGTTGGCACAAGTATTCTCTATCAAAATACTGATAAACAGATTAGGTATTATTATGCACATGAACGGTGCACTTTCACCTTCAGATATCAATTTTAGGTATCCACCATTATTCACCTGTTGTATCTGAATTCAGACTACCTATAAAAATAGTTCAGTCAGTCATGCTTTGGATTACAGTTATACAGTCTTAGCTTTTTCTGAGTCTTGGTAGGTTTTTGGACAGTCTGGTTGTGAGCTCCATAACAGCACTGCTCCACCACAGCATTAATTCCTAAACAAGGTTATTCATCTATTCAGAACAAGCTACATAAAGACTGACGTGATGAATAGATCAAACAGGCACCTTGAAGGCAAAAACAGATAGTCTGACTAATTTTTTATGTACTGAAGGTTCCTCTTTTCAAATTATAACATACCGCCCTACTTTAAACCTTGTAATGACACTGAATTGCTTGCGTTTTTGTATCACGCACAAATGCCACTACTGTCACATGCTCTGCACTTTGCTATGTAGACATTCTCTTGATTTGAGCACATGAACATGTGCAATAATTGGCACACTGTAACTCACTTGCTTGGGATTGCACACATTGATTTACTATTTGGACAATAAAATTGGGTTTGACTTCTATTGGTCTAAAAAGGTCATTTTAAAATAACCTATAGCTAGGTTTTGTTGGTGCCAGTTCACTTCCATGCTAACTGTGAACACCTCTCTAACATAACTTGGTGAAGAAGCTCCTCTTGGTTTCAGTAGATGCACTATCTTATCAACTATTTGAAGAAAGTTTCATTTTAATTAGTCACTGCTGGTCTATGTAGTTCACCATCCCTTTGATGTGGTCAAATCAAAACATGCTGTTTTTGGTCACAGCCTTTACTCCCTAAGTGTATGATGATGCTCTACCTCTCAACATTGAACCGTCCATACCAGCTCATAGACAGGCTTATGTGGTTAGCAGTGATGACCTCTGTGTGCAAACAACATAGGATTGATCTAGATTATACATCCACTAACATCCACAATCAGTGTTACATCCTTTTGCCCTCGTCGTTCTTGATACATCTTCTTTTCCTGTCTCTTTGATGAGACATATGTAAATAATGGAGGTTACCATTATCGATTGGGCAGTAAAAAAAGTAGATAATAAATTCTGATCTATTTTGTTTTAATCTGTCTCTTATCTGCACATGGCTATTGTATGGTCCATGTAGAGAAAGCGCATGGTTTAGTAAAAAAAAAAAAAAAAGCCATTGAAAATATTTTGTTGAGATAAGAGACCATGATTATGGCCTTAAATAGCAACAAAACTAGTTTTTAGATTCTGACAAGACATAAATCCCCGTCTTAACCAAACCAACCTAGATGTTATTTAATTGTTTTGTGACATAAAGGGCACAGTTTTTCCTGCATTGGCAATTGATGATAGCATTGGTTGTAAATTGTGCACAACAAAATTGATATTAATATAATCATTTGGATAATATGACACAATTTACAAACAATAATTTTGGTTGTTTTTAGTTGGTTCCTAACTTATATTTCCATATCCACATTCATAATCAAAAGCTATGAATAGGCTACTATGGCAAGGTACAATGATAAATACTAAAGCAAGTCTTGGTTCAATTAAGCAAGCCCTATGGGGTAGCCATGGAAAAAAGGTTAAAAATGAGTGAAGTGTTCTTTAAGAAAGAATGAAGCACACATGTACTAAGCACAAGAGAAATGTCTGGAATATAATTTAGACTTTAGAAAAGTGACACATTTATATATATATATATATATATATATATATACATATACATATATTAGGGCTGTCAATCGATTAAAAACAATTAACTAATTAATCGCACAATTTTCTGTAATTAATCGCGATTAATCGCATTTTTTCTACTTAAGACTATAGTGGATATTTATTCATGAAAAATAATGAAATTAATGTAGAATCAACACAAAGAAAGTATATTTAAATTCAAAGGCTATTTAAATGGTTTT
>JAPZDV010000025.1:26154269-26169426 GCA_029814665.1 Acanthurus lineatus
TACGATTTCTTTTTTTATTTCGTTATATGTTTTAAATTAATCTCCAAAATTAACGCGTTAACTGTGACAGCACTAATATATATATATATATATATATATATATATATATATATATATATATAACCATCAAAAAACATTCATAAGTGTTTGTGTAAAGAGAAACTTGTATTCCAACATCTTTATAACTCAAAGTTGCTGACATATCGATTTTTAAAAAGGTTAATACTTGATAACATATTTGTGTCTCATCCAAATCACAGTTTTTTATTTGATCATTTTTTTTGTCAGAAAAAGTGTCCATGATAATAAGTAGCTTGTTCTTCCCACAATCCACTACTTACAAATATCGAGCTAATTTGTGAAATGAACCACTATTTTTGAGTCATTGTGAAAATCTACCATATATTTTGTTTCACTGCTCTAGGATTCTCATATAGTTGAATACCACCTACTTTCACAATACGGGGAGGTTTTCTCACCCTGATGCTGAGAGTGTCAAGTTGAAAAATGTTGTGCTAAGCATCTCTTTGTTGTGCCTCACATGCTTAACAGTGCACACCCTGCAATTTGCATTTTATAATTACTTCTGTTCTGTAACATTAGAAAAGAGGAGCAGCTGATCATTTATATAATGGGATGAGCCATACACCCTCATATACAATGGAGAAACTGTTAATAGTATTTTTAAAAGTTTAACAGACATGTTAACACCATAAGTATGTTCTTTTGAGATTACTGCATTTACCAAATGGATTGTTATTACATAGGATGAAAGCATTGTCAGAAGAAAATATACACTTGTTCACTTTTTTAAAAGTATTAATAAACATTTGATAACTTTAAAAACTATAGACCTTTGATTCATCTACCAAGGCTCTGCGACTTCTTTTCTTCATTTGCTTGTCTCAAGTGTGTCCCCTTCATATTGTTTCAGTACATTCCATCATCACTGATGTACAGCTACAATGATTTTAAAAGAGTTCTCTTAAAAGAAACATACTTGTTTGCCTTCATAGCCTTAAGAAAGTAAATCTGTCTCATTTCTGTGCACCCACATTAGAGGTCGCTATGGAAACTGCTCAGTCTTGCCTAGTGCAAAGGCTGGAAAAAAGCAGTAGCTAACATTAAAAAAAATCTGCTTTCTAATCAAGATTTTCTTAAGCATTGTTTTGGCAGGACCTCAGGTGTAGGCCATATTCCTTCAATAGCCAACATAACTTTAGGAAGTAAATCACAAAATAAACCACAGTTTTATTCAGTAAAGCTAAAACCTGCTGCTCAAGTTTCGCTGTGATTGTTTGAATATGAATAATTTACCTTTCTCAAGATAAGTGTATCGAGGTATCAAGGTGAAGGTTTTATTCATGTACAACACAGGGATGCACAGCAAATTGAAAATTGCAGTCCTCCACACTACAAGCATGGAAGATATATGTGTGCACGTACACAAATTTAAAATTGAAAAGTATTTTTTAAAAAAAGTGTTACATTAATTTTTGCAACAACCAAAGTGAGGAAAATATGGTTGAGATTTTGCATCATCAGTTTAGCCAGGCTCAGATGATACTTGAGTGATTTATAACATCCAATAAAGAATACCAATAAGCAAAGCCAGTTTGGCTTTCAATAAACATTTCTGACCAAAGCTTATATCTTAAACAGTTAGCTTGCTAAAATAAAACTTTTCTCATGGACATTGAGCCATTGGTCAGCTCATGGAATAATTAGTTTCGGCGTACTTAGCAGGGCTTCACATCACAGGAAATTTCAGTTTTTTTAAGGAGGCATTATGAAATTAATTGTTATCTGACCATACATTCAAATTTTTAATGGTAAATTCCCTGCATGAAAATGTCAAGAATAAATATGATGACACAAAAAAAGATGTATTTAAAATACTGATAAATGATTATAACTGTGATTTTGACTGACCTCCACCACTGCTACTGGTTGATCCCATCTTTGCAATACACTATTTGGACCTCTATGTGTAGAAACTATATTCATCTTATCAGCCGACTGTGAGTAAGACAGCAAACAAATCTTGATATCAGGGCAAGTTTTTCCTTCAGTTGCACAGTCGAGTGTTAGTTAAGTGTTCAATATTGCAGTCAAAAATTTTAACTCCTTATGGTTTTTGAATAAATGAAAATCTCAACCTCTGCTCTCACACGTCTTGAGAGGACAAGCACAGTTGAGGCAAAGGAGACGGTTCATTTGGTTCTCCCTCTGAAGAAGATGTCAGTGTGTGTTAAAATATGCTTCAGAAAATTACTCTTGCTAATTTAACCAAAGTTCTATCTTTCTGAAAACTGATTTTGGACTCCATAATTTTCCACTGAATGACATGCCTCATAAACTTTCAATGGAGCATTTCTTTGTCATCTCCATGCTAGTTCGTCAGTTTTCCATGATTACCATGGTTGTCCCCTTCCTCCCTCTCCCCCTCCACCTCTTGTCCCTCTCTGTCCTCTCCTGTCCCTTCCTGCCTCAGCTCCTTCTCCGCTTTCTCCTCCCGCTCCTCCTCCTTCCACTCCTCCTTCTTCTGCTGCTTTTTCCTCTCTTCCTGCCTGCTGCTGAGACTGCCGCAGACTAACCTGATTCGGGGTGCAGGGACCGCCAGCTGTGTGTGAGGAACCCATCTCATGCACCCAGCACACAATCACACATGTATACGCCTGCATGCATAGGAATGCTAACACACAACCACTTAGAGATGTCTGTGCTCAAAGGAATAGTCTAATAATTCAGGAAGATGTCCTCAGTTACACAGCTGTTTTAAGGTTTTATCTCCATATTTTTTTCTCTCCAAGAGCTGCTTTTGAGACAGAAATATTGTAAGTGGTTGGGCTGAATTTTAAGGGTCCCATGTTAGCATCCACCTTACATATGTCATGACAGACCTTTGGAGCTGTCCCAAGGGGTAGTTTGCACAAATTTAAAAGGCTAACTAGCTGGACAAGAATAGGAATAGATAGATCTTGGTAAACTGTAGATTTTCATCCTGTGACAACTGTTTTTTTGTTACATTTTTTTAAATTTTAGCTGTGTACAATAACTGCCCTATATATCAAAACTATGGTTGGTAAAAACATTAATTACAAGTCTGTGATGCATGTTAGCTTTCTAGCTTACAATATGATTTGCCATTGTCTAATGACAATTCATTACTCTTGTGTAAGCTATTCAATGGCAACTTTTGTGTATCAAACTCCACAGTTTATGATGCATAATCATAGTCTGCATCCTTGTAAAGCAGACGGACCCTGAAATGGGACACACCTTTAGATTTGCACTGACATCGGCTAAATGTGAGATGCAGCTGCTTCATTTATTTAAACTTAGCCCATCACACAATGTAGCAGCAATCTTAAAGAATAAAATAGCTGCTATCATGAAAACTTTGGTGAAGACCTTCAACACATTTATCTTTTATGCAGGCTGATCTTTCTAGAAAGTATTTCACTGTGAGCTCTGGGACTGAACTCACAAAATTATTTGATGCTAAAAGTGGCTCCTCACTTGCTTATTTAGGAATAAATTAAAAACAGTTAGCCTAACAATCATAATTTTAGGAAATATTTGAAGTAAAAATATTTCACAAAAAGTTCAGGGCAAAATAAGATCCTAAATCTGTAAAAAGTTACAAGTAGTGAAGAGGAATACTAGGTCAAAGCACCTGACAAACAGTCCTAAAATGCCATCTGCTTTGTAATTGTGCAAACATTTTAGTAACGTTTAAGATACTGAGCTTTGGCATTGCTTAAAGGGCATCATGGCCGTAGAACAGCTAACCAAGGATGTAGTGACTTCACCAACCAACAGAAAAAACTCAACAAAACAGGACACCAAGTTCAATCAGCAGTTGGATCAATGCTTCCTTCTAGCCTCATTATGCTTGTGTCTGACTAAACACAACTGAGACAATCAACAATAGAGCCTTCGGTGCTGAGCCTTCTCCTCATGAATGCAATAAATGTTTTAAGTTAAAGATTACATCTCTATATAATCTTAAATTATGTGTATTGCAAGGTTAATTTATATATAAAATCATTGGTATTCATATTTTTATAAGCTAATTACATCAAATAGTAGGAACAAATATTGTGCTCCAGCAAAGTAGTAGTTGTTTGTCCATAAATTCAACAATATCTGCTCTTGACTGAAACACACTGATTGTAGGTTCTGGTCAGAAGTGGGGAAGCAACATTAAGTTCTAGGAATATATTTTCCCTCACCTCTTTTTTGGTTTTCACAGTTACCCTGACTCTAAGTTATCCATCAATAATGTGCAAACTCTTTGAGAGTACATGTTTCAAAGAGTTTACGCAAATGCATATGTGCACACATTTAAAAAAAAACAAACAAAAAAAAGGATGTTTTTTTTTTATTACAAGGTGAAATCAAAATTTTAGAATGCTCATGTTGTGCATGAACCACTATACATGATGAAAAGTATGTCCATAGCTGTCATGGGCTAGGTTTCCATTTCAGCTAAACGCTCCCAAAAAACTCCAGAACACAGATGATAAATGTTCATGAAATTTAATGGGAATCTGGTGAAACTGTAAACACAATACAAAGAATGTCCACATTATTAAACAAATAAAACATCATAGCATGGCCTTGCAATATTAGCAGCGTAGCCAAAATAATGAAAACAGACGTAACCAAACAAAAATAGTAATTAGCAACAAAGAAAAGAGCTAACTTAGATTTGCAATGTAATTGGCATTTTAGCACTTTCAACACTCAACTAAAATCAAAATTACTTACAGATGTTGCTTTAGCAAGAGGGAGGAGGAATAGCCTGCTAATCCAAGAGCTGCTAACTGTTCTCAAAACTGGTCGCATGGAGCATACACTTCCTGTCTCCCAGCATGCACTGCTTCTCTGTTGCCACGTTACAGAAATAAAAAAACCTCACAGAACTGTGTTTTCTCACACAAACTAACAGAGGCATAACAATAGCAACGACTCAGAGACCAAATAGCGACTGTGCAGTGGAAGAGACCTCAGCTGCCATGTCTAAAGAACCACTGGTCACACAAATGCTTATAACTTAGGTGCTGATAATGATCAAACAATGTTACTTGGAATACTTACTCATTGAAGATTTTGCTTGCTCCTGCATCCCGCTCTTTACTGTACACCTTACCTCTCATGCACAGCAGGACACAGGCTCAGAAATTTTTGATTAAGCCTTGTAAATTCTGCATTATTATACACAATAACTATGCACCAATGGGTAGTAATATATCACTCACATCTATGAATATATGTATGGCCGTTTAAGGAAAAAAAAATAGCTACGCTATTAAGTAGGAATTATTCAACACTTCACCCTGTTTTCATTTCAACAACTAAACTGTATGAGGAAATTTTTTTTGTTTGTTTTAACACAAGTCCATGGAATCAGTGCAGAGGAGTGGGTATTTCAATTTACAGTTTTAACGAAATGAAGTGGTTGTAGCCATTGTTTCTATGATGCAATCCTCATCATATAGGAGCATTAAGGCAGGCACAACAATTTGGCTCACTCTCCTTTGGTTTCTTTAAGATTTTTTGACAGAAGAGTTGCTGTTATTAGGTACACTATAGATATGGATATTTCAGATTCTCCACACAATGGTGGCTCATTTTAGTAAGTAAAGCACAGGTGCTAACTCCTCCATTACCCTGCAACTAATATCAGTCTATTTGGGGGTTTGTGCATTAAAAGTCTAATAACCACTCCTCTTGACAAGATTTCAGATACAAATACTATTCCTTTTTGCTCAGGTAGTTACTGGAACCTGTCATCAGTAGCACACCACCATGTTTTGCACTGTTTCACTTTTTTGTGCTCAAGCTCTTATGTTGTTGCTTTTGTTTCAGCATTGTGTTGCAATTGTACTGTGAAGGAGATTTGAAACCAGACAACTGTCACCTTATGTTTTATGTGTTGAAGTTTGAATCCATTGTTTAAAATGTGTTGGAGTGAATGTGCACAACAAGGCTCAGAGTCCCATCTGAGTGAATGTGTTGGTTAGCATTTGCAGAGTTGCCATGTTTGCATGCTGTTACTTCTCTTTTTAGTACTGAGTGTAGCTGTTGAGAACACATTTGCAGAATTCTGCTCTGGCATGACTTTGGTCTGCAGAACAGCACTTAGTATTTACTAGTTGAGTATATAATGACAGGTGACCACGACTATACATTACATACATATACATCAATATGTCATCCTCCTGTAAATGCTATTCATGAATTCAGCTCGCTTGCATGGTCACCATATAACACATTCAGTTTTGCAGTGATGTTTTTTTTTTCTTTTCACAAATTTGATCAAACTTTAAAACACTTGCCTGTAACATAATTAGTGGAAAAAATACCTTCAATATGAGACTTACTCTTATCTTGAGAAAAACTTACCTCATCTGGTGACAAAGCCAGCTACTGATTTGTGATCAGGGGACAGGCCCCAGCCTTCTGCTGAGTACTTTGCTTTTAAATGCCTGAGCATAGTTCTTGTTGGCATAGTTCTTGTTATTTTTATTTTTGAAGTAGTTGCACACAGAACTTTTTAACAGTTTTAGTAGTCTCTTTATGTCTCTCCTATTTATACAAGTGCATCTCGCCCACTTTTAAGCACTGTAACAAATGTTGTATTCTCTCAAATGTGGGAAAGAATGTACCACCTGTATACTACCTCCTGCTAATATAGTGTTTATACTGTATAACAGGTCCAGGGTTAACACACGCTGGTTAAAACTAGGGATATTCTATCTTTAAGACAATAAGACTGACAAAGATAAATGAGAAAATCATGAACCATCAATACTCACAGTAGAGGAAAAAAAAAAGAGTTTTTCATTTTTTGTATTCCACTTCACACTCATAGATGCACACAAAAACATGCATGCGGATGGACAGGCGCACCAAATGTGTATGACAGCTCAGTAGAGTGGGCAAACCCTGAAAGCAACTAATCATTTACTGCCCACCAGGGGCCAGAGACACAAAGTACACTCAGGATCACAGGAAAGCTGCACCCCATCCCATCTGCATCACAGCTTCACAGCTGTTCTTCATCCATTCAAGCCAAAGGGAGCCTATTAGTTCACATTCATACGTGACAGCCATTATAAAGAAAAAAAGGGGGTTCCTTTAAATTGAGTCTACCCATTACTTTAGATTATCAGCTACACATATTCAATTTTCTTTTTTGTCTGATTACTTTTGGATGACTGCTCCACTAATATTTAGAGAGAATGATTATGGTGATGCAAAAACTTGTAATAATTATTATATGAGAACAATGGTCTAATGGAACAATGGCCACTTCGCTTACTCTTAAATCCCCAAAAGCTTTTTATCAACAATGGATGAAATGGTTATGCATAATGGGCAATATGCATTGTTGAACATTGCACAGTGAGCCCAACTCACTCCTATGTACTTCCACATTTTACTCTTTGATTCACTGTATCCTCTTCAACAAAAATGTCACAACTCCACCAGAACACTAGCAGGCCAATGATAGGAATACTTCAGTACCCAACTTCAAGCATCCAACTTGAACTATCTACTTGAACAATTTGCATTTTGTACTTCGCCAAGTACTGCTCAATTGTTTTGGTTGAACAATAGCTATGTTCTACACATGCTTTTAACTTTAGCTTCTAAAGTTAAATCACTATCAGATTTGCAGGGCCGTCAAAGCCCCAACCAACAAATTTTAGAAAGTTAAGGACTTATGATGTATGCGCCCTCATATATTCTATGAAGGAAACTATGTAGGAAAGCTGACAGCTGTTTTTTGAGTGATGCTAGCTAACTTGAGTAATAACCGGAGTAATGACCTGTCTAATGTTATCTGCTGTATCTCTATAATTCTCTGTAACATTATAATACATTTTCTTAACCAGTGTCTCATAGTAACCTTAGCTAACTGTAGTGCAGTTGTTTGCCACGTAATGCCCAATAGCTATGTGAGAAAATATCGGCACTATGTAAAAGGTATTGAGGTGATTATTATGCAGTTCAGGTAAATTTTAGCTAAGTTTATTCCAAAAGGACCACAATCTTGAATGTTTTTCCTTTCTCCCTGCTCTATCACCTAACAGACTTGTCAGATAATTTGATCAAATTAATAAGAATAAGAGAGAAAGGCATTTGTTTGGGTTTTCAGATTCAGAAACTAACTTACTTTAGGGAACACTGCTAATATGCTTTGAGCTGATCAGTGGTAGAGTGCCAGCTGCAGACCTTAGTGGAAGGGGAAATGGTTAACATATCCCAGCATATCGTTGGAAAGCCACCTAAGCTTTGTGTGCAGGTAAATTTAATAAAAGCCAAACAAAGTAGGACACAGCAATGCTCAGGCTACTTCTCCTTTTTTTAAATATAGAACTTTTTCTTTTGTGTGTGATAAGCTTTCCTTAACTTCAGTGCTATTTAAAATCTCTTTGGTTACATAGTGTGCATGAAACAAACAGACCAGAAATGTCAAAGTAGTATTATTTGACAGCAAAAGTACATCACAAAACCTACTGCATCTAGTTAATAATCAAGAACTATGACTTGACTGTGCAGCTTTTCATATTCTTATGTACCATGATACTCCAATCTGACATTAGAAAACCAGTGGCAAAAAAGAAGAGATTGAGGTAAAAAAAAAGGGGGTAATCATACGTAGATACAAAAAGTTTAAGGGACATTCCCAAACCTGTGTTGAGAACTGAAGTTAAATGAAACAGATTATAAAAACTTCACTCGAATCCTTCATGTCCAGTTTCACATGTTGAAGAAACTTGTCAGTGCAGTCATCCACAAGCTAAACACTAGCTTCATGGATTATATCTCTGTAGGGTAACAGCTCTTCGGAGTGTTTTTCTCTCACCAATGATCTCAACACTGGTTTCACATGTTCAATTAACTGAACGGGGGCAGACAAGGACTGACTAGAACCAACAGTACAGGACACTCTGCATAAACTAGGGTGACAGATGCTCACAGACTGCACAGCATTGGCTAGCAGCCAATTCATGAATGCCATTATAAATATAACAGAGCAAGATTAATACTAAGAAAAGGACTGCAATTCAGGTAAGTGCCTGGATTGCCTTTGATTGATTACTATACAAACCTACAGAAGAAAGACCTCATATAGCAATTATATTCACCGTCTCTTTTCCACATGCATGTAAATGGCTCAAGGTTAACCATATAGTGGACCACAATGATAATGATCACTGTCGATAAATCTTAACGTTGTGTTCCTCACAGCCAACATATTTTACCTAGCAGCCAACACTTAAGAGCTTTCCCTTATAGCGTCTCCAGGAGAAGAATTATTTTCCCAGCTGCTGGTGTTGTTTCACACAGTGCTTTGTACATGTCACAGCATCTTATGAGAAAAGAGGAAAGAATGTGAAGAAGCAGCAGTTTAATTGGGCATGCAACAACACGGAATTCCATTCCGATGATGCGCATCAATAAGTAATGATGCTCTATGGGCCTGTGAAACCCAGCATGCTCACTGAGATTGTATTACGCACATCTGGAGATGCCTGTCAGGTTTGTGTTTGTGTAAGATTTTGTTTTGTACTCTCTTGTATGACTGCAGTGTGAGTTGTTTACATTGATGATATGTTGGGGTGTTCTGGTTACAAAACACCCAGGTTTGCAGCCCTCTCAAGCTCACTGTGTTTATCAGGAGACTGCTACAGGTTGACTGTGGTCAGCCCATTTAACAAAGAGCCTATTCTCTGCTTTGAGGTTCTAGTGGAAACGCAATAGCACAACTACAGTGGATAAACCTTGTTCACATGTTCAGTCTAAAGAAAAATACATCTTGAGCAAACTCATCTGTAGGCTAGGCTGTGAGTTATCTTTGTCTTTTTCATTACCCAGCTTTTTTTAATAAGGTGGCAAGAGAAAAACTTCTTCACTAATACAGCCACTTTTTGAATTACTCATCCATCATGACAGTGACAATGTTGTTACATTGACAGCTTTTGCATGTGATCCACTTCCTAGATAAACAGAATGAACAGCCTGATCAGCCCAGTCTCATTCACCACTCATCAAGTACTGATACTGACAAAAGGGCATGACAAAAGTGTCAATATTTGATGAGCTGTGATGAGAATGCTTTGGCCTGATGCTGTAAAAGAAGGAAGTCTGGGTGTGTTTACGGTTTCATATTTTGACTGGGCATGAATTGTGAATACAAGCCTAGTATCGACTGCACCACATTGTGTGGGTGGATGGGCATGTAGGAAATCCAACTTTGGAGGGACAACAATTACAGATTATAACAGTTCAAGATAATATTTCCTTTTTTTAAGAGGAACATGGCACTCATTACCCCTAATCATGAATAAGCAGTCTTGTTGCTGAAACATAACCATACGTGAAACAGAAATAGGATGTTATTTTAAAATAATGGGTGTGAATTTCAAAAACAATTGTTGTCATTGAACAAATACCAAAGTTCTGCTGGTTTCTGCTGCTTACAGCATTGGCTTCTTAATGGTTAGGATTTTACATGAAGAAGTAAAGGAAGACAATCAGACAATTGTAGCTTCAATGCAAAAAATGTTGTTGTTTTTTTTTTAAATTTGCCACCATCTGTGATGACTGTCTTCTGGTGTTTAAATCATCCTATAGATGCACTTAAGTCAGGATGAACACTGACACTGACAGCCACAGAGTACTCCTTGAGACAACCCTATCTCCTAATAAATATTTTTATATACAATAAGAAATATTAGGCCTGCCAAATGTCAAGTTTTTTTTTTTTTATTAATTCCATTAAATGTTGTTTTTTGTTTAATAACTGTATAGACAGAGTCCAAAAATGTTTATACTGAACATACCTAATTAACAGTCGCCGACTAACACTCTCCCACCAGCACTTGCAGAAAATACAGCTTAATTACCAAAATAATAAAAATAACAATAATATTTTGGGGAAATGTAACATGTTTGTTATACATGTGACAGTAGAGAGATGTCAGTGAAATTGTGGAATGATTGGGAGAATAACATGCAGTGGAGGTCGATATCCAAATGGTGCAGCAGATGCACAAGGATGCCCTATAATACAACATCCTTAGTCTTATATAGGCAAGCTCTTGATTAAACTTAAAGAAAGTTTGTTACCTTGGTTGAATATTAAAAGACATGTCAACCTTTTTGTAAACACTTAGCCAATGCCAGGATCTTTCCCTAATCACAAGCAGATCTAACAACAAAGCACTTCATTGTATGTAAACAACAGTGACAAAGAATATAAACTCAGCAGTAATCCTTCAAAAACGAATAAGAAAAAAAAACATTCAGTAATATACAAACAAAGAGCCAGACTGAAACAACCTTTTAAATTTAAACATTAATGCCATGTATACACACTTTTTGCTTTCCCAATGCAACACCATTCGTTCAATTGTAGAATCAGTTCTGGATGTCTTTTGCATATGAATATAACTGTAATGTTACAGTGTTTAGCTGCCTTTTTCCTCTTGTGTTTTTCTCCTTTTGATAGGTTCCCTCTGAGCTTTGCTTTTTCTCTCATTTTTTCCCTCTCCTGTGCATTTTTGTGCAGCAAGCTCAGCCACTCCACTACTCTTACTGAAAGCAGTGTTAGCGTGTATGTGTAATGACAGATAGAGATCATACCATCAGGTTAACCTTAGTATGACCGACTGGGGTCTTTAAAAACCCCATGGGTATTTTTTTTCCTTTATACCACAAGTTCATTCACAGTTCATTTATTCAAGACACTGTCAATCAGCCTATTCCCAAAGACCTACTATTATTGTGTATTGTGTCTGTTGCTAGTGTTTTCTAAAAGTGCCTCTGTATTGTGATCCTGGCCCTCTACATTTTTAAATGAATAGTAGTGTTTATTTTATCCATGTCTACCATGGGTCCACATTTAATGTATTACACACTGTTAGAGGGGATATTGCACTCACAGTTATTATAAATGAAACAAAAACAGATGCAGCAGACAAATTTTACTATATACTATGATAATGACCCTAAATACTGCTCTTCCTACCATTCATAGTTCTATCCATTTTACATCATATGAATAATAAAAAATATTATTTTGAATTTAATTAACCTTAATTTTTATAGGAATCACATAAACTTTTCTGTCAAAAGATTGTTAAAATTAAAAATAATCAGTTTTATAATAGGATCAAAACAACATTTTGTTTCATCATAGAAATAGAAGAAAACTACTGTTCAGTTGAATAAAGAAGCTTTTTTTTGTGCTAAAGAGAAGTATATATATTTAAACAACCAACAAGCAACTTTTCCAAGACATCAATAAATATAAGCTTTTTTTTTCAATGACATTCATTTCATAACTAAAAATGTTTTGAGAAGAAAAAGTTAACATTTTGCTGTGCTGTTTGTTTTTTTTTCATTTTTGGCTGTCTGCACTGGTAGTATGCTTAATATACCATGTGTGGCTTGTGGTCTGAGTGATTGTAAGCACCCCTCATTGTTTTGGCTTTGATTTTTGAATTTTTGACACAGACCCAACACTCCGAGGAAATCAGCTCAGTAAGTCTGAGGCAAGTGGCAAGTCTGAGCTGATATAAAGACTTTTTTAATGGCACAAAGTTGCAAGAAACTGTTGGGAATACCGCTTTTTTTTTGGTCGATCTTAAATCTTAGACCTCAACAGTAAAACATTTTCATTTTCATCGTTTCATTCTCATACTTGTACTGTATGTTCAGTGAATAGAATTCAGACTTAACTTTCAAAACATTCCATTATAACATCCATTTTCACACAGCATATGGATTCATTTAATTATTCAATTATGCATGAATCTTTGCATATATTATGTAGTGATGTATTTCATATTCAGTCAGGCTATGTACAGTGAAATTGTTTGGAATGGTGTCCAGATGTTCAGCTACACTATGATAATCACAATATGTAGACAGCTGAAATAGGCGACACTTAAATGGAAATATTTAGGAATACAACAAGTTAAGCTGCAAAGTTGGGCTAGAACACACAACTGTGTTATTTTTCTAAAGTCATTTATCATTCACATTCTTCTTTTGTATTTCTCTTCAGTGTATTTACTGCTAGAATTTTATACAGATGATTCAGGAGCCCACTGGAAACTTACCAACCAACTACATTCATTGTCATGTGTGTGAGCGTTTTCTGTAGCAAGTCAGCAAGCCATCCAGACAAATCTGCATATAAAATCAGTACTTTTGCCTTGTGAGAAACAGACCTTGTGGCATTGTTAACATGGACCTGTGCTCTGATGTATGATTTATTTTTATTACAATTTTGCAGGAAGAATAACAGCATGAGCTAATGCACTAAAATCACATAAAATTACATAATATCGTAGGAAAAGCATAGTATTATTAGTTACCTCTCCCCAAGTCAAATTACTATCATCAGCCTGTGGAGGTCTAACTGTACTAACATAAATTATGTGATTACAAGCCTAAGCCCCCCTTTCCCCGTTAGGATACCGACAGTGTGCTCAGTCACAGCAATTTGCTACTTACCAATGAGCCACAGGTGTGCTTACATGTGTTAACATGTATTTATGTATGTATGTTTACCAAATTACCAGATAAAATTAACCAAACCTAAATGCATTCCCAGCACACGAAATCATGTTTGTACATATTGTATCTAAAAAGCATAGAGCAAAACAAGATAATCTTCCCCGGAGAGCAAGCACTTGGGGATAGAAGACATCAAAAACTTCCTTTCATTGAATGAAATCTCCAGCAAAATGAGAGAGACAGAGAGAGACAGAGTGAGAGAGAGAGGCAGAGAGAGCATAAGATAATCCAAGTTCCGTACGAAATTTAAAAAATCCTATATGAAAATTTGTAAAAAAGAAATATATGTGTTAAAGATTCTCTATGAATATTTTTACAGGCCTTAAAGGTGTAATTAGACAGAGCTCTTGATACGAGGAATTGCAAGTTGCAAAAGCTTACATGACTTTTATATGTACTCTCAATCTGTATGTTTACATTTGTTTATTTTTAAAGCACAAAAGATCAAAAAGAGCATCTGTCATCTAGAATTTGTGGACAAATTTACATTGTGCACCTTTAGGTCACAGTAGACAGAAGTGCTCTTTCAGAATTTGGGCCTTAAACGTTTATCTCACATTGGATTAAAAAAGTCTACCTGGGGCCAATAATATGAAGCAGCTTGGAGACGACATTTGAAATCTTTTGCAACCATCTCAATGGTCGCTCTGGACTTTAAGTTGTTGCTTGGAGCAAGTAGACAAACTACATCTGGAGTGAGATAATGGTTATCAGTATGGCTCATTTATCTCTGCAAAGCACAAACATCCCCTTTAGGAATTTAAGGTGAACTTGTCCTTAGGCATAACAACATTCTTACAGCGAGAATAAAAATAAGAAAAAGAGAGATAAAAAAAAGAATAAAACCATGTCAGAAGGTCAGCACATCTTGTCCATCCCTTTGCACTATTTTCAGAGCACTGCTAGTCCACTTGCTCATTGAAAGAATGCTTAAATGAAAATTCCATACCAAATTTTCATTGAAACCTGATAATCCACTCCATTTTTTATTATGTGAGTGTCCAAAATAATGAAATTCCACTCCATGTTTTTAGTGTTACCTTGCTGATTCCATGTTTTACTTTCACATAGTGGCCCAGCTTCTTTGAATCTGGGTTGTACAATTGACCATCTAACTGTCTTATATTGTTTTTTTGTCTACAGAAAGGATCTTAAAAGAAACAATTTTCCCTATCTGACACTGTGCAAAGAAATTCATAGAAGCATTAAAAATTTCTCACCTATATAGAAGTAGAGAAGGAAACATATATGCCAATTTATGTGAACACTTGATAAGAAAAATGACATGAAATTCATTAGAGTTTATAGATTGATAATGTACAGCATTTTGAAAATATACAAGTTTGGAGCTTTGACACAGAAAAAAGCCCTGCATGAGCTGCAACAACCACAAACTCACCACTGATAAATTCTGACACCATGTTCAGTAATTCACCGCATTTATAGTTTACACTCTACTACACAGCCTATGGACCTGCGGGGGGGGGGGGGGGGGGGGGGGGGGGGGGGGGGGGGGGGGGGGGGGGGGGGGGGGGGGGGGGGGGGGGGG
>JAPZDV010000025.1:26207257-26223095 GCA_029814665.1 Acanthurus lineatus
AGATGAGAGGGCCACAGTTTCCGGTTTCTCTTTGCTCAGTCAGCCTGAGTCTTATCTCATCCATTTTATTGTTCTGCGACCGGACATTTTCCAGGAGTAGGCTGGGTAGTGGAACAGCCTTGGGTCCAAGGCTTCTTAGCTTAAGTTTTATCCCGGCTCGCTTCCCTCTCTTCCTGGGTCGACCACACCGCTTGCGATGACGTCTGGTCGAAATTTTTGATTGTCGGATCTTGAGATGCCGAGAGCAGAGATCGTCTCAAGGTCCGCTGCACTTAATCCAATCATCGCACTTCCACTTCTGATATTGACGAGTGTATTACTGTCATAAGTAATACGATGTTCAGTAATAAAAACAAGAGGATCGCTCCTTTTTTGTTTTGTTAAGCTAAAGTTGAGGGATCCACCAGACATGAGACATGAGACATGGTTGTCTGAATTTGAAAAGATCAAATTCCACGTGATTTGTGATTTTCACACTGTCATAAAAACAATCAGTATTAAGTCACATAGGGATGAAAAAAAATCTGATTTTGGCCACTTGTGCCTGCAGTGTGAACAAAGCTTAAGGGTCAGCTGAGCATAATAATAGGTTTCGCACAATTTAGACAACCACGTACACAGAATCTGTAAGTAAAACATACACACATAGCAATTCAGCATTGTTATAATTTTTTTTAAATAAATTGATGACCCAAAAGAAGCAGGTCTGCAATTTATTCTGTGTAGCGACTCTAAGTTTAGGAAATGCTGAATTAAGAATTTTGCAGCCACAGTTGTCCATGAAACTAGTGAAATCCAGTTTGACAACTTTACTCTCTGATTAATTCAACCTTATTATGTATTAATATATTTAAATGTTATTATATATTTATAGAAATTACAATTTCAGTTGAAGGTTTTGCAATCTGAAAATTAAACACCTTGAGATCATGATTCACATATACAAAATGATAAGTCCTTTTAGAGCACAACAGTTGTGATTACTTATATTTAAACAGCAAATTCTATGATGCTTAACAATGACACTATTTAATATTCACATATACACCTGAATACTTGAGTAAGACATTTGAATGAGATAGGGATGCTTCTTTAAAAAAAAAAAAAAAATATATATATATATATTGCTTTCAATGTACCAAGGTACAGGAAAAATTTGATATGAACAAACCACCCTTTTTTTGACACCAGATATAATCTCAGTTAATTAGTGTTTGATGCAAAACGTAGAAGATAGAATGGGAAAATAATTTATTGTCACAGGGTGTTAAAGCTCCTGCTGTACAAACGTTACCTGACTGTGTTGACTGTTGTGTTTGCAGCAGAGAAGCAGTGGCTTTATTTGAATAGATTGTATACGCCATCTGCAATCTACTGCACATTGTCTCCTCTGCAGATCAATGAGGCTCATAATAGGAGTTGGTCTTCACTGCTGTGATAACTGGATGAAATGATTACACTGGAGTGCTTGATCATAACAAGAAAGGAGGAATGCATTCCATTACAAGTTGTGTTGGTATTGATGTATATCATAAAAGTCAGATCAAAGCTGTGGAGATGATGAGTGATGGAGTTAGAAGCAATATAAAAAGGTATTCAATATATCAGGATGCCAAGCAAACATCCATGTTAAACTGGGTAGAAATAAAGCTGCAGTAACATACAGAGTAACAATGGTTTAGTAAAATGGTTTATTATTTAACTAGTATTTTAGTGGTTGTGCCTTATTGCAGTCATGTAGTTAGCTTCTTAACAGCAGCACCTCTTTAGTTATTATGAAGGTTTCCTACCTGTAGCCGATTTTACATTTTAGATGAAACTGTTATCTCATTATTTTTTACTACCTCGTAAACAAGCAAAAAAAAGAAAAGAACAGCTGAAATAATTTTGATATTTTAAATCCTTGACAGCATTGGGGTTCTACAAAGCCGCTATCGAGCCCAAAACTAACCAAAGTAGGTATCAAGAGCAGGGAAGGAGTGTATAGACTTTTCCTAAAATTACATTATATTGAAAAGTATAATTATAAAAAAGTATAATTAGTTATTTAATCACAACAACCCCTTTTAGACAATTCAATTTGATATTTTATTGATAATAGTGCAGATTAATTAACGTATGTTTGAATTTTAAATTCTCTTACACTATTACACTACTATTTGGAGTATTCATTTTAGAAACTTGTTGTCACCCTAATCCTAATCCTCAATCAATTCAGTTTGTTACTTTCACAAAGGGACTGCAAGTTTTACTGCAATTTTTAACATCATTTGTCCACAAGTATATTTGTGGTGTAATTTGTTCTGATGTCTTTCCTGTAAAATTGACGTTGGTGTCAGATACATTTGGCTTTATAAACTAACAAACTAACCAACATGCTGGTTTCTGTCTGAAATAGAAGAAACCAAAGATAGAACCAGATTTTAATTTAAAACAGGCTTACAGTAGAAACAGGCTCTTATTTCTAATTTCCTCTGTAGTACCTTTTTAGAAGCCTCTGTTAATTGATCCTCCTATTGCTCCTACTGTCATACCCATAATTTAAATTGTCTATTCTTTTAGGCATTTTTAGCTTTAAAGAATATAAGAATAATAAAAATGGGCCCAAAAGCAAAAAGCACTAACACAAACTAAGAAACCAAGGACAGCATCATAAACAGATATAAATAGAACCAATGGGGCAGAAACAGCAAAACAAAATCCAAAAACTAGACGAAGAAAAAAAAACTGAGTAAAAACAACAAACAAGACAAAAAGGGGGAGGTGGGACTAATTGTTTTCATTTAGGATGTAGGGGTAGAGAACAAATATAAAGTTTTATATATTCTGTTTTTCATTAGTTTGCATTGTATGTATTTATGGTCTGAATACTTAATACTGAATTCTCCTTTCTGACTGGATAATTCTGACTGGTTGGAACAAAGTTATTGATTCTTCCTAAAAAAAACCAAAAAAGAAAATAAAAAAATGAAAAAGAAATGCTTGGTTACTTTTATCTTTCTTTTTCATCCTTTTGGAGTCAGGTATCAAACTGTCAAAGCGGTAAACAATATTGATAGCAAGATGAGTTTGAGTTTGAGTTTTAGTGTCATCTTTGGTTATATGACTGACACTGTGCATCTGTATCTAAACTTTTTCTTTTTAGTGATAGAGAAATGAAAAATCACATCATAAGTGATTAAATGATACATTATGGGTGTATTTGCTTTCCTTCCATTCTATTCTCTGTAAACTCCTTTTTGTTCTCCTTGACAATACTCTCTCACAGAGGAGATGGGGACTTACATTAAACAGGATTAAAAGCCTTCAGAGTGCATTATACAAAGCCTGAGCTATCCACTTGAGTCTCACAAGATTAATTTGGGTTCAATAACAATTCCAAACATCACTAAATGACTCACAGTGTATGAGTAGAGGACAGTATTGAAAAGGGGAGAGTTTAATTATGATAAGCAAGAAAAATCAAATTTAACATTTTAGAAATTTATTTGATTAATTCAAATCATTTCTACCCTTTACTGTCAGAGATAGAGAATGGGTGCTGAAGTGAATATTATGAGAGTTACAAAATGAGGGTCTTGCATTTGAAATAAATTATGTATTAGTTTGGAGGAGGTGAAAAGACTTCTTTGTCCTCATGGAGTCGAAGTTTCGAGCAGTGATTACACAACCGTATGCCTGCCAACCCATCCTAGTTTCTTACAAGTGCAGTTTTTATGATTTATATTTACTCTGAATATAGTTATCATAAGGTCATCATAATTTTAAATCAAATACTTTATATTACTTTAAGTTTTTGAAAATACCCCTTGCTCAGGAGTGACATAAAATAAAAAAATAAAAAATCAGATTTCATTACATATACCGTATATTTTGAAAGCACATAAATCATAGATTTTGAGAACTTCAGATTGTTTTGATTTTTTATCAAGCTCTGTTTCCTAACAGTGGGCATTTAAATCATCAAGAGAAGAGTTAAAACTCATCACTTTACCAAATGCTCACTTAAACCTGACCATCCACAGGGTAAGCAATGGTTTGTTTGAGGTCATGGCTAAACAATGCACATTAGAATTATTATAATGTATAAATTTTCTCATGCTATACATAGTAAGATTCATTCACTACTATTTTGTATATACATGTTGGTTGTTTGGCTATAAAATTCTTAAAGGTAAGGTATGTTTAAAGGTAGATGTCAAAGGTAAACACACTATATTGGGAAAATTTGTAAGATATAGCGAGCCGCTGAAGTTTCTTCCACCAACGGAGGCATATCACCAGAATGGTAGCTAACTTCTGTTAATTATAATCTTTACTATGGTTAACTATTGCTGTGGCTTTTAGCTGCCATTAGCTAGTTAGTTCAACCAACAATGTTGAATCAGGTTGTATTTACAGACCAGTTTGCCCTACAGACAGCTCAGAGCACTCAGGCAGGTGTTGGTGTTTACACTTGCATGCCAGTTATCAGACAGTAAAATTGCAGATTTAAAGTTTTAAGGGAAGGTCTTTCTAAGTTAAACATGGGATCAGATATAAAATGTTGCAGTGGAATTGCTTTCCCCTAACTTAATGCTTCTTTTAATTTGTATAAGATGTTGTTTTTCCCATATATGTAGAAGGTTAATATTGTGATAATTCAATAAAGGCCAGAGAGCAGAAACAGTTATGTTAACTGTCTTAGCTGAATTAAAAAGAATTCTTTCAGCGTTTAGTCCATCATTCTAATTGAACTGTTCACTTGTATTTAGGTCGATTTTTGTACTAAGCACTTATATATATATATATATACATATATATATATGTGTGTGTGTGTGTGTGTGTGTGTGTGTGTGTGTGTATAGTTTGTGTAATGAAAGGATTTTTTTTATGAGATTTTAAAAGGTTTTGGCACCATTGTTTGCATTTGTGATCACAATGTTGGAGTTCAATATTGTCACAGTTATAAAGTGACATAGACACAGCTCTGTGTGTTGTTACATTATCTCCTCTGCATGGAATTTGTAGTAACTCCAGTTTTTGACAAGAGGGTCAAAGAAATGGCTGCAAGAGTTGGCACTACATAGCCTTTTGTCTTAATCAAGAGTCCTTACATTAAGTGCCTGCCAAAGTAAATAGCAGAGTTTTTATCAAAAGTTTTAATAGTTCCACTCTTGTGGCTTGCGTATTAAAATAGGGAAAAGGAGAGTACAAAATGTGGGATTCTAAGGTGCATCTCTGTTTGCATCCTTAGAAGCAGCAAGCAAAGATGTTGGTGACTGATGCCTTAATTTACACCTTACTAAATGTGGAACATATTCCATATTTTGCACAGCACATGTCCAGCAGGTAGACACACATGCACACTGCAAGGTTAATAGCATCCATCACATGTATCAGTTTTCCTGCTTTCACTTTAAATTTTCAGTTGGACAGTTAGGCCTATGCCAGTTGTTGCCTTATGTATCATCATTTGTCAGCAGTATTCTTATCAGTCAGTCAGTCAGTCAGCATTGTGACAGCATCACTGAAGTAGTACTTAGTGCATGTGCCTTAAATTGAATGCGTTGCAATCTAAAAACGAAGTGCCTTTGTTGTAGAAGTGGAATTGTTAGTGTGAAATGCTAATGTGGGGTTTCTGATATTCAAAAGCCCATATTAAATATATCAGTGTTGTTAACAGGATCCTGTGAGACTGTGGTGGATGGACCTCAAATCCTCAGGAGGCTTATTTTTATTAATATTCTCAAGTTAAATTGCATAAATCAAGTGCATAAATCTAAGAGAGGAGATTGGATTGGAACGTCAGGTCTTTGTTAAAACTGTTTTGTTCAAGTTGACAATTTGTCCATGAATGTATTGGTTGTATTGATATGAATGGTGATAGAAAGCAGAGGTGTAGGCTGTTCATACCAAACCCTGTGTGATATGTATCTGTTAAGTTGTTGCCAGTTTCAATTATATAACATTCAGTGTGAGAAAGGGTTGCAGCGCAGGCAGAAATCAAGCTCATCACCTCACTTTGCCCCTCAGAGACTAAATGGTTGAACCGGATTGTAATGACTGGATCTTTAAGTGTTTGTGAAAATCACCTGTATTACCTCAATGAAGACACAAAGTGGAGCAGCGCTGTCATAGTCCACCCCGGCAGCACACACCTGCTACAACACAGCAAAAAGGCTACACCCACCAAGCATGGTTTAACTCTGTTCATAACTAGTCATGTTAATGTTACTCAATCTAGATATTGTTAGATTATCTTTAAAAACACCATTGACCTCTGCAAAGATGTTATCCCTCTGTGAGTGGTATGCATGTAAGCAAGCATGTGCACTGGTATAGTGAGGGATGGCTGACTGACTGGAGCTGAAGGATGCTTTTCTGAGCAACAATGCAAAACAAAGTGTTATCTTTTTTGTTATTATGAGAGGTGTAAAAATATTTTCAGCTCATTAGAACACTGCAGTGGGACAAATTAAAATATGGCAGGCTGCCATACTCTATGTAATTAATGAGAAACTCTGATAACATATTTTGTGCCCATTACATGTGCTAATAGGGATTACCCAATCTGATGTTTTTGCCGTTGATATAATTTTCGATAGCTAAACTCTAGTATTTTGCCGCTACAAAGTACCAATCTAAGTGTTCTATTTTTTAAAATTATTTCATAATCTTTATCATCTTACTATGTATAACTGGTTGAAGTCATTGTACTTTGTACACAGACACATTTAACCAAAACCACTTCTACAGCGTGGAAACTTAGTCAAAAATAAAAATTTCACTGTGTGTTTTAAGAGTTTGTGAGATAAATCGTACTTAAAAGTACATGAACCTCACGTCAAAAGATAGACATCATGTTAAACTTGTCTTATAGATACAAAACACAGTCTTTAGAGCTGTATTACTGTTGTTATGAACAGATAAAGACTTTGGTGGGCTGCCATGAGCAACACTGATCAAAGCCAATGCAGCTCCTACTGTCTTGTGTGTCCACAGAACAGCTTGAGGTGAGGATACATGCTTGCCTATTGATGCTTTTACATCTTTGTACACCAGAGATGCAGAGACATCCAACAGGCCTCACTTTTGCAGCCTTACTTTTGCACAGCTCCTTTTCTTCATTTTCTTTTTTATTCCCATCACAAAACAAAACCAACCTGTTAACACTACGCTGAATACATATGTATGTATGGTTTATTTGTTTTTATGATTGATTTTGTTTTGCTCTGTTTAATTCAGCTGAAGTGAAAATTGGTGTAAGCAGACCAGCAGACAGTAACAGCTTTATCTCTCAGGCTGTTGGTCTGCTGGGTCATCCTCTTAATCTGTAAATTTAGAGTCTGTGGGAGACTACAAAACAACATTAGTGTGGTGAGGCTGCATGAGTTGTAATCCAAAGTAGGGAACTTGGAGGTTACTGAAACCTTGGATGTATGCTATCTGGCATGTAATAATACAACAGATCTTAAAAGCCAAACAAACATTAACAACTGACATACATCAGTGTAAGTTATTCAAGGTAATTTGGTCAAACTTACTTTAGATCTGTTATCTTGTGATTTATTAATTTTTCATGCAGCCAACTACTCATTTGTGAAACCATCTTCAAGTTTTCAATGATGTGTACTTTTGAAGTTTGCAGACAAAACAATCTGTCCATATCTAACATCCATCACATATGGTGTGACTGAACATCAGTTACCTGTTGAAACATGATGCTGTGTACACACAATACCATCAACATCATCGCTTGTCACTGTCTGCCAGAACAAAATGTATAATTTTCTCTGACACAACACAATGTTTGGTCAGATGCAGGCACAAAAACCTGCTTCCCTTATTTTTCTGACAAGCTCAAGAGAATCAAATCAAATCAAATCACTTTCATTCTTGCGTCTGCGTTGCACTGGATCCCTTTGAGTTTTAGAACTGATTTTAAGATTTGTTAGTAACTTTCATAGCTTTTAATATTCAAGTACCTTGTTATCATGTAAATAAATAGTAATTTTAAATGAAATGATCCGATGAGCAATTGGTCCATTTCAGATCTTTGGGCCCTCTAGATGTTCCATTTCCTGTACCCAATGTGGCCAGACCTTTTCAGGCTTTGCCCCTCAGCCCCTTAGGTATCCAGGTCTTTTGTGACAAATTCTGCTACTTTGCTCATCTCTCTCTGACTGATCTAAGCTCTCTGTGGAGATTGTAGTTCATAACATCACACACTCTCTCTTTTACCCTTAAGAGAGAAGAAGCATGATTCCTATCACACTAGAAGTCTTAGTCATTTATGTGTTTTTGTGGGGGGGCATTTCCCACTGAAGCTGCTTTTAGGAGAACAGTTTCCGGGACCACAAAAATGCAGACAACTGACACAGTGAAAAATACAGAGAGAATGTAATAACGATTAAATATGAACATGCCCAAGTCAGTTTTAGATGACTAAATGACTCAAAATCTTACAACATACTGGGACACAGTAGGTTAGACTGCATAACTCTACCATGGCCTGATGCCTGCGCCATTTTTTTAACTAAGTTTTTCCTTGTTTTTAAGAGAGTGCAGAAAAAAATAATTGCAGAGAAAAAAAAGAATGTTTTCACTGAAACTTAAAAAAATATATTTCCTAACACAAAACCCAACCCTACCATGCCATCTTTTAAGCATGCCATCCTTTTTGTTGTAGTCATAAATTTAGAGGAAATGAATACTGAATTACACTTCGCATTATGATTAACATGAAACAAAGTTCCTTTCTACCATTTTTTTGTCTTAACCAAAGAGATTGAATGAATACTAATCCTGAAACCAGAGCAAAATCCACACAGCACTCTCTTGTTTTTCTCTTTCTTAATGCTTGATGTCTGTGTTAGTGAACTAAGCTTTCTCAGATCTCCAAAGCCTCAGTAACTTTGCCCTGACTATGAACACAACTCTCTCAAGTGTTTCCTTAAAGAGAAAACATAGAGGCTTAGACTTTGGCTGATTTATTTAATGCTACATTAATGATAAGTACTGGCACTATTCTGTATCTTAAAACATTAAAATATCTTTAAAAGGCACCATCCAATTATGTAAATATAAAAAAGTTCTTGCTTGGCTGAGAGCGCCACCTCACCTCACAGAAACATATCAGCTAATGAACCAAGATGCAACAGTACTGAGCACACTGCTCAACTGAGGAATGATCTTTCCATTCAGGGTTTATTTGCACATATCAAGAACATAAGATAAAGATCACAACAAAATTAAAGGACTGAGTTATATCTCAGTTATCATGAATATGCAAGGCTTGTGTCTAGTCTTGATGAATAAACATTACAGCAAAATTACTAGTTGTCATGAAATTATTTATGATGGAAAAAAATGGTGGTGTTACTGTAAATGATTTTTGTGCTGGGAAAGGCATCTCAGTGGAATCTAATCCACCTCTTTCTCTCTTTCCTGCTTTGTCCCTTTCTACAAAGGCCTTCCTACCAAACAACTCAGTGAGCTCATAAAAGTAGTAGAAAGAGCTGTGTGGCTACAACAAAACATTATGCCTCATATAGCTTGTTTTTTACAAACATTGATGACTTTTTCTATGGAAAACTTATGGGATTATATGTGTAACCAATACCAATGTCACAGCAAAACCTACGGGATTATACAAAAAAAAAAATAGTAATAAAGAACTACAAGTGAAATCTATGGGATTACAACTGGAACACATGTAAATTATCACATAAAAACTGAAGAAATTTCAATGTGAAGCTGTGATTTTGATGTGAAACCAGTGGGACTGTGTGTGAAATGTATTTTTGTTAAACCCATATTATGCTCATGTGTAGTCCATGTAAATCTACAATTTACTGTAAAGCTCATGTGAAATCTTATAGAAATTCATTCACATTTCCAAATGGTTGTGAGACAGTAGAAGTAGTTCTGCTGTCCTGGTCAAAACATAAACAAGAACTGCAAGCAGACATGAAAGGAGCTGGCAGATGTGAAGGAGAATTACATAAAAAAAATGCACATCTACTTATTAGATGTGGACTAAAACTTCCAACCTTTGACACTAATGGGGAGCCATGAACTTGTTGAAATTTCTTTATGAAAAGAGAGAAGATGTTATGCCGTGACTGAAAACGCCAGCAGGATGATGATGTGAAAATCAAATACAGTTTACAAATAGTACTGTTTTAAAGATGCAATTTTACTTATCTACACATGAAATGCAAATGTATGAGCAAAAATTGTCCAGTAAAAGTGTCAAAATACCCCAAAAGAAGTTATAACACTTTGAAGTGGTGGCAAGTGTATTTACTTGCAAACATGCAATGCAATGCAAGTGTATAATATAGCTGTTTTTGAGGTATCTTAATGCCCTCTATGGTATCAAATAAATGGGAAAAAATTATGTATAAAGAAAAAAAGAAGTGAAATTCGCAGCACCATCTGTTTCTCAGCCCTGCTGGGTCTCCTTCAGCAGGCTTTGTGTTTTGGGACTGAAAGACAAAATGAAAGATTAGGGCAGTTCAAACTTAATAATGATTGGTCAAGTAGTCAAATAAGTTAAATGCATACATACAAGTGAGAACCCGTGCAGAACACCAAGCAGATTCCTTTGAAGCCATCAATAACTGGATTTCATGAATCTTGCAGTTGACACATTCTACTTAATTCAACTCAGTACTTACCAAAGTAACTTGAAGTCAGATGCCAAATGAGATTTAAATAATACATGTTTTACACAACAGTCACTGTTTGATCGCATAGTGCATTTTTTTTATGCACAAGGTGCAATCAAAAAATTTTCAAGACTGTTCCAGAAAGGCCATTTCTGGAACAGGCTTTGACTTCCCAAACCAAGAGATATGTCACTGGTGAACCCTGCCATCTTATATAGAGATGGTAGGATGCCCTTATATTACTACAAGATTGCTATTTGCCAGCCCTCTGATATCAGTTCAAAAACATTTCAGTATGTTAATATGATTATCACGTATACTGTCCTAACTGTGTATGTTTTTGAAAACAAGGCATGTGAAGGCCTCCCATCCGGTGTTTGGAAATAAATAAAAACAAGAGAGAAATGCAAATTTTGCCTTAAAAGTTCTGAGTGAAAGGGCCAAAACCTTTGATGCCACTTACTTTTTTGACATTGTCTATGGATTTACTGATGATGGCATGCATTGATGTGGGATGGATAAGACAACTGTCTACCCTGTGGTGTAATGGTTTTTACCTTGCATGGAAACCACAATCAATAGATAAGATAGATATCTATTCTAGGAAATAGAAACATTTTCAACCTCCTTTAAACATTACAAGATTTCCTAGATTTATCATATCCAGAGCCTACTGGAAATCCCCAAAATGGCACTGTTCTCTCTTGTTTTGTGCTCTCATTGTTTTGAAATGCTTAATTCCAGGCAGATTTCCTAGGCACTTTCTGCTTTTGTGCCAAGCAGTTTATGTCTTACAAACAAACCCTTTAAACAGCTAGAGCTCTTCTAGGCATCTCCACACCTGAATGAATTTGTGGTGATTTTGGGACCTTGCAAGGTACATCACATATCACGTGCAATTGTCACATTCTTTATTTTACTGGCAGTGTTAGAAGCTGGGCAATATGTAATACAGTGCATATAGTTTCAAAGGGTGCAATCAGTTGCTGTTGAACCTATCTTTAAGCTGGTCTAGCTTAACGCACTAATTCTGTAAATTTAAGAGACTTTTGAAAGCTAGCTTTGTTGTAGTTTATCTATTGCCTTATTTTTAAAAGAGTTTCCATATCAATTCTATGAATATTCTATCTATCAATATTGCAGAACATTTTGTGTTTTCTAGATCTTACATTATTGCAATTGTTATAAAACTAATAGTGAAACATTAAAGTTGTACATTATGATGGACATGAAGAGACAGTTCAACATGTGGTAACATGATTTCCACACTTTCCACATTACTTTGTGTTGTCACATGGGGTAACATTTTCCCTTCATATGTCAAAATATATGAAAAACATGAAAAATTCTTTTTTATTTTTTTTTTCCTTAGAAGGAGGTAGGTGTGTGGGAGGGGAGCAGAAGTCAAGGTTTTCTCTTACAGCAATTGAATTTCAATAAACTGAAGGATTATTGAAGAATTTTTCCCAGTGACATTACAAATAACTGCCTAACCCAGCTTTATTGAACAAAAGAAAATAGTGTAAAAAAGAAAAAAAAATGCAAGGCCAAAGTGGGCATGTTCCAAGGACTGTTTACATCACTTTACATTAGTGAACATTTGCATTTAAAAAAATCTGAAGTAACTCCATATTTTCTGTTTTTCTGTGGTTGTGACTGTGGCTTTGTAATATATTGATGTATTTACATTATTCATTGTTTTGACCCTTAAAAATGAATAATGGATGATTTACTGTATGGTATGCATGAAGCAAAACAGAACTAAAATGGGGTTTATCTTATACACAAACACAGCATTCAATGATCTGCCTAATGTATATTGTGCGTGTTGCTTGGCTCAGTGTGTTGTACAGTATCTTTGAGGATGAGTGAGGTGTTAATGTGTGTGTGTGTGAGTTTGGGTGTGTATGAATGTAGGAGGTCTTTGTAAATTAGTGCTCAAGGTCATGATAATCTGTTTGTGTCTTGCTCTTTATCTTTATCTGAAAAACACAGTGCATAACAATATATGTTTAGGACCTTAGAACTGTCACATCAGCTACAAATTATGCTGCCTGCTATCTGGATTGTTATGAACTTAATGAGTGACTTGTCTCCGCCTCCTGTGCTCCCTTAGCTCATCTCATTCTATCTGCCCGTATCCGCAGCTGGTCTGCCTTAGCAATCAAGCTCACATGGTCATTTACACTACACCCAGCCAGTATATAACCCTAACCTGATGGCTAGTCACTGGCAGATTCTCACATGTGTACAAGTTATTATGTCTGGTCAATTCTTTTACTCTCAGGCTTAGTCCACAAGTATTTGTTATTTCTTTGTTTGCTTTTTTGTTTTTTAAACTGAAGTTTCTCCTTCTATTATTAAAATGATCACACAATCACTTTTGAAATAATTCCCTCTGCAAATAAAAAACCCAAACAGTGGTGATAACCATAACCCTAAAGTCATCTTGACCGAACAGAGGTGTGGAGGAAAGACTATTTGAACTGAGAATCTAACTGCAACTCTGACAAGTTTTTGTCTGAAACCTGCAAGTTTGGCAATAGGGATCATTTTGTGTGATTGGCTGATGATGTTGTTACTTACCCAGTGTATTGTGAATCCTTTGTTTCTCAGTATAGGGAAATATTAACAGTACATTTCTGTGTACACATGTAAAAAGTCCTGGTAGCAATGTCAGATTCAGCACTATATTGCCTTATGTAAACAAAGGAGAAAACTGCAAAGTAAGTTTTGATAAATGCTTTTGGACAAAGCATTAGCCACTCCGTCTGTCTGCTCTTGCCAGTTAACTATTTTTGCCTGATGTCTGCTTAACTTATTCATTCTCTCTCTGCCTGACTAACCAACTTAGAAACCACGCCAAACTATAAACCCACCAGCAGCCAATCCTAATCATCTAATCCTAAACTCCCTCATCAGATCTTAAACCTCATTTGGACCTTCTCTCATCTACAACATTGCCACACCTTTTACTCCAAAATATGTTGTTCTCCTTTGTCAGTCTGTTAACTGGACTCTGGTTCTTGCAGCATAAACAGGCCCTGACACTGAGGGCCCAGTCTTCCACTTGGAGCAGATTTGGTTTACAGCAAAAGCACAAGTATCATTGCTATTTTCCAGCCATCTAAATAGCAAATATACTTGTGTGCATCTGCATGCCAATGGGAGTATTGGTCTTAAATGGAGGTGTGGTCACGTGTACTGATGACGTATTGATATCCTGTGGTACCAGAAAAGAACTTGCACCATTGACCAACAAAAAACTAGGTCTAAAGGTTGGTGAAGTCTTGTCCTGCTATTTAAAGGGCACACTAATTGGATATGTGTAAAAATTGGTGGTCACAAGGTGCGCCCAATCTGCTTGTGATGGATGGAGACATGCAGCAAGACAAAATAATTTAATACCTGATCATCAGCTTTTCAGTCAGGCATGGCACCAGGATAAAATGCCTAACAGGTGGCTGTTAAAATCTTCAAGGGGGTGATTTCTTTCATGAAATAAAGTTACTTTTTTCATGCATTTTCTCAAGAGAGCTAAAGAATGAAAACATAAAGTCTTAAACATAAACATAAAGACTTTTGTGATCAATTGTCACCACCATTTTCACATGGCTTTTTAAAAGGGATGAGAGAGGACAAACTGATTGGAGCACATTGTGCCTGAAACACAATGATGAGTAATTAAGGGATCAAATCCATCCCCTTTGCACCTTGCGCCTCACTTAGCACCCACTGGTGCACTGTCTAAATAGTAAAACAGACTTGGACATACCCCAAATGTCCAAATAGGGCCTTGAGAGGTTTTCCTATATGTGTGGAGAAGCATCAAGACTGGAGATGCCCCGAGAATACAAATCTGTCACTTAGCAAAGCACAAATTTGTCATGATCTTTCATTTGAGTAATTTCAGTTCAGTTAGTTCCTAAGTCCTAGTTTTTTGTATATGTATATATTAATATTGTCTACTGATGTCCTGTCAAGTTTCTCTCCTTTTGCGATTACCTGCCCTGCACTGATGTGTTTCAGCTGTGTTGATTGTCCCATCTTTGTCTCATTATCCTGGTGTGTATATAGTCTCTGTATTTCCTGTGACGGCCCCTGCTGTGCTACTCTTAATAACTATATTTCTTTCCTTCGAGGAGGACAGGATCGGAGTGGACGATGTTGCTTGATCCGGAGCACCTGGGCCCAGCGCTTCACCACAACATGAGCAGACCTCAGGTGCTGCGCTTTCTCTCTCTTTCCCTTTCACCCAGAACCTGCACATTTGGTTCTGTGCTCCCTTTTGTTTTGCAACACACACCACACCACTACCACTAATTCATATTTACACCGCTGACACTACTGACTAGCAGCCTTACACCTTACATTCAGTTTCTTTTCCTTTGCGTTAATAAACTACTTATATTTTGGCACTGCAGCATCTTCCCTGTCTTTGTCATAGCCTGTGACCTGACGTTCCTCTTTGTCCTGATCAGATCATCAGTTGTCTTTCCTCTGTTCTTTTGTCCCATGGCCCAGTCATTGTTCCCTATGTTCCTCGTGTCTTCTTGGTTTGTAGTTTTTTGTTATTTTTGATTTCTATTTAGTTTAACTTTGCCTTTTTGGATTTTTGGAACTTACAGTTTTAATAAAAGCACGCTTTTTGTTTACTTGCTCGTTTCCGTGTGTCTTCACTTTGGGTCCTTATCTTCGTGAACCATGACAGGATATGATTTTTGAGAACTTGCTGTGGTTTCTCAAAATTTCTGTCACATTCAGACTTGATCACTTCACATTAAAAAAAAAAAAGCTTTTCTATAGACTTCCACTCATTAATTGGGACTGGGGAGATGGCTGTCCATTTTTGATAAGAAGGTGTTATCATTATTGTTAACATCATCACCTCAACTCTTTTGAGATTCGGAATGAGTTTAAGCTTTCGATGGCACACTCAGTCATTTTCAACCAATGTGATGCAATTTTTTCTTAATAAAGTTAGTTAAAATTGGTAATATTAACACCAGAATTAATGTTTTAATCACAGTATAGCCATATTTTAGCTTACAGCATACTTCTTGCACTTATTATTTATTACACTTTATTCTTAATGCTGCTTTTTACATTCTGTCTTTTACTATCCACTTGCTGCTGCAACAATGCAAATTTCCCCATTGTGGGACTAATAAAGGAATATCTTA
>JAPZDV010000025.1:26229816-26252124 GCA_029814665.1 Acanthurus lineatus
TTTAAATAGTTCTTCTGAATGGTGTTGAACAGCAATAGATTGTATTGTGATTTTGATTTGTCTTAAGTTTTTCGGTTGGTTTCCTCCAGAGCTGCGCCCCCCTTAAAATTTTTAGCACCAGCCACCACTGGGCCCCAAGTGTACATGGTAGTAGATGTGTGGGATATCATTCTCTGGTAAAGGGTGTTTGTGATCTAAATTAATCTTATAGATTGTTCCATCTATTGTAAACTGTGATTTGGATCAAGATAACTTGAATATAAGGTGGTACACAGAACTTATTAATGTGGCCAAGGTGACATTAGATAATTGCCTTTGTTTCTACTATTGTTTTATTACTACTTTCTTTGTGTGTAAAACTATATGTAAATTTTCTTTTCTTTCCCTCAATTTTCTATTAAAGCTGGCAGAAATTTAAATACACTCTTGTCTCTGAGTCTAATTGAACACTCCACTGTGCTCTGGAAGTCAAACCTACTGGTCAATCTAAACCACCTACTGACATCAACCCCTGTTACATGTTACATTGTACTCTCGTGTTGAACCTTATGGTATTTACTTGTGCTGTCTTCCTTTGTCTTTTGCAGTCTAGTGCCTTTTAAAAGCTTAAGTGCCACAGCCACCACTGGCTTCAAACTCCATCTGCCTCATGCCGTAAACTCTGCACTCTTCACCACCATCTCTTGCCTGTGCCTCCACCAGCCTCTGTTCCCTTGCAGAGACACAGCCTAGTGCTCGGGACTTTTATTGATGGCAACCTTTGGGTCGAGTGGTGCAGCCCCCTCAGCCAATGGCAGCGTGCAGGACATTAAAATAAGTTGTGACCAGCCATGTAGCAAAAGATTTACTGTAGTCCCCCAGTAGGATGCCACAGGTGGGTGTATGTGTCAGGGACAGGAGGCATGTTTTTCTGCCGTTGTTGGGTCAGGGAGGAGGGGCCAGTTTTAATTGTGTGTTTACAAACTCTGACTAGAAAATGCTGCCTTTAAAATACTCTACTATGACTCTAGCATGTACAACTGCCTCCTAAAACCACTTATCAAATCCTCCTCTGCCAAGGAACCAACAATTTTAAGAGTGATGTTGGGGACTGAGCTGCATGATGCAACCAGTTCATCATCTTCAAAGTCACCTGCAAACAACGGACCCAAAACATAAAATTTCCTCAGCTAGTGAATCAGTCACAGACGTGAAATAACCATGATCCTCCGTGCAGTTTCTCATTCTTGCATGCAGCATATTTTAACTTTGTATTGCTTGATTTTCATCTTGGTAATTTGCATCCAATATTAGAATAATATAATTCTAATTTGATGGTGGTGGTAATATTGTTTTTTTTTATATTTGTAGCACAAGGCATGAAACTCATCATAAAGATAAATATTTTTCTCAGCATTTCATTAAATGTGAAATTATTCAATCATACATAAACCTGGAAATCAGAGTGTGCCAGTCAGTATGAGTTGAGATATATTTGTTTTCCTCTCTCATCAACACTGAGTCTCACCCCCCACCTATCATCTTCCTCTTTATCTCATCTTCCAATAAACAGTGCCAAGATGTAACCCGTCATCACAGGAAATGTGTTCCAGCACAGGTACTCTCCTCATTTAGTTCATGTGAATATTTGATAGCACATATTTGGTGCAGCAGTTTGCTCCCAGTATTTGTGTTTGTTTAGCTGCCATGCAGACAGACAGACAAATGTTCTACACATTTAGATTTCACTTGGCAGGATACATCTGCCAATTTGTTCCCAATGCTCAGAAAAATATTTAGTGTGACCTACTTGAAATATATATATAGAAAGTGTCTTGGGTCAAGAAATACGAGCTGATCAAAGAGGTTGTAAATAAGTGGATAATGGATAACAGCTTATCCAGATGATATGAACGACTTTATTTGCAGGTATAACAGCAAACCTTTGAAAATGTAACTTTAATCAAATTTTCCACAGAAAAACCAATACAGACAGCTTGGGTAATTATTTTACTGGAGACCAGTATGTGAGCAGTTATTCAAAAGTTTTTAAAAGAACAACATTTCTTCCAGATTATTTAAACCACTTTATTAAGAGGTCAGACTGAAAGTCAGTACAACAAAAATAAGTTTGTCTCACCTGGGGGTTTGTTTTCCAACCAATCACGTTCCCATCTCTGCAATTAACCTTTTCACTACAGCTCTGAGCCTCCTGCCCCTCCTGCCATATCTGCTATAGCTGTGCACACATTTTTTTACTGCAATGAGGAATTATTTTAGACATTTAGGGTTAAAATCATGAATGTCAGTTGGCTTATTTATAGGGCAATGAAACTACCCTAAAATGTTCCCCAGCCCCTCCAGATCATAATAATAATGATTTGATTTCTTTTTGTTCTTTTTGTTCAGTGCAGACATCTACTCAACATAAAGACAAAAGAATATGAGTTTAAATAAATAATCATATAATTTGCCATTATTAACTTAAAATGATCCTTCTTGTTGTTTCCCCTGTGTCACAATATGAATCCCAGACTGATGAACAGGCAGGCATCTGGACCTTGCGGGAGGTTGCATTTCATTGCCTCTCGAACAATGTTAGATTGGTATGAATGGTGAAGGAGTTGTTAGCATATGAAGTAGAAAGATTGATTCAATGAAGTGTTAGTGAATGATGATTCAGATTGAGAGTGAATGTAAATGAGTGTTACTTGCTTAATTTTAGATTACATGAGGTATAGGAAAAGGAATATTTCAATTGGCTACGTAATTACTAAATAAGAGAGGGGCCATTGTAGTTGGCTATGTAAAATTAATTTAAACTGTGAAGTTCAATGTTAGCAATGGAGAGTGCAAGTCTAGCCATCACAAATGAGCTAGCTATCCACATCTCTCTATTCTTTGCCATTAATATAGCCTATGTTGTTCATAATCAATGGTGTTTATAGAATATTGTTTATAACCACTTAATGATAGTGAAAACCAAAGTTATAGTGTCCCTGTTAACATTACTGTCCCAGGATATCCTTCAATTCATTGACCAGTTCACTGGTCCAATCCCTGAACAATCTACTGGCCAGGAAATTGGCAGGCCAGCTGATTCTGAGGGAGCTGACATTATTGAGATCAGTAACAGTTATTCTAAGGTCTAAGAAAATATGTGTTGTTGTCTAATACTTCTAACAAGTATGCCTAAACAATTTTTTTTAATATTTAATTCTGGCCAACTTAACTTTCTGCATTCATTGGCTATAATCAATTAAATATATCAATGGGTGTTGCCTAAATGTTGACTGTGGGCTATACACATTCACATGTAAGCATATAACCACAAATACACACATTTAAAAAAAACATAATGTAATGAAAGCAATTATACAAACATATATATTGTACATACATACAGTATACAGTCTGGCCTAAGTATATCCCTCCATGTAGCTTTGATGTGTGTAAAAGCTAACATTACAAAAACTTTTGTTCAACAGAAGAAAAATGGAGGAAGAGAATATGTCTTTCCCTTTTTACTTCTTACCATCTCAGTTTCTCACTAGTTTTTAATAAATGTCTAGTTATAACACAGTTCTAACACGCAAAGATTTTGTGAGAACAAGTTACGCATATCCTGGGAGCTAAGCACCCATGGTCTTTCAATCCTAGTGATGTCCCTGCTTAAATAAGTTATTTTAATCTGTAAATCTTCTTTTTTTTAAGCTAAATTCAGTAAGGCTGTATTGATTGTGGTAGGTCATTTCATGAAAAATATACAGTGAATATATTCTAAAGCTAGTAAGTCTTTTCTTTTCTAAAGTTAAATGGCCAAAGACACTTATGGTTGCACAAATGAAGAATGCATGTGAGGGATCATGAGCACACAATCAAGAAATTTTGAGTTTGTAGAGGAATCTTCTCCATGTTACAGATAAAAAGAGAAAAGATGATTTGTTTGGGTGTGTGCTGGACTGAAAGGTCAATCTCTCAGCCTCCATTGCAAGAGTGGCACTTTAGTGAAAAAAGGCAAAGGTTGTTAATCAATAGCTTTTCAGACTGGTCCCAAAAGTCTGCCGTGAGCTTGGAATATAGCTGCCATTTTGATTACCCCAATGATTAATTAAAAGTTATGTATCCTGCAATCAAACTGAGCTTAATCAATACAGAATGTACTGGCTGTGCCAAACTCATCTTTCACGCTTTCACCAACAAATATCACATCAAAATTTTCTGCTGTGCACTGCACTCCCACTTCCACCGCCTTTCCACCTGCATCTACCACTTACTCTGACTCAATGCAACCTCTGGTAAAAAAGGACAATGTGAAAGTGTGATGTCAAAGTAAGTCTAGCTATGTGAGGGGAAGATTAATCTGTTAAAATTTACGATTGCAAATACACATGGTAGCTTACTAAAAAACACAAACTGCAATGGTGAAACACACTATTAGTATAAAGATTTTGTCTCTCTCACTTAGCCAACATGCAGACCTAAAACAGAACTTTTTGATTCTGATAACAAAATGTATCTATGGCCTCCGACACATTAGCAAGAAATGAAAAAGCCAATTCTGTTATAGTGTATTATTGGGTTGGGGGGCAGGACTTGTACTAGACAATAAGCTCTACATTGTCTGCATATAAATAATACTATCTAAACAATGACAACAGTTTTTGATTTCTTTTGTTTATTTTCTGTTGTTTAAATCAGAATCACACCTCTAAAGTGAAAATCCACTCCATTTAAAATTAACCTGACATTGATTAAATATGTTAACATTTAAAAGAAAAAAACTGCAGCTGGAGTGGAGGGCTGTACTGCAGCACTGGCCAGCGGCAATGAAAAGAGCAAATCCCCTGATGAGCGCTTACTCCAGGGTTTGCAGTGAACATTTTTTTGAACAGGAAGATTATGTAGAAATGAAGACATTGCAGTTAGACAAACTGATTGTTTACCGGACCAACAGACTGAAGCCTGAAGCCACGCCCTCTGTTTTTAAATCTTAATGAGTACAGCCCAGGCTCTGCCAACCACCCAACATACTCTGACCACAGCTGTAGAGAATCATCAGTCCAATGCAGGGAAAGAGCACTAAAACAAGCTAGCCAGGTGGGAGAGAGACAGGTTGGGCAACCCACAGCAGTCAGCAGGTAATGATGCTGTTAGTAAGACATCAACTGTGCCCATACCAAAAAGCAATACTCACAAACTTCAATAAAGTTTCAAATGAGTGTCCATTTATCTCACTGAACACACCTGTCAGTCCAAACTGCCCTCATGAACACCTGTTACCAGTGTGGCACCCTGGGCATTTTGTTGGTTTAAATTGGGTCCAGAGTTCTTCTTTTTTTGTTCTTGCGGTTGACTTGGTCCCCCCACCATCATTTTTCTCATTGTTGTGGATCGAGGCGCTTTGTGTCACTGGCGAGGAACTCACCTGCTTCACCTGAAGTAATGCCCAGTTGCGTCAGAGGGTGTCAGTGTCGGCTTTGGGGATGAGGCTGACTGGCGCTGAAATCCTACCAAAACAGGAAGCAAGCGCTGTTGGGAAGCGCGTTATGATCCAAATAACGCAAACAGAAAGCTGATACGGATGAAGGACTTTTCTTATGTTTATGTTACAAGTAGGCACAGTGCACAAGCGCCTCACACAGTTATGTTAAGTTCATTCTTAAGTTGTGGTGCCGTAATTTTAGGCTTACAGTTTAGTCCAGGTCCATAAATAAAGCAGCTAGCTATCACTAGCCTCAGCTGCAAAGTACATTATGCCCATCGTAGCGTCATGGGAGTGGATAAATTACAGGAGTAGCTAGATATGGAGTTTGTTACGAAATTACAAATGTTCTGTTGTATTTTATGTATTTGTTTAATTGTAAAACTGTGGCAGTTGTGTTGCCAGTTGCTGTTATCTGGCGCAGCAATCCTGCCGTAACAGGAAGTAAGCGCCATCGGGAAGCGCGTTACGATCCAAATAACACAAACAGAAAGCAGATACTGACGAAGGGCTTTTCTTATGTTTATGTTAGTGTTTAATAAAATCATTGGCACCGGCATGAGAGTGGTCGTCATTGCACGAGTGTAACACCAGCAACATGCCCCACAACCACGCCCCATAGTTTTCCATAGTATCTCTGCAGCATAGGAGTTATCTGTTTAGTTTTAGTTTATCTGATGGGAATTCAGCTACACTATATAGATGCCAAACTGACTGTCATAATTTAAAAACTAATCACATTCATCATAAACAGCCATGCTTGACAGCATTCACGTACAACTCAGGTCCATACTGATTCCTCAGCCCGAGGGCATCACTTCTCATGCAAACTGCTCAAGAAATATCTCCTACCGAAACTCCACATTTTTCATAGGTGTCACTCCGGCCTTTAGCCTCCAAAAGTCTTTTCAGAAATCACGTGATGTTGTTGTTATACAGATGTGGTATTTACAGATAGCCCCCTGCTATCTGTAAGATCAGCTGATAAGACATGTCACAAAAACATTATTTAGTTTATTATTTAGTTTAGAATATTTAGAATTGCTTGTCTACCAGATGTAGCTGTTACATAATAGCACTGTTGCACTTGCCTGAGATGATCTACTGTCTTTTGCCAGCTTCATAAAAGTCCCAACACTTAAAGCATCAAAATTTTTGAAAATTTTTGTTGGTTTGTTTGTGTGACTTCCCCTATACCTCTCCTGAAGAGGGAGAAGCAATTTTACACTTAACATACTATGTAAGTTAGGTAGAAAAAAAAACAGTCAATTTATTAATTATATCCTACGTTTCTTGTAACATAAAAGATCAAATAAAACATTTTTTAAATATTTGCCTCAAAAACCCAGTGCATTATAAAGCAAGAAACTTGAATGATAATGTGCTAGATATTGCATCATCTACTGGGTTTGCCAACAGAAGCTCTAAGCTTAGAACAGACAGAACAAACACTGGTTGTAAAAAGTGTCTTAAGCAATTTCGCACATTTTTTTGCAATCACTCCAGTTTCTGCTATATGTTAAGAAGGTGAGGATCAGCAACGGGATATGCAACTTTATGACCAGATGCCAACACATCCTTCCCACTGTACCTATAAGATGGTCAGAGAAGCATTTTATCATAGTTATTTTAAGTCCTATTTGTTGCTTTGTCTGGTGTTTCAAAATTATTAATAAAAAAACAAATAAAACAAAAAAAATAGACTTCTTCTACAAGTTCTGTCAGGAGGACTACTTCTTCATGCTTCAACCTGTAGTTAGTGCTTATACGTGTCTGTGAAGGTTCTCAGTCATCCAGGTCATAGTATTCCACATTTGTGCCCTCCTTGACCTTTGTTTGACCACCACTTACTTTCAATTCAACGAGGGTTTTTACAGACAGAAACATGGCTGTGCCATGGGCTCACCGGTGTCTCCAATAGTGGCTAACCTCTATATGGAAGAAGTAGAGAGCAGAGCTCTGAACTCTTTCAGAGGAACACCTCCAAGCCACTGGTTCAGGTACGTTGATGACACCTGGGTCAAAATTAAGACACAGGAGGTTGAAGCCTTCACAGACCATATCAATGCTGTGGACAATAACATCAATTTCACCCGAGAGGATGTCCGAGGCAACAGTTTGGCCTTCTTGGATTGTGCGGTGCACATCGAAGAAGACAGAAGCCTGTCCCTTCAACCCCCAGCTCCAGCATCGACATACCGGGTCCCCGAGCCCCCAGCCTACCGGACCTCCGACCCTGCAGTTCCAGCACCAGGCTACCGGGCCCTCAACCCTCCAGCTCCAGCCTCAGCCTCCCAGCCCTCCGTCCCTCCAGCTCCAGCTCCAGCATCAGCCTGAAACACCACCCGGGAGCAACATCATCATTCTCAGCAGCCTGATTCGGGAATTGCTTACCACCACGGGCAAGATCTGTAGATTTATCAGAAATGTGTGTGCTGAAATGTAAGATAAATTGTTAAAAAATGGGGGTGTGAGCCAGTAACCAGCGCATGATGTGACGTTGTAACACATAACCTAATTAAAACAAAGAAAGAAAACAAAGCTGTGTTGTGAAGTTTTAAAAGAAATAGTACAAATTGTTTAAACCTTAGTCAATATGGATGAAAATAAAGAATTAAACTCTTCTCTTTTTCAAGTTATAGAAGAAATGAATCAAGATGTAAACTATGAGGCCTCAGTGCCGGAGGATAACCCAAACAGGACATCTACTCCTCTGCAGTCATCAACTTTAAATGATGATGAGAGTAATCCAGATAGCTATTTTTCACCTTTGAACGAGGCTCTGCGTGAATTGCAACAAACAACTAGTGAAAATAAAGAATTAAACTCTTCTCTTTTTCAAGTTATAGAAGAAATGAATCAAAATGTAAACCACGAGGCCTCAGTGCCAGAGGATAACCCAAACAGGGCATCTATTCCTCCGCAACCATTAACTTTAGATGATAGTGAGAGTAACCCAGAAAGCTATTTTTCAACTTTGAACGAGGCTCTGCGTGAATTGCAACAGACGTTACAAAGGGGTCAGAATCAACCCCCTCAGAGCTGGGGTGCAGATCCCTCACAACAGGGAGGGGCAGTGGGGGAGGCTGACAGAGAGTTAGAGACTCGATGTGAGTGCTTTAACAATCTTGAAATAAGACAAATATTAAATGTCCCTCAGCCCGAAAGTATATCCAATTACGCAGAGTTTTACTGCAACGTTTTGAATAATTTTCAGGGGCGTCTGGAAAGAGTGATTGCAGAAATCAGAGAGGGTGATGTTGTACAATTTGAGTTATCTGGGGAAAATTTACACAATCACATGTTAGCGACCATCGATCAACTAGATAACGTCACAGTCGTGTTTCAAGACCTGTTAGACCGGCTAGTACAATCCAACAAGGAAATTATGAGGGACGCTACCCTGGAATTAACCATACAGGTAGTGAGAAACCCCAGAGGGGGTGGTAAAAAAAAGAAAGCTGGAAAAAACACTAGACATAGAGATTCTGAAAAAGAAATCGCAGCATTTGTATGTGATAAACAACACAGACAACCAGCTCTGCTTCGCCATTGGTTTAGCACATCTCATCGACCCAAACCTCACCAAAAGCCAGGCAGCGCAGCTAGGGGCAGTGTTACAACGTCAGGCCAGTCTGACAGATCAGACCCCGGTGACCTTTAACCACGTTCGCCTTTTTGAAAACATTCTGGATCGGAAAATTCTGGTATTTTACAGCAACGGCGGGGATAGAACCCTCTCTTGTTTTCAGACAGATTTTCCTAAAGTAGCCCAAACTCTGTTCCTATTTTTATTTCAAAACCACTACTATGGAATAAAAAATCCTACGGGATTTATAGGGAGCAAATACATTTGTCACTATTGCTTCAGAGGTTATCAGAATCCTCACAAACACCGATGTAAAGGCTTCTGACACATCTGCCAAAATGCATGCGCGGCTGAAAGCTTCACCCCCATTGTCTGCAGTGATTGTAATAGATACTGCAGTTCACCCGCATGTCTGATCAGACACAGAGAGCCTAAATTAAGGCCCTTGAGCAAAGTGTATGCCAGTAACTGTGACCTGATGAAAAAATGTCCCAAATGCAAGAAAGATTACTATGTAGCGATGAATAAAACGGGGCAAAAACACGAGTGTGTCCCACCCAAATGTCTCATCTGCGGGAAAATGTTGGCTTTAGACACGGACGTTTCTGACAGAGATCACCTGTGCTACATTCAGCCCTCTCCCCAGGCCAAAAAGCACAGTGAGAAACTGATTTTTTACGATTTTGAAACATTCGTAGATGGTGAGGGCGTGCACACTCCCTTCCTTGTGTGTACCAAAATGCTGGGAGGGTTAAAATGGTCATCGTACTGCGTAAATTGCATCACAGATTTTCTGCTCAAGTACAGGAAGCCGCTATACTCTGGAGCTACGTTTATAGCACACAATTCTAAAGGATTCGACGGCTACTTGGTCCTCCAGGGTATGATAAAAATGGGTCTCAGACCCGCCCTCCTTATGCAAGGCAGCAAAGTGCTCTGTTTAGAAGACGTCGATTTCAAATTAAGATCCATAGACTCCTTGTCTCTCCTCACCATGCATCTCAGCGCTATGCCCAAAGCTCTGGGTTTCAGTGACCAGAGTAAGGGTCATTTTCCCCACCTCTTCAGCTCAGAGAAGCATCTCAGCTACGTAGGCCCTTATCCTCACCTGCGTTATTACGGCATAGATCGCATAAGCCCCAGTGAGCAGAAAGAGTTTCTCAGTTGGAACAAGGAAGCCGCTCGAGGCATATTCAACTTTGAGCAGGAAGCTCGCCGTTACTGTAGTAACGACGTCGATATTCTCTGCGAAGGGTGTCTCAAATTCAGACAGGGGTTTCTCCATAAAACAAACGTAGACCTTTTCAACAGCATCACCATCGCCTCAGCTTGCATGAAAGTGTTTCTCACCAATTTCCTGACTCCCCATACCATGGCCATCCCCTGCCCTGATAACTACAAACAGCAGTGTAAAAGATACTCAAACGTCTCCATCCAGTTCTTAAAGTGGGAAGCACGTCGCAAAAACATTTTCATCCAACATGCCTTAAACTTCGGGGAAAAAAAGATTGGGAAATACTATGTCGACGGCTACGCCGAGATCCAGGGTGTTAAATATGTCTGGGAGTTTCAGGGGTGCTTATAACACGGGTGTCCGTCGTGTTTTCAACCACACAACACCAACCCTTTAATGGGGAGGCGTTATGAGGAGTTGCAAGCGGCTAGCGAAGAGAAGTTGGAGACCTTAAGGGCCGTTTATGGCGTTCGCACCATCGTGATGAGAGAGCATGTTTTGGTAGAGATGACTAAAACGGACCCGCGAGTGAGAGAGTTTATCCGGAGCCTTTGAGCTCCCGAACCGATGCCTCCTAACCCTAACCCACTGTTTAGGGGCAGGACCAGCGCATTCAGGTTAAGGTACAAAGCCGGGCTGAAGGAAACCGTGCATAAAGTCGACGTCACCTCCCTTTATCCGTACATCAGTTGCAACTTTCCTTACCCTCTGGGCCACCCTACCATCATCTACAAAGACTTTGACAACCCGCAAAAGTACTTTGGCTTCATAAAGGCCGTGGTCTATCCGCCTCGGGGACTCTATTTCCCCGTTTTACCTCACAAAACTTCATGCAGGAAATTAGTGTTTACCCTCTGCCGCGCCTGCGCTGAAATAAATTGGCAGGATGGTCCCTGCCGCAACGATGACGAGGCCAGAGCGCTTACAGGGGTCTGGGTCAGCACTGAATTCAACAAAGCCCTAGAGTTAGGCTACAGAGTCGTCGAAATTATCGAGGTGTGGCACTTTGAGAAGCAGAGCAGTTCCATTTTTGTGGACTACATGCGTACCTTCCTGAAGGGTAAACAGGAAGCCTCGGGCTATCCGCCAGAGGCAACGGATCCTGAGAGCAGGGAAAAGTACATCAGAGATTATCAGACTCATCAGGGGATCCGGTTGGACCCCGATAAAATCGAGGTGAACCCTGCCATAAGACAGGTGTCTAAAATGTGTCTCAACAGCCTCTGGGGTCAATTTGCGCAGAGAAGCAACCTCACTCAGACCACCCTCATTCGCAACCCCGAAGACTTTCTCCGCATGTTGCTTTGAATGCTGCGTCAAGTACTTCCGCTTTATCAACAACGACGTAGCGTTGGTTCAGTGGGATTACAGAGAAGGATGCGCCGTACCTCCGGGGAGATGCAACAACGTCTTCTTAGCCGCTTTCACTACGGCCCATGCGCGTTTAATGATGTACGGTTATCTGGAGCGGTTGCAAGAGAGTCCTTTACACCGACACCGATAGCCTGATTTATGTGGTAAAAGAAGGGGAGACGCCGCTAGAAGTGGGGAAATACCTGGGTCAGTTGACTGACGAGCTAGGAGGAGACAGCATTCAGGAATTTGTCTCAGCGGGTCCAAAGAGTTACGCCTACCAAACTAGAGACAAAAAAAAAGTAGTGCTACGCGTCAAAGGCATCACACAGACTCAAGAATGCTGCGACGTAGTCAACTTTGACAGCATAAGAGAGCTGGTGCTGGACTATCTGAGCGAGACTGAGGAAGGGAGGAATAGGTTGATTGAGATTCCTCAGCGCAACATTGTGGGAGATAAAAAAAGCTTCAGCTTAAAAAATGTAACATTTCAGAAAAAGCTCCGAGTGGTGTATGACAAAAGACGTCTCTTTGCAGACGGAACCACCTTACCTTTTGGTTACTAGTTTTTTTTTCTGTTTTGTTTTGTTTGTTTTTTCTTTTGTTGTTTTTCTTTCAAAAAGCTCAAGCCTGAGCGATATGGAGGAGATTAATTTTGACCCTCGATTTATTCTGCCTTTTTCATGTTTAATTGTGGGACCGAGCGGTTGTGGCAAAAGTTATTTTGTAAAAAGTGTACTGGAAGACTGTGAACATGTCATGAATGCCAAGCCTGATAACATTGTGTGGATATATACTTCTTTTCAACCTATGTACACTGAGCTGCAAAAGATGAATAAAGATATTAAATTTATCAAAGGACTGCCTGATTCTTTTGAAGACGAAGACCTGTTTCCTCCGGACCAGAAGCATCTGATCGTATTGGACGATGTGATTTTCCAAGCCTCTGACCATCCTGATGTGGTTAAAATATTCACACAGTACAGACATCATAGGGATATGAGCGTGATAATGTTGTCTCAAAACTTATTTCATCAGGGAAAACACAGCCGCACTATTAGTCTGAACAGCAACTATCTGGGGTTGTTTAAAACCCCCCGAGACAAATCGCAAATCAAAGTATTGGCTCATCAAATGTTCCCTTCACAAAAGGCCTTTTTCTAAGAAAGTTACGAAGACGCGGTCACGTGTATTTAATCGTCGACCTCACACCTTCCTGCCAAGATCGATACAGACTGAGATCGGGGATACTCCCTCACCAGTGGCCTGTGGTGTACATCCATAAATCTGGAGCGCGTTTAAAAAGAAACGCTCCCTTACTCAGAGCTCTGTACCACGCCACACCGCGTAAACGTAAAGACATTCTTGTCCACTGCTACAACGACTTTCTCCAAGCTCTGCGCGAGGTGGCCTTAAATCTTCTGAAAGGAAACATACCGCTGACTCCCTGTCAGTACAAAAAGTTGAAAAGAAGAAAAACTATCAGACTGCTGGCCGATAAAAAAGCCAGCCTGAAACGCAAACGAGAATCTCTGCTGAAACAGTCCGGGGGTTTCATTCTACCCATGCTGTCAGCCGCCGTGCCTATCCGCGGTCAGGTTTTGGGAAGCGTATTCAGAAGATCTTAGTAAGGGAAAAAAAAAGAAAAAAAACCCACAAAATGCCGAAAATGTATCTAATTTCACCTCAACAGTTAAATCGTCTGAGCAGACCCAAGTCTTCTCCTTCATCCATCAGAGAATCGGCTGAAGAGGATTTGGACTTTAAAATGAAAGCCATATTAAATGAACCCGGATTAACTCAATATGAAAAAATGAAGAAATACGACGCTTTGCTGCAAAGATATCTGACTTTGAAGAAGCAGGGTCAGAAAGATGAGCGTCGAGTGACTCTGACACTGCATCGCGACCCTTCCACCTCCCAGGCCGACCCCCTGATGAGACTCAGGTTGATGATAAGGTGGCGGGGGAGATTTTGCAAAACATGGCCCTGCGCGATTGCAGAAACGCCGAGTACATCCTGAAGAAATTATCTCATGGGGACGCGGGTTGGAATTCCAAAGGGGAATTTATTATAAGGAGAAGGCCATGGAGGGGTCTCATATGATTGATTTATTAAAAAGCCTCGCTCTTCCCTACAAAAAGAAACTGCGCACCGAACCCAGAGGGTGGAGGACTTTTTTAAACGCTCTAGTGGAACTCAACATCCCCTTATCCTCGGTCAGTAATCCTCAAGCTCAGGAGCAATATGAACTGCTCAAAAAGGATGGAGGCGAAGGCATCACCAGCCCCGTGCGGAAAAAACATGCGGTCCTTTCCCCGGTATGGAGTAAATCGTTTAACCATGAAGAAGTATGAGAAGAAGAGGAGCCGAAACAGAGAGCGACGCGGAAAAAGAAAAATGTGGTCCTTTCCCCTCACTGGGTGAGACCCTCAGGTCGAGAAGACCAAGAGGGAGAAGAAAAGAAAAAACTGAGATTGAGACGACAGAGAAATGTGGCCCTCTCCCCACAGTGGGTAAGCATGTGATCACAACATTTGGAAGAAAAAAAACAGAGACAATATTTTTGCTTCATCCACAATAAAGCATTTATTCAGAACCATTTGATGTCTACAGAGTTTTATTTCTTTAAAAAAATCAAACATGGTAACAATCCCTAAACATTTGTAGAGAACAAGCTACTTGTTTAACAGAGTTATGGTTTCTAACACATCTGCGGTATTTTTCACAAAGTTAGAGACTTTAAGATTGTTGCATATCAAATTCTCATCATACATAGACAAAACTTGTTCATAAGATAATCCGCAGGCCCGATGACAGAGATAAAAAACACAATGCTGACCACACATTAGAGACAGGGGGTGTTGAAGCTGCCGATCGTGGTAAAAGATGGTTTTTATTCCACGTTGATTCTCCAAAAACTGTAAAATGCTCGAAGGGTAATGAGAAAAATCTGGCGGAAATCCATAAGAGTCAAAAAAGGTGGCTTCGCCATCCTCTTCCAAAGTCAGAGCTAGCCAGTGTTCTCCGGGCCGATGCCCTTCGTGCATGTTCATAATAAAATAAGCCGGGGTTCTGAAAGAAGGGTTCAGCAAAGGTAGCTGATTGCTGGCCCATACGCCGCAAAATACATCTCCCAGCAAATGATGCAAAAGACTTTCCAGTTGATGATTATTCATGCTCAGAAAAATCAGTAGTATTCCACCAACACCTGTCTTTGGGAGTTAATCTCCAGTACAGAATCGTAACAGGCATAGACGATGAGAGTGGTGGTTTGAGGCAGGACTACTCTGAATCTCATCTCCAGTCTTAAACTGCCGTTGGATGAGAGAGACAGGGCCTCGCTGTCCTCAGCAGGGTTGAGGTTGAACACGAATAAGGTGTATCCCTTTCCGGTTGATGCTCAGAGGTAGATCTTTCAGGTGTTTCCCTGTGGCCGTGTACATGTCGTAAAACTCCCTGACCGAGATCCGCTGGTTAAATCTCGGTTGGAAAGCCTTGGCAGGAATTTGACGCCCATCCTGGCAGAGGGCTAAGTATTTCCCGTCGCAGTGGATGAAATTAAAGGGGGACAGGTCTCTTCTCCCCGTGAAGGCCTCGTGATGCACCATGCCTAGCACCACATACTTTGGCATGACGCCTAGAAACAGGTTCTCATGGTTGCATACCCTAGAGTTCTGCGGGATGGAGTATGTTTTCACGTTGACGCGGGACAGAGGGTAGAGGGCATTGCCCTTCTGCAGGGCTGCTGTGTGACCCAGACGAATGGCGGGGGAAACGGTGACTTTTTTGACATACAGAGAGGCCCCCAGTATACGGAGACGAAAGCCCGAGTCACGGGCTCCCATGAGACAGAAGGCGACGCCGGCCCGGGTCAGCTTAATTCTGACGTCTACCGTGTTCAGAAGAAGTCTTTCGCAGAAAAATATGTCTCCGTGAAGAGGACCCAGCAGCTGTGTTTCAGCGGAGCGAGCCGTAAAGGCGGCCCTCTGGTTTAATCCTGCGTTTGGACCATCGACAATCAGGATGGAGTCCATAGCCCCAGCCGTGTCTTTGTAAAAAAGACCCGAGCTGAATTGGGTTTTCAGCGTTTCTTCAGAAAAGTTGAGCAGGGTTTCGATCATGGCTTTGTAGGGGTGTGTAGCGCTAGATTGCGATATCAATCTATCCCCGAGAATGACATCGCATTGGCTGAAGATGGTGTTGAGAGGATAACTGATTAAACCCACCGCCGCATCGTTGGCCAAGTTTGTGCCATCCGGGTTAGTAATTTTCACGCGGAGGTGCAGCAGCGTGTCGTTCAAATCCAGATACTTTTCACCGTCTCCGGGAATGAAGAATTCGATAGGACCCCCATTGGTAATGGCGGATAGAGGTAAAATTTCAGTGTAGATCTTATCTTCGATGGAAAGCTGGGTCATTGGAGCTGAAAATAAATCCAGCTCTGCCAGGGTGCACTCGGCTGATTTCTGATGCGTCATCTTTTTTCTTTTCAAAATATATCGTGACTCTTTGCAGACTTCCTGCCTTTAGGCTTGCTTCTGCTGAATGATTTCCTCTTTACTCCCTCTCTGGCTTTTGTGGAAATTTGCTGGCCGGGCGGGTGTTTCCTCGGTCTACGGGACAAAACCATAATGCCCCCGGCCCCCTCTTGATTCTGTTTATTGATCAGATTCCCCACCGTGCTTTTGACCACATCGGAGGCAATGCTGGTGGTGGCTGTTTTCAGATGAGGTTTGGCAATGGCAAAGTCTTTTTTCACCAGAGGGGTCACGAAGCGAAACAGCCTTGAAAATATGGAACCTATACCTCTCCCGTACATGACAGGTGCCCCATAAAAACCGGGCAAGGTACCCCCTGCTTGATTTTCATAGTAACTGACGAAGCGATGAGGATCTGCTCTGATAGCGGGGTGAGCCATCTTTTTTTTTTTTCTACCCGGATTTGGCTCGATATGATTGAGGGGTTTTAAGATCCGGAGGGTTTAAAGTGAAGCTTCACGATAGTTTTTCCATAGACAAAGTCCACACACCTGTTGCGATCCGTTTTAATCTCGATGCGAATACTCTTGATGTGATTTTTGGACACGGGTAAATAATGTATCGTATTATATCTGATGCTGACCATATCACCGTAAACTCCCGTGAGTCTGACCGTGCCCAGCAGCGGTGAGTAGTTATCACCGACCGTCTGATACTGAATGATGTCCATGTAAATAAACAGGTTATATAGATATATAGATATATATATAGTTATATAGATAAATGACTTCGCAAAGACTCACCATCCATTCTCCTCTCAGTTCTATGGCTTTAGCCAGATCCACGGTCCACGTCCTTACTGGCGTTAGAGGGTAGGGTCACATAAAACCCCTCGCTCCGACTCGGATCCATGATGGGGTAGGTTATGGTTTCTGCGTCGTACCTTTTCCTTTATATGTCCATCAGATCCGAGACCCTGACCCAACTTGCCTGAACATTTCAGGCCAGTTTTTCCAGTGTACCAGCGCTTGTTTTTCACCCTGGACGGTACGTCATTTCAAAATTTTTTCCACTTGATAAGTTCAAGCTCGGGGCACGCTGACTTTTTGCAACTCTGCTTCATAAAATGAGCCCTCTATGGGTTCACCGTCCTAATCTTGGAGTTTGTAGACGGGAGGAAAACACAGTATGTCGTCCGATACCGTGAACACCTCGTCCGTAAAACTCTGTTCGTATTTTTTGTCAAACACCCCTCTCAACTTGGATATTCTGACAAGATCTCCCTTCTTAAAATTCATCTTTAAGCTACCTCGCTGTCTGAGGGGAAATGTACCATAGAGATTTTGAAAAACCTGGAAAGCATTTTCAGAAGTCACCTGCATAGGAGTCATTTTAATACTGCTGTGATTATAGCTTTTCACTGAGGCGGGCAGGACGTCGAGATATCTTCGCGTGTTTTTAGCTGTAAAGTATCGCCACATTCTTGTCTTTAAGGTACGATTGAATCTTTCGATCACAGAGGCCTTCAGATCACTGGCTGTGGCAAAATGTACGATGCCGTGTTTCTTCATCAGACTCTGGAAACTCTTGTTAAAAAATTCTTTTCCAGCATCCGTTTGCAGCTTTTCTGGGATTTGGCTGTCTTTAAAAATGGATTCAAAAGCCCTCACCACCTCAGCGGCAGTCTTGTTCTTCAGAACACGTACATAGGCCTTTTTGGAAAATACATTTATGACCGTGAGTAAGTACTTGAACCTGTCGTTGTGTTCGGCCAAGGCTTGCATATCACAGAGGTCGGCTTGAAATTGATTCAAAGGCCTAGACACAAAAACTCTGTTGCGGGGAAAATGTGTTCTAGCGGGTTCATGTAACGTGTAGGCATCCTGCTCTGATAAAAAATCTTTGACGCTTTCCATCCTCACTTTCTTCCCTGTTTCATCTTGCATGGCTCGTCTCAATCTTTCCACATCTCCAAAACTGCCTGGATGGGCTGGGTCGTAATACATTTTTTCATTTGCCGTTTCTCAGCCATGTTTTCTTTTTTTTTCTCTCTTGAAAACAATCCACCCCACTCTCTTTCTCTCACCATTGGCAAAGCCAATGATTTATTTTCTGTGGGTTTATCGTCTTATAGGTTTTTTGAAAAAACATAAAAAAAACTCAAGGTTTTTGGAGGTTATGAAGTTTTAATGTTCAATAAAAGCAATCACATCACAATCATGCTATTATTCCATTACTCGAACAAGATTCTGGTATTAGTTATAAAACAGAAAAAACATGCATCATACTGTTTAACATCATTGGAGGAAATTTATTCTATTACTCTAACAAGATTGTAGTATTGGTTAAAAAACAGAAAAAACATGTATCATGCTATTTAACATCATAGGAGAAAATTTATTCTATTACTCTAACAAGATTGTAGTATTGGTTAAAAAACAGAAAAAACATGTATCATACTATTTAACATCATAGCAGAAAAATTATTCTATTACTCTAACAAAATTGTAGTATTGGTTATAAAACAGAAAAAAACATGTATCATGCTTCTTAACATCATAGGAGAAAAATTATTCTATTACTCTAAGAAAATTGGAGTATCGGTTAAAAAACAGAAAAAAGTTTAACGTCGCAACATGTATAAGGTTTGCGCTAGAATGGCACTGCCTAGAGTTTGATAAATAAGGTAGTGTAATCTTCTCAACTCATCCGAGACATTTACAGGGGAGTTGTTTTTCAGACAGTGGGCGATCACATCTACAAATAAGGCATACAGACTCAACAAGTGATAAACTCTTATATCGTAACATAATAATAATTATATTTTTTGATAATTTTTTCAAATGTTTCAGACACACAGGGTTCGCTCAGAGACACTGCTTGTTGAACAATCAGCTCCCATGGCATATGTGTAGAGTGAGACCTGACTTTTTCTAGCATTTTCTCCAATCGTTGTACTCGTACGTCTTGGATGACGTTCGAAAGTCTGTTTTTTATCACTATGTCCAAAAGCTCAATCAGTTGACAGATGACAATGCAGTCCTCCACATATCTCACGAGTCTTCCCAAGTAATGACCCATTTCTGCTCTTTTTTCAGTTTGTTCGAAGCAACGGGTTGTCCTCCCAGCACTCTTTCACCCTCTGCAGCTGAGCCAGTTTCACCGCATCCTTGCCAATCGTGCTGTTGTACATTTCATCGATGACTTTGATGATGTGGTCTCTGGATTTCAGCTCATGCAGTAGAGTCTCCGCAGCGGTTCGGACTCTGGCATCATCTACTTTGATGTTGCGCATGGTCAGGAGGCGTTGAATGGCTGGAATGAATTTTGAAGTGCAGAGTCTCCTCTTCAAGTTGTAGAAGCGACTCTGGTAGAACCCGTCTTTGAGGGGCTCCAAACACTTGTGTTGTCTCTGGCTGGGATGGTTGGTGATACAGCCATTGCAGTAATCTTTTTGGTACGTGCAAATCGCATGGTTGAGCAGGTGGAGCACGGCGGATTTGATGCTGTCAAAGAAAAGTGAAGTCAGCCTCCCGTCTACGCCATCCTCAGAATCCGGCGCTGGAGGAGTGTCAGGGACCAACTCACCCTCGTCCAGGATCGAGGCTGGGGAGGATGGAGGAGAGGGTGGAGGAGAGGGCGGAAGGGTGGCTGTCTGCGACGACCCCGAGTCGGGTGACGCGGGGGTCCAGAAAGTGGTTATGCGTCTTTGCGTGGTGGGAAGCATGTTAGCGTCTTATGATGCATTCTTGGTAGCTGCTCTTTATATAATGCTGAAAATAATAGGGGGGTGGGGTGTGTGTGTGGTTATGGTGGGGGGATCCTAAAAGATTAATTTCTTTCTGACAGATGACACATCCATCAAGTTTTGATGGCTGCGAAAAAAAGTTTTGAATCTTGCATCTAATTCATCCATCTTTTCCAACCATGCAATCGACTGTATAGATAACAGAGTCCGAATTACACCGGCTGAATTGAAACACTCCAAGATCACGTCTTCCCCTACGCTTTCCCCAGGGTTAGGTTTAGGGCTGCGGATGGTGACACGCAGGAACCGTTGGCTGGTCTGTGAGGTTCTGGATGAGCATACGCTGCTGAAGCGGTTCTCTTTGTTCTCAGAACCGTCTTTTGCTATTTCAATCGTTCGTCGCAGCCACCTCCAATCGTTGGAGGTCAACGTCACCAACCCCTTGGTCAGTGTCCTCACTTCATTTCCCTCCTGCTGGTAGAACCAGACATCTCCAGTCTCATACTTGAAGTGATACCCCCAGACCCCAGAACGACCGTAGGGTTTCAAAGACCATTGCTGCTCCAGGGAGGTCGGTGCGGGCAGCTGAAAGTGGCGCAGATATGGGAAACGCTTCATCAGAGCACCCTGTACGGAGGAGGATTCGCGGTAGAGGCTGATGGGGGTCTTGCAGACGTACGGTAGGGTAAGTCTCTGATGTTGTAAGGCCTCTGCTTTGCCATGACCATCTGGCTGAGTCGGGATGAAACCAGTTTTCTCACTCATCATGAAAATTTTTTAGCCCTTTGCAAAAAACTTTAACCGTGATAGTGTTTCTCCCTCTATTTATATATATACATGCATTCTGTCATTCACCATCCTTCTCCCCCACGTTTCTCACATCATGGCTAAGATCAACTTTCCCACGTGAAGGAACGACTATACGTCTAGCTCATTAGTATGCGCCCGCTCTTTTGCACGATTCTTTTAAAATGATTCATTTCCCACGGGACACCGGTAAAACATGATTTCATTGATCCCCCTTTCCCAGGGCCCGATGTTTAAATGTTTTTTGCACGGGTTATATGGATGAAGCGCATATTTCACAAAAGGTGTAAACTGGGGGGTGTCTGCTCTCCCCACAATACGGCTTATCACCAACCCCATCCATTCATGCCCAATTAGGACCTGATCAGAGCTACATCGCTTCTATCATTCACTTTCGCATGTTTCTTTAGATAGATTTCTTTCCCACATGAAGGGTATCATATATAACTCATTAGTATGCACGTAAACACACGCATCCTCTCTTTGTTTCCTTTGTTCTCTTTGTTTTCTATTGATCTTTTGTTGTATAACAATAGAAGGTAAAAGGTCACCATCCATCAAATTTTTTGACATAAGGTGGTTTACTATACTCTCTTACACGCCACCTATAACTGAATTTTAATAACTGGTGATTTTAGTCTGCACACTGATAACATCTCTGACCCACTGTCAAGAGAATTTTTAAATCTTTTAAACTGCATGGATTTTAGCCAACATGTAACACAGCTGACTCACAACAGAGGACACACCCTGGACCTGGTCATAACCAGGTGTGGTTATGGCCTGTCCACTGGTGTGTCCTCTGTTGTTGACCTGGCTGTGTCTGACCACTACTGTGTGTATTTTAATATCACCAGTTTTAATCATCAGGAGGCCCCGGTGAGAACAGTGAGGAAACGCTATCTTACTTCCAAAGTGGTTGCAAATTTTATCGAGATCTTACAGAGCACTCCTGCTGAAATTTTACCCGCACCACGTGATTCCATCGTTGACAATTTTAACAGTAAACTGAAATCAACATTGGACTCTGTGGCTCCACTTTTAACTAAAACCAGTAAGTAGAAGATGCCCAACAGACTAGACTTGGTTAGTCTGGCAATCTGGTGCAAAACCTAGGTTTTTTTTTGTTATCAAACTTTTTATTTAAAGAAGAAACAGCTCATACCTGTTGCTCTTAATTTTGTATACATATCGTCAAGTCATTAATGCAGATAAGGAAAGGAAAATAGGCTAAAAACAGGAAGAAAAGGAAAGAAAAAAGGAAAAAAAAAATCAAAAAATCACATAATTACAAAAGCACCTACTCGCTCTATCACAATACTCCTATACAGGTAAACTTGTACCTGAATTGATGGGCAACCTAAGTATCTGAAAAATGAGAAATTATAATGATAACTAGAAAATAACAATAACAGCCGTAGTAATAAATACATTGGTCTGCCCCATACGCACCTTCCTTTATCCATGATTTCTCCTGTGAACAGTATCTTATCATGGGATGATAACAGCGATGGCAAGAGCAACAGCAACACAGATGATAATGATAATAATAAATTAAATAAAGATAGATTGCTGCATACATGTATAACACTGACTAATAATAGTGTAATTGCTGAACAGAAACAGAAAACA
>JAPZDV010000025.1:26252224-26274568 GCA_029814665.1 Acanthurus lineatus
GAAGCCTCTTGGATGAGAGGCGAAACGTCTTCAAGAACTCTACTAAGTCCAGTTGCATAAGACTAACCTTGCTACGATTAGTGCTTATGCCATCTGCCATTCACTCATGCTCTCATAATTTCCTCGCTGTCATGGTCTGGGGCTGTCAATTAAGATATCAGCTGCTCTCATCAGATGCTCACATCTGTCCATTAGCACAGTGACACACCTATATTGTTGGTCTGTCATCATGCTGCTGTCTTTTTAAGCATAATGCTCTCTATCTTTAATAATTCATTCATGCTGCTGTTGTGCATGCTTCCCCAAAGCACCATCACCACCGGTCTTGACAGTTTTATCAGTTTCATCATTTTATCAGCCTTTCAGTCTAAGCAGGGTCATCAGCCACCACCACTGGTGTCTGGACTCCATTGTGGGATTTTTTCCTGCTGGTGCTCAGAGCAGACACACTGCAATTGCAAAATGTCTCTGTTTAGCCCCAGTGCAGAGGACTTTCTCACAAGGCTTATTTATCACATATCATCTGTTCCAGTAAACATCTACCTGTACCTTATTTTTTTGTCTCTTCTGATTAAATGATACATTTCAGCTAATTTATGTTTTTACATAGGGCTGTTAGTTGATATTGCATGAGAAAGATAATTTAGTTGAGGATTCTAAGTGACTTGCAGAAACATTCTAATATTTACTGAGCTATTGGGGGTTGATTATGTAAGGAAATATCAACAAATAGGTATGCATTAAATAGTTTTAAAGCACAATGTTGAGGGAAAGAACCACCTGAGACAAAGTATTTAATGCATTAAGTATTTCACTACATGTTGACTAAGCCTTGGACATTTTCAATATATAAAATAAAAAAAAGAAAAATATATGCATTTAAAAGTTAAAAGTTTTGCACTCAAAATCTAAAGATTATCAAGCATTATCGAGTTTACCCACTGTCACAAGAAATAATACCTTGACTTCTTGATTATTCCTTACTTACTTAAAGAATAGAAGTATGCACAGTGTTTAGCTTCTGAAGGATACATTTTTATGTAGGCAACGTTTTTCTGAGTTTTCAAGGTTTGTCTTGCAACTGGATGTGTAACTGGGATGTACACACATTTTGCCCCATCTCCTTAAGTTCTCCCTTGCTTAGTTAAATAAGAGAAAGACTAACAGTGTGGTAGTTATCAAGTTAGATGTGTGTCTTTGGGACTGTATATGTATTTTTTCTTTCTGTGCTCTTTTGACAGAGGCTGGGTTTGGCTTCCTGGTGGCTGAAGCTCATGAATTAGTGCAAATCATCTTCATCAAGCTCTGCATGTAAACCCCAGCTGTTTCTCCACTAGCTGCCAGATTGTTTCTGCGCTTACTTATGTTAGTGTGGGGCCCTTTCCTTCCTTCCTGAAGTTCTCTTTATTCATGTTTGTTACTAGTGTGCTTATGATCTCGATGTTTTCACTTACATGTGCCTCTTTATCTACCACTCTCTCCAGCCTTGTGTTGAAAACCTCAGCTGACAACCTCAACTCTCAACTGCCAAACTCCTGAAGTTTGCTTTCCCTATTCCCTTAAACTAAAGAATAAATCTGATAATCATTTTCCTTGTCTTTTGGGTCCTGTTTAAAACCAATCAGTCACAAACAGTTGCTCATTTATTGGTTTGTTCATCAGTCATTTCTTCATCTTTATTTCAATTAAACTAAAAAATTACAAATACAAAAATAATCTTATATCAACAATTAAGAACTAAGAAAAAAATAAGAATAAATGAACTAACAAATAAATAGATACTAACTGCTTGCTAAGGAGTATTTTATAGCTTTGACAACCGCCCTTTCATGTTACTATGGTTACAAGTTAAGTGGAGGATAAATTTCAAAAGTGATTAAACTTGAGCCAAACTACATGTGCATTAATGGTTGTGGAGCCTTCTTTTTGAGTTTGAGGAAAGATTAGGCCTTTTTCAAATATGAGAATTTTTCAATATTGCTTTGAGGGAATCAGTGCTGCTTTTAAATGAGGACCTGACCAAAATTTTATGTATTCATTTTTTTCATGGCAGAATGTAAAGTCGACTCTGCTGGTTGGGACTAGAAGGTTGCTGTTTTTTTTTTTTATCTCCCTCCCCTTTTATTTTATTTATCTTTTCTTATTCTTGTTCTCTTGGGGGTGGCTATAGTTCGGGAGATAGAGCGGGTTGTCTACATGGCAGAAGGTCAGTGGTCCAGTCCACAACTCCTCCAGTGTGCAGTCAAAGTGTCCTTGGGCAAAATGCTGAACCCAAATCATTGCAAGTGGCTGTTTCATCAGTGTGTGCACTGGTATTGTGCAAATAAGACACTTGCCATTTGTGTATGAGTATGTGTGTATGTGAATGGGTGAAAGCTGACTTGTGTTGTTAAGTGCTTTGAGCAATCAAAAGATTAGAAAAGCCATTTATAACTGTAGTCCATTTATCAATTTGCTTAATTTATTTTGGTTTAATTTTAAACTTTCAATGTTTTTTTTATCTGATTCAGTAAATTTTTGTATCTGTTTCGCACATACTCATGCCTATTGACGACCCTTTTTGATGTTAAACAACATCATTGCTCTAACATTACCACCCTCCATCAATCAATGACAAACAAACAAAAATCTTTAGAGGGAATTGTATTGAAAGAGATCAGAGCATAATCATTTAAAGGCGAAGGTGTTTCATTCAATTACTTATTCAAGGAAATTAACATAGCCTGCTTTATCTTTTAGACTGCAGGGTAATGAATAATTACATTTGAGAAATCAGCAAATTTTAAATCATACATCACTAATTAATTAAAAGGTTCGGATCCACTACTTGTAAATTATGTAACCATGTCCAAAACAAGTAATGCATCAAATAAATATAAATTTTCCTTCTCATCTCAACTATATCCTGGCACTGTTGAAGGGACACAGCTTATGGAAAAAAGAGAGAGTGAATGCACATCCACTTGTTTGTCCAGGTGCAGGACAAACCCACTGATGAGTATGAGGAAAATAATGCTTTCACTTTTTTATTACTAGTTCATTACAGTGTTTCAATCCAAACAGATCTTCCTCAGAAATTCTTGAGAAGTTCCTTTACCAGTGTGCGGACATTAATTTCCTCACACCCATAGCACATGAAACTATGCATCCTCTTTTATGTAAAACTAAAAAGCATCCAACCATTATGCTGTTACATTCAGCTGTTGGATGAGTTCTTACAATATTGTTGACAATAATATAAGTCATATTAACCATTAATATAACCATATTAACCATATTAACCATTAACCTATTAATGAAATTAATTTTATTAACAATATAAATGTACATGTTTTGAGTTTACATCTAGCAAAAATGATAAATAGTAGTTTAAACTGGCATTGTTGGCTTAGAGGGAAGAATTACGGGGTGCAAATTTTTGTTTCTGTCAAGCGTTCAATAGAGCCCAATAGAACAGGACCCCTATTTACAGTATAAGACCCTTTGTTATGGTTGTTGGGTGCTCTTCTTTTGACTCAAAAGCCTAAATTGTTCTGGGTTGTTAAGAACATGGTCCGTTCTGTGGACCTGGCTGTGAAAATAAGGTCATAAACGCTTCACAATCTGCATCTTAACATCACATCTGTTGGCCTTATGTCATTTTGATCAATCCCAATCTTATTTGTGATAAACATTTTAGTGAAATTGTAGTGTGATTTATATCCAAACAAAAAAACAAATAAAAACAGAAAAAGAAATGGTAATATAAAATGTATATCAAAGCTAGAAAATAAATGGCCACTATTTTTCCAAACAATTTAACACAATGGTACAAATGGTTTAAAGCATTAACCTTCACAACAAGGTTTTACCTCAAAACCTTGAAATCCAACTGGAATCAACAGCACTATTAGGTATGCAAGACCTGGTGGATGGTCCTCGTGCTTTGTGTGAATGTACTGTATGTTTGCATTCATATGAGTTTGATTCAGTCTGAGGTTGGTCCTGACCTCCCTCTCAGGCTACATCTGACGGTATTCACAGAATGGCTGGCCTGTCAGACTGGCCATGGTTGGATGACTGCTGCTTAGCAACAGCATGAAAGAAAGAAAAATTATTAAATCCTATTTTTCTTCGTCTCCCCTTTTTGTCAGAATAATTATCATCAAGGCTGGTTTTGAGTCAGGTTAAAATTCTGTATGTAGACCAGCTGGGAAAGGTGCCAAAAGAGGTCTTGCAATGATGGTTTTGAGCGCAACAGACACAACAGAAATCAAGTCAGGTAAAAATCTAAGTAACTTGAAAATAAAAGCTCTCTATCCTTTAAAATTAAAAACACATTGCACAGCTCTTGTCTTGTACATCTCACTTTGTACCAAATGTTTCTTGCTATCTTAACTTTATCAGAGGCTGTTTCTGGTTTTGTTGTAAACAAATTTACATTTTTTTTTTTTTTTTTTTACTGGTTTCGAGGTACACTGCCTGACATGCACACACCAAATATGTTGGGGATACCACAACTAATTAAAGCAATTAAAGCAACACTGTGTAGTTTTTCTACCTTAAAATTATAGTTTCAGAGTCATTTTTACATTTCATCGACTTGTGACAGAGGGAATGGTGCCTGCCACTGACACAGTGTTCCAGGATAGCCTGGTATTGGACTATGTAACTCTGATAACCCTCTCACAACAACAGTATCGCTTTGCAGCAACATGTAACAAACCAACATCGACACCTCTGGCCTAGCTGTAAGAAGCAAGCTAGAACCCTAGTCTAAGTATGTTCAACCTGGCAGAGGTGCCAAAGAGACCAAAGACGACAAAGGAAGAAGGATTTGAAGCCTATTTGGAAAGGTTAGAACAGTTCTTCATTGCCAACTGGCTGACATACAGAGATGAAAAGTCAAAAAGCACTTTTTCTGACTATTGTGGGTAAAAAGAACCACACCCTGTGACTTATGTGAAACAAAAACAAAAACAAAAACAAAGTTGATTTAAGTCATATGCTACAGGCGAGGAGCTGTGGTGTTTGGAAGAAAAAGTGTATATAATAGCTTAAGATGAGAAGTATGTACTGTTACACTGCTGATACAGAACTAGGGCGCTAGGGTTGTTGTTTGTTGCTGTCAATAGGAGGCACTAGAGTGCCTTTTCAGAGCGTGTGCACCAGGAGCTGCTCAAGAGAGCAGAGAGTTTTACCTGCTCCTAACTAAAGAAGCCATTTTGTTGTGCCAAGTCATCCTCATTGTAGTTTTTCACCGGAGACACATTTTTCTATTTTTCATTTTTCTATTGTCTGAGACACAACAGTTCTGTTGTTTGTAAATTTGTTTCAGGAAAGGTAAAGGGGTTACACCACTTGTAAATTTGTCTCAGGGCTCGTAGAAGTGTTTCACAACTTGTAAATTTGTTTTCTAAAATGTAAATTTGTTTTGTTCTTAGTTAAAGTGTTATGCTAATGTAACTTTGTTTCACACTTTGTTATATTGTTTTGCACTTCAGCCACAATAGTTATGACTGTATGGCTTTAACAAAAGAATTTAAAGCAAAGATGGTAGAATGACAGAAGGTAGCTGTGAAAACCAGATAGCTAGTTTGGGAGGTGAAGAGATTTTTTGTGTAAGGTTAGTGCATGTAAACTAAAGTTGCGAGGTTAAAAGAGAGGCAAGTTACACAAAGCAAGTTACTTGATAAACTTCCAATGCTATATATGCACGCAAAATGTACTACTTATGTAACAATAACAGATCTAGATGTTGAGCTTGAAAAACACATTTTGTGAAGTCACTGCAACAATGACAGAATGAAAGAGACAAAAGTTGAACAGTCCTGTACTTACCCTTGCAGTATTACGCTGAGTTATGCCCAGTCACCTTACCAAGTCCTTGGAAAGAAAAGACGTCCTTTCCAGTGTACTGTTTGGTTCATTAAGCTGCAGTGTCATTACAATCTCAAATCCAGTAAGCTACAGGTTTCTGAGGCCTTCTAATGAGTTACAGGCTAGTCTGGCCCTCTGAACCCTAGGTCTATGAAGACCACTGGTTGCTCCCTTAACCTTGAATTAGTAGCTTGGTGCTAACTCTGCTTTATGATTCATTTTGCTTGCATGTCTCAGCTGGCAGACCTTGTGTCCTGGCCACTGGTGTTAATATGTTCATTCCTGGTCAATTTTGAGGTAGACTCTTGTGTTGATGCTGTTCAAAAGAGTGTCGTGTAGCAATCTGCAATGTGAAGGACTGTTAGAGAACTTCTGCTAAGGGTGAACCCCTGCTATAGGGGGCTACATGATAAGGTTCCAACAGAGGGTCAGTACTACAAATATGAATAGAGCCTTCCACTGGTCTCTGGATAGCTTTCCTTCAATCACACCCGCAATTTCAGCACTGGAGTTTGCATGAGCAGAGCTAGCCAGTTAGGATTCACCTACCAAATCAAGTCCCAATTCATAAGACCAATTCATAAGACTGTAAAAAAAACTTCTCTTTGCTATCAGAAAACCATTTTAGCAAGAAGTCCAGCTGAATTATTCTCAACTGTAGGAGCCCCTTATGATCTTGGAAACAGGAGTTAATTGGGGCAACTCTGCTGTTGTCACCAAGCCACAGGCAGCTGAGATGAACCAATCAAGGCAAGTCTTAGCAGAAGTCAGTGGAAGCAGCAAAGCTGTCTTAAATAAAAACACATATCACTGTCACTTCCTGAGCTCGGTAAGATACTCTTCAAACGAGAGATGGGAAGATAGGTCTGGCATCTGAACTCTGATTACAAGAACCCAGCAGAACCTTTCTGCCAGCAACAATATGTGTTATCAGACCAAACAGTTCTTGGGACTTTTTGCAGAAGAACTATCAACTAGAGAGTACCCTGAGAACTACACACATTGGGGACTTTTTTCTGTCTGTATTTGCACCACCAATAGGAACCTTAAGGTGATGTATCTGGCCATGCAAGTAATGCTGAAACTTTTTGGTCGGTACATTTGCCCATGTTTTGTTCCATTTTTTCATATTATATTTTTCATATTTCATATTCATATTTTTCATAATTGGAGTAGTGATGTGGTGTCTATGTCTGATGGACTTGAAACTCACACTGGTATTCATAATTTTAGCTAAACATAATGGCCTTTTTTTGTAGAGCAAGAACTTGAGACTTGGATAAAAGGAAAATTTTCAAGGACCCATACCTGGGGCACAACAACCCCTGTACCACTGTCCATGAATTCCTTGCATCTAGACAAGGGTTAAAACTGTAAATCCGAGGTGATCTTAGGATCACCACTCAGCAATCACTTGCTTTAAAATACCAAAACAACAGAGATCATCTTCACTAATTCCTATGGCAAGCAAGATATCTGGTTTTAGTTTATTAGTTTGCAATTAAAAAAAGTTAAAATGTCAGTAATGGGCATATTTTAAATGGGACATTGTCTGAAGCCTTATCTTTGAAGGGGCTTTGAAGCTACAAGGTACAGGTTATTTAATTTGTCTCTCGAGCAACACAGAGTTGGGCATGAAAATCAAAGGTTTTTATTTCACACAATGCATTATAAAATCTTAGATTTTCTGAATATCAGTATTACATTAATTTACAACTATACACCTAGAATTTAATTCTGTGATTTTTTGAAATATTAGTGGAAATAGAAACATCAACAAGACAGTAATGATAATATGGTTGACAATTTCTGATTATAAGTTCTACATTTGAGTAACACAGTTTATAAACTTTTAAGTATTAAGCACCTCTGTTTAAAACACCAAGTCAGCCTCTTCTCTTCCTGCCGATATCCTGAACTCTGAGCTAAAAACACAAACTTGCTGGGAATGAGACAAGACTCCAGAATTCAGATAGTATTTGAATTAGTACTTTTCCATTTATGTGACACATTTTAGAAAAAAGCATGACTTTGACTAATATACACAGAGATATACCAGAAGAAATTTAAAGAGAAGGAGAGAAGGTGAGTGAGGTAAAATACAGAAAAGTCCTCCTTAAAAGGAACCGCAGGACTGCATTTTGTGATTGCAATATTGAAAAAAACATCTGTCACCATTAAAAATAAAAAAAAATCTCTAATCAGGTTCATTGTACGATTTTCAGGCAAATCACAATGGTCACAACAGCATTTGCACACAGATTATACGGATTGTTCTTTAGATCATATCGTACTGGATCATGCCTGAAAATTATCTTTTTTTTTAATTCCTTGAGAAGCTGTAGTTTCAGTCATAACCCTGGACAGTGTTGTATATTGATGTTATTCAATGGTATTGCTTGATAAATTGTGTGAAGATGGATCAAGACAAGTGTGTTTGTCTATTACTATTACTGCAGGGCTGGTGATGACATGGAGGAATATTCCACAAAATATCTTGTTTTGAGAAACTTCTCTTTTTATTTTGTTTTTTGCTTGCATTCAAGTTCTTATAGATGACCTGCTAACAGACAGATACAAACTCACCCACACACTCAGTAGGAGTATTATAAATAAAGCTTCATGACAGTAAGCACATAAGCAGGATCCTTACTTTGTCTCAGAAATAATACCCTCCTGTTTGTGTTGGGGTATCAAAAGCCATCCATCAAAGGGCGATCTGTGTTTCTATCAATAAAAATGCTCATGCATTTTTCAACATTCAAATACCTTGCAGCTCCATGGATGGATGTTGCATTCCTGTCTGTCTACCAGCTCTGGCACAACAAAAGAATGATTCATAAATATTAGAGCAGAGCATTCCCAGCCTCCTTTTTCTCTCACTGTTCTCCCTTGAAGTACTGCAAACTATAGTGAGACCATTTCTGTCACAGGGGCTTTGTTAGGTTTTATAAACTCCCTGCCTGCCTGTTGTCTGTGACACTTCCCCTGAGGATTGGCCAGTATATATTTCCAATTACATTACTAGTAACTTATTCATTCAAGAATGTATTTTTGAAATAAACTACAGAGATGTCCATGGTACACACAGATGGACATTGATATGTAAATAACGATTCAAAGAAATATATTTATATGCATTTCAGAAAAAATACAAATGAATACACAATTAAACAATTACACTCAGAACACAAAAAAGAAAACAGTAACAAGAAAAATACACTGAAAATCATAAACAAAAAAGCCAATATGTAAGTTTACAACAGTTAGGAAATACATGAGTCATGAAAACTTATATTTGTATATATGTATAGATTGTTACAACACAGTCAACAAAAAATCACGTATGCCTGTGTATTTTATGTTAAGATTGAGAACTATATCCACTAAGGCAGATCAAGTTGAACATTTCCTAGACAGCATTGGAATATTTTATGTTATTGCCTGACAGTTCTAGGCAGCATCATCAAGAGCAATATGTTAATGCATCTAACAAGAGTAGTGAAATGTCTCACCTGGTAATTGCATCATACAAAAAGACCAGTGAACACCAAAAAAAATTAGAAGTAACCTCTAGGCAATATATGAACTTTTATTTCCATCAAAAAGTGTTTACTATTAAAAGTGACATAAAAAGTGTGCAGATTGGTGGACCCAAAATGCAGAAGATGACAGGAAGGCAAGAAGGATAAAAAGCAAAACTCTTTATTCCCAGAAAAGGAGAGGATTCACAGGCAAACAACTTTACAAAAACCGAACTGCTGAAAACTGTAGCTCATACAAACTATAACCCCCAAAGTAATGTGGTAGAGAACCTCAGTGGGGTGTACTACTAAGGAAATTCAACAGAGCCAGGCTTTCTTTTTGTGAGCTGTCTTGGCAAAACCTAAAGCTCCAGTCAGAGATAACGGGTATCACATGCATGTTCCCATAAAAGGGGGCGTGCAGTGCATCATGTGGCTCTATTACCGAACGAAATGGACTGATTGAGTTGCCCTCTTGACATAAGCAGGTTCACATAAAAAGGGTGGTATTTTATGCATATGATCGATCACAAATATTACCGAGTCTGCTGGCAGCAGAGCAAAATACAAACAAGAAGAAATAACTGTGTGAAGTTTTTTTTTTTATTTCACTGCAATAGGGTTGGCAGAGAGACTATGTGTCCTCGCTGCAGCAGCCCTGGAAGTCGCCTGGAAGCCTTTAGCCCTCTCTCTCTCTTCCCCATTCCCTGTCTTATCACTAACTGCTTTATAAGAAATAAAGGCAAAAGCCCCCCACCCAAAAAAAAAATTCCTGCAAAGATAATTGAAAGAAACTACTGCTGCATGACTCTCAAACCACAAAGCTCTTCCTCAGACTGAACCTATAGACTATATGTCTAATATCACTGGGATATTTCTGGGGCAAGAACAAATTGTATTTTCACATTCAATTAATCATTTTTCCTAACTTTTATTTTGAACTCAGGGTCAAAAAAAAAAACAAAAACAGGACGCTACTAGAAATAAAGGACATGCCAAAAAAACAGTAAAAGGTCAAGGTTTACAAAAATAAAAAAATATCTTTCTATGAAACAACTGTCTCCAGTGTCTCTAGAGAATAGTTTATTGGGGTGTTGATAAAACGAGAAAAACTTAATTGTTAGAGTCAATAAGCCAGTAAATAAATGTATGCATGAGATTTCTTAAAACAGTTGGAAATCTGACTTGTGAAGCCAAAAAATGTTTGACATAGACTACAACATCTAGGCCTCTTAAGAAATATGTCTATGGAATAAAGGCAAGCTACACATTATACTCACTCATTAGTCTCATTGATCTAATGTGGTGCTTGGATGTATTCTTATCATGTATATTGAAGTTTTAGACTTGTGTTTTTAAGCTGCAACCTCAGACACAAACAGACTTTGGAAAAAAATAAAATTTAAAAAATTAGAAACATTATTCAAAGAGCCTGTCTCATAAAGGCTAAAAATGCATTCAGTTTTGTAATGAAATGAAAAAAAAATATAAACAATAAACATCAAATAATAATGTTATGCCAAAATTGGGTTTTTATTTAATTTTTATTTGAGGGTCTGGCCCTCAAGGTGACTGTCCGGTAAAATTCTGGCCCTCTGACAAATAAAGTTGGTGACCCCTGCTTTATTGTTTCATTCAGATCCTGCAGCATATTGCTCAAGACATAGATATAGATATGACATAGATAAGTCACTCTCTTTTGATAAGAATCTTTGTATTTTATCTATTAAATTGTTAGGTAAAGCAAGAAGGGTCTTGTTAGTCTCTGAGCACTCTTTCCCCCCTCAGAGACCTTCTTATGAACTCCACTTCAAGCTCCACAAAATCTTTTATGTGTCGTTATGCCATTTTCAGAGAAAATTGATTGGTCTCATTGATCATTAGGCTGCACCTTAATATCCCTCAATCTCTTATCAAAAACATAACCAGCTCAGAATCAGGTTAGATGTTTAGTTAAAGTTGCCATTGAGATTGTAACATCCAAGCCACTCTGGGCCTGCTGATTGTTAATTAAAGTTATTGTTGATTTACAAACATCTATTACAACAATTACAACACAAGCAAGTCTAATAGCAACTACACTAAAGAAATAATGGTGGCCAGCTTGCATGTTAAACTAGTGCATGTGTGTGTCCGTGTGTTTGGGTGTCTGTGTGTGTAGGTAAGGGGGAATGAGGACAGAAAGTAAGATGGCGGACGTGACCACATCTGTGTCTACCTAAACTGAGAGTTCAAGGTATGGAGTGTGCAGCTAAGCTTGAACAAAGAAGTGAAATGGAGAACGTGCCTGCACATCCTCAACAATAAGATGGCATGGAGCAGAGTTGAATCTTGCCAAAATGCTATCTTTAAGCTAAGGGCGTGTGAGTGTGTGTTGGTCAGTAAAAGAAAAGAGGGAGGAGAGCGGATGCTCTGTGAGGTACAGCAGTCCTGGATGGACACTTTCTACCCCGCAGGGGTCAGTAGCTGGTGTGATGCCCGTCTACAGTCAGCTGGTCATTGTTCAAGTAAGAAAAGCAACATGTTGTAACATACACAAGACGACACACAGTCCATCTACATGGGTGCATAGTTAGTGTAGTGTGCCAAGAGCACATTAACAAGCAGCAAGCACAAAATTACAGCAATAAACAGGACTTGGTGGTCTGTTAGCTTTGTAATTGAATAAACAAAATCCAACAGGAATTGAGTTTCAATACAGACTTAACTAAATTGTCTCTGTTCAGACGAAAGCCTCTTGTGATTGCTCAGGGTAGCAATTGTAGCGTGTTTGAGTCCGTCAGTGAGCTCTGGTGGTCGTTGTGTCGCTTTGCGTGCAGTAACGGCGAGATGGTTGTGGTAGGCAGCATTGGAAACAGCATAGAGTTGACTTGACCCAAAGAGAACAGGAGTTATCCTGTAAGTTATCCTCCTCTGTGTTGAAGAAAACATGTAGTCTGGGTCTTCTTCTGCAGGTGAGATAGATTGCCAAATGCACAAACAGCTGATCTAATTACTATGGATGTAACGATTTATATGCTACAGTAATGTATCAATTGGTAGTCATACGATTGATGATAGGTACTCGGCAAGTTTTCCTCATTGAGGGCATACATTGGCCTAAAATCGATTTACGAGGTATATAATAATAAATTTTGTTATGATACTAAGAAATAGGTTGTATTTAAGCACAACAAAGTTTACATAGATGTCTTTTTAACCACTTTTAATCCCAAAGAAATGTTAGACGTTACTCTGAATAACTCTTCCTGTGGTTAACATCACTGGCATGCACCAGTAGTGCCAATGTAGGAGAGGAGACAACACAACAAAGCACAGCTGATTGCAGGGGAGAGCCCATAGACATACTGTGTATACATTGATTCTGCATCAGCTGTCTTGGCCTGCTGCTGCGATATACTGTACATATAATCCAGTGAGTCATGTAGTATCTATGAATATATCTATGAAAGGCACACGCAAGCAAAAGATTTTCAAGCTGCATTTGAAGAAATGTTAGTTGCACTTTTTTGTTGAATACTATTGCTCTATTGTTTATATGTCACAGCCCTGATCGTGTCACTACTTTCCCTGTGTTTTTTCCTTGTCCTCTGTTTCCCCCCTCCCCCTGTCTGTCTCTGTGTGTCTGTACTGTAGACAGGGCATCTCCCTCACTCCCCTGGGTTCCTGATTGCATTCATTCAACTCACCTGCTGCTCACCTGAGATCCACCCAGTAATAAGCTCTGCAGTATAAAACACCGGCTCTCCTCTCCAGTCCTTGCCAGATTGTTGTGTCTACCACTGTGGTATAGCCACATTTCAGGCCGCCTTTTGAATAGTGAATTCAGCCCAGATTCAGCCAGCCAAACCCTTCTGACCCTGTTTTGCTCCCCTGCCATCTGCCCACTCCTCTCTGCCTCAGCTCCCGGATTTTTCCCCTCAAACCACATTCATTATCCTTGCAATAAAACCCCATTTTGCCACTCTCTTTTTGAGTCTGTGTTCTTGTTGATTGTAACATTATATTAATAATGAGTATGACATAAGATGAGCAACCTGATGAGTAGAAGGTTGCAATTTTTTGTTAATTATTATAACTCCCCCCGCCCCCAGACTTTACACCAACACTGTCAATAAAACCAATCTTGACCCTCAAACTGCCCTCTTTTGTCTTTCTCAAACCTCCAGAGCAGGGGACTGAGTCCTTGCCCCTTGTTTATCCTCCCAGCCCCTAGAGTAGGGGACCCTCCCTCTCCAGCAGTCCTATTCAATGCAGATTGCTACCCTGCGCTCCTTCTTTCCAAGTGCAGCGAAGCAAGGACCTGCTGGAGGATTAACCAGGAGTAAACAAGTTAAGTCAGCACTAGTGGCCAGGACACAAGGTCAGCCAGCTGAGACATACAAGCTATGGCATCACAGACTAAAGTTAGCTGCTAACTCAAGGAAAAGGAGCGACCAGTGGTCTTCAGAGACCCAGGGTTTAGAGGTCCAGACCAGCCTGTATCCTTTTAACTTTTACTGACAATTGATCAGATAAATTTGATTGTAATTCTTAAATTAATTATTCATCACAGTTCCATATTGATAGTTTGATATTTTATGAAACTGCTTTAATAATTTGGCAATCATTTGCTTTTTAAGGGTGGTGCTCTGAGTTGGATTTAATGTAAGTTGAATCCTATTACTTAAAGTCCCACTATGTAGAAATTTGTTTCCGTGCGATTTAGCACTCCCACAACATTACATGTATTTTTCCTCATGTGTCGAAGTATGAACAAGCCCTGCACACAACTTAAGACAGCGATAGTGTTACATAACCTGAACTAGGGAGACACCAGGTTAAAACATGTTACCGGTTAAACCTCTGTCAAAACAGGCAGACTTCACTTCAAAAACTAGTGAGCAGACAATGTTTCTGACACAGCTAAACATCCAGCAAGAGCCACACCACATGACACGTAAATAAGCAAGCAGCTACTTACAGAAATAAGTCCAGTTTTGTGTCTCTCTGTAGCCTTTTACTTAGCATAACTGTCGGCAACAACTACAGGCTAGTCTGAAAAAAAAAAACTCCTGCCAGCAAGGTCAGCAAGAGAGAGGCAACACTGCTGCATAAGGTAGCTGTGAAGCCTTGATGCTTTCAAGAACCTCTATGAATCACAGAATTGAGGCAGAGCAGTCGTAGGACATCAGAGGAAAAACCAGAGGGCATTTTTCTGCATAAAATATGATCTGGTTTCGCCAAAGTTAACTGTTCTGTGAGACGCAGTCAAAGTTACATAGTACAGTATCAAGCTACAGGAGGGCCGAGTGGCTGTGGCAGCAAGCCCAGTCAACCTGTTACACAACACCCTAACATTAAAATGATTTTGAAATGATTATTTTAAGGTTGAAAAATTGCACATTCTTGCTTTAACCTAATTTTTAGTCATTTGTGATAGCCAACCCCAACATATTTTGTGCACCCGTGTGAGGTGGTGTACCCAACATATCTGGCACCCCAATATTTACATTTAACAACAAAAAAAAGCACAGCCAACTTTTCTTCAGGTTCCAACAGGTCTTGTCCAGTGAGGACAGGACTCTAATTCAAACCAGGTCTCTCTTTGTCTGTGATTTTGAGAGACCTGATGGTTTTGGGAGCATTTCTTTGTTTCCTTGTTCCTAATCAGACTTTGGCTGTTACGTGTAGACATCCAAAGAGTGTTATTGAGGCCCGACACTGACAAGACACAGTTGGAACTGCAAGCGGGGAAATACGGCAGGAAAGTGACAGATTGTGTGAAAAGAGTCTACAATCAGGTGAGGAAGTGGAGTCAGAGCTGGTTCTTTGCAGCAGGCATATGATTGGTGATGAGTGACAGCTGAAGGTGCTATTGCCTGACTCCCACGCACCAGTGTCTAGTCCTACAATCAGACATACAAACAGGAAAAGAGACTAGGTAGCTGTGGGCATGACAGCGATATAACCTGGTAAAAAGTATTTGTCTTTATAACAATGAAAGCCCAGAGTAAGAGCTGAAGTTAACTCGTCATCCAGAAATTCTGCTTGTACTACAAACTTCAGGTGTGGGGGCAAGGTTTTTGGGATGAATAAGACTGGATAGAAGCACAAAGGGTTGTACTTCAATTTTAGTGGGTTGTTGAGGTATGTTGAGCATAAAGGCAGAGTTTTTCTGTAACAAAGGTGGCTCTTTTATGCTTATAACTTCTGCTGCAGACCTAACCTGCTCCAGACCAGGTTATAATCAAAGTTTGGGCTTAGTATCAGCTAACAGGCACCTTTCTCTAATCAGCTAGTAATAATACCAACACTCTGTCAATAAAACCTATTGTGCGGCCGCTGTTTAGCTCAATTGGTAGCGTGCGTGGCCCATTTACGGGAGGCTTAGTCCTCTGCACAGCGGTCGCGAAATCGAATCCAGCTCTCGGCGCTTTGCTGCATGTCACTACCCCCTCTCTATCTATCTCCCCGTTTCGCCTCTGTCCTATCAAATAAAGGCTGAAAAGCCCAAAAAAATATTAAAAAAAAAAATAAATAAAAAGTAATCCTATTTTGAATAACTCAGTTTAGAGAATGTTATGTAAATAATTTTCTAGATATCTTTTGGGGCCATAACATTATATTGGTAATGCCACTGAACCAAGCTCTTCGATTACAATGGTGTTTACTGTGTGATTCATTTAGCTTTTAATTTAAGCTTTAGCTTTCTTATTTAACAGTCACATTTATTTACAACCACTATAGTGGTTACAAACTTGCTAGTTATGTCTGCTGGGGTTTTGGCTTTGTCAGACCAGCACACACTGACAAAGCACTGCTTCTATCAACTTGCTACAAATTACACCTCTCAAAGAGGAAAACTTACAGAAAATACACAACAAAAGCTCATTTAAAAAAAGATGAGATTAGGACAGATAGGAAACCAGAAACTCACTTGGGTTGATGAACATTCCAATGACCTCAGACTGCTCACTACAAAGTTTTGTGGCAGCATATCATACTACTTCCTACACTGCTCCTGACATGCAAGAATTGTAATTCACCAGAGCACTAGGGCTTACTAAAAAATAAAGATGACCTTTTGTCAGCTTTAAAAAAAACAAAAAACAAAAAAAAAACTCTAGCTGTTCCAGGGTTAGGGTGTTTACTTGTGAGGATGGCTCTGTTTGTTTTCATGTAACACTTTAGTGTTGGGCATGCAGTGAATGTTGTAGCCTGCAGGCACTTCTAACAAGTAATAACACTTTTTGTATTATGCTAATTTTAAAATGCACTTTCTCAAAAAGCCAACATATTACATAAAATGAAAAGAAGAAGCAACATTTTAAGAGGTTACAGTAAACAAAACCATATGCTTATGTTAGTGCAGATAAAGAAACATTTAAATAAAAACTGAACCGAGTGAAACTTTTAAGCAAACCAATGACAGATCATACAACATTTGCTCAGATAAAATGATTCATCACCGCATCTCTGAAAGCTGAGTCAGTTTTTCTCCCTGCTTATGTCAATTTAACCACCATGCAGACAGTCTTTGTCTCTGTATGACACCTCACTTCAATTTCTGGGTCTTAATTTGCAGATGTGGCCAACATTGTTATGGATCTCCTGTATTATGATAAACGGATGTTTCTCTCGCCCGCCCACATCCAACCCATTCATCACAGGGCCAACAGAATATAAAAGATCACAAGAAAGGCTTCTAAAGGACTCTACAATGGAGGCAGTGGCACAGAACTTGTAGATTTAGCCTCAAGGATTACACAAGGGCTGGATATTTCTACTCCAACATATACACACATATAGCTTATATAATATATCGCACAATTTCACTGAACATGTCTTCTACCATACAGCCCTATTCTTTTCGTTTTGCTGATGATGACATCTGGCAGACTGAGTAAATTCCTGTCCCATATAGTGAGGACAGATGAGACTGACATATTGTTCTGGTGCTGGAAATTGTAAAGGATGTGCGGGCAAAATGCTGACTAGCCACAGAAGCACACAGATACAACCTGCCAGACTGACAAGGCTCTCTGGTTGTTGTTTGTTTTCTCCTCAACAAGACAACTGCTATGTGTCTTTACTTAACTAGCAAAAAGGTCTTAAAAAACTTAAATCAATCAAATGTATCAGTTTTTTTTTAAAATAAAACTTCTGTAGATGTTTTAAACTGAAAAACGTGAAATGGTTTCTTTCTAGTTACTTAATGCAAAAGCTGATGCTGGGACATACCTTAAATGTAAATATGATGTTGGATTATGCTGCCTGAAAGAGGTGCTCCTGATATGGTGTGGTTGACTATCGGAAGTAATGAATAAATAAAATAATTACATTTAGATCAAATCTGCCTAACCGCCATTCTTAAAAGGGAAATGATAGCCAAATGATAAAATAAGTCTCATAAAATGACTATCAATCTGGACTGTGCTAAAAATTAATTCAACAATTATAATCAAAGTTACCTAATCAATTGTCAGAAAAAGTTAAAGGATTTTGAGTTCTGCAGGGTTGGCATTGGCAACATTTACTTTTGCACAACACTGAACAGACAAACAAATGACATTACATTCAAAATCATTTGTCACAAACACAATTAACATGCAATTAAAACACACAATATCTAATCAACAAACACTATGTACAATTTACATGTATATGTGTGTATAAGCGTAAGGGTATGTGTGTGTGCACGAGTGTCTGTTGGGCAAAGGCAAGATGGCTGATTCAAAATGGTGGTTAGGACCACATGGTATAAACAAAAGAGTCCTAAACAAAGATGACAGAATTAAAGATTGCTGCCAAGACCATATGGCTAGTGGGAGGTTAAAGGTTTCTTTGTTTAAGACAAAGCATGTGAACTTAAGGTGCCAGGTTAAAGACAGGAGGATTAGTTACACAAGTTACTTACAATGCAAGCAAGTTACTGGATGTGCATTTAGTCTTATTTGTGAGTAAAATGTACAACTGACTTAACAATAACCAAGCCCAGACATAAAGCTCAAAGAACACATCCAATAAAATCTTTGCAACAATGAAAAAAATGGAATAGTTCTGTGCTTAGCTGTGCTATTTTATGCTAGGTTATGCTCGGTTACGTTACTAAGTCTTTGGAGGGAAAATGTCACGTCAGGGGTTAAGGGAATGGACCCACATGCAGGCAGGACCAGGTTCAAAACCCGAAGGCGAGCTTTATTGAAGGTCTCAAGAAAAACTAACACAACTCACAAGATCAGAAGTTCACTAGCATCAACTGGAACTGCAGGACTTCAGCAAATCAGAGACTTGAAGAAAACTTAGTATAATGATCCGACCCAAGACAAAGGACACACAAAGACTATATACACACATGAACAAAGAGACACAGGTGGGGCAATCAACACAGGTGAAACCAATTGGGATTGACACAGAAGGCAGGAACCCATGAGACAACATAGACACGATACAACACTAAATCTAACTTAACTTAAATCAGGAACATGACAATAGATTAACAAAAACAGGAAATCATAAGACAAAATAATCAACTAAACCCCAAAATCACCAACCGTGACAGAAAAGTCCCTTGTGGTTTGTTGCTTTGCCTAGTCCATCAAGCTGCAGGCTTGTGATGATGTTTAGTCCAGTAAGCTGCAGGTTTGTGAGGCTTCCTGATGGGTTACAGGCTGGTCTCGCCCTCTGAACCCTGGGTCTCTGAGGACCACTAGTTGCTCCTTTATGCCGTTTGTTTGTGACTCCCATGGCTTGTAAATCTCAGCTTGCAGACCTTGGATGCTGGTGCTGATTTAACTTGTTCACTCCTGCTTAATCCTTCTGCAGGCTCTCCCATTGAAGCTCTTGCAGAGGAGTGCAGTGTAGCAATCTGCTTTAAGCAGGACTGCTGGAAAAGTTGTCTTGAGGAGGGTCCCCTGCTCTAGAGGCTGAGGAGAGAGCAAGGAGTTAAGACTGTGTCCTCTACCCTGTGGGGCTGCAAAGAAAGAGAAGCTGCTCTGTCCTCGACTCTAGAAGGTTGGGAGAGAGGAAGAGAGAGTGACGTGGGGGAAGATATGTGTTTTGTTAACAGATAGGGCTTTTCCAAGCTGCACTGAGCTGTGCTGGTTTGGATTTTCAACATACATTTTTGGCATGCCAGGCCACAGGAGCCACACTCAGGATAGCCCTACACACCTCCAGCCATGGTGACATCAGGGGGGCTTCTTTAAAATTTAATGATAGCCACATCTTCCTGGAGCTATTTTTGCTCATTTTCGTTATCTCGTCTTTGTTATCCCAGCAATAAAATGTAGATGCCAAGCAAAATCAAAATAACAGCCTGAAAATCCATGATTACAGATGCCAGCGACCATTGCACAGAGTAGTAGTGGACAGTGGAGATGAAGGTGCTGCTTTTAAAAATAGTTGTAGTGCTGGCAATGCTTCGGAACTTTTTTTCTCCGAGTGAGGAAATATAACGGGCCTATTTGAAGTTTGCATAATCCAGTTAAATTCATACAACCCTTTTTAAGTGCTTTTATTGCCGATAAAAAAAAAAACACAATGGTCAGATTTCATTTTAACATTTAAGGTGGCTTCACTGATTTACTACCACAACTCACGCACTAAATAACATGAGAGAAAACACTTTACCTTAAAATTTCCAGTAGCTGTCAAAGGAGCTACATGTTTACCCAGAGGAAAAGAAAATTTGAAAAGAAATCTCAAAAATTTCTCATTTACTTCTCCTAGACAACTATGAGATCTGTGTGACACCAAACTGAGAATAAGGTTTATTGCTCCTGTGTGTCGTCTTTTTCTCCTGAGCAATAAGATGCACTTAATCTCAATTTAGTCTCCCTTTAAGTTTTAGAAGAGATCTCAACTAGCTCTAATATATTTCTCAGTTTCTCAACTAGTGTGTCTGTTTGTGATCTCAGGCAGAGAAATCAGAGAGCTCTCTCTATGAACTCAATCTACTCCCATCCCAGCTTTAGTTCATGCATCTCATACTAAGCTCAGACAGAGTAAATGAAGAGCTCTCCACACGCACTCTTTTAATTCTCAGACTGACTTTATTGTGATTCACATATTTTTTAATTATGTAGAATGAATTGCTTGAAAATGTATGATTGTAGTCTGCAAAAGCCTTCTGCTTTCATATTCATATTTTTATGAATAATTTTAAGTATTCCACTGCAAATAATTCAGTTTTAATATTATAATATTTAATATTTAAGGTCATCAACACATAACACATTATCATCTAATGTCCCTTCAACATATTCAGGTAGGTGATCAACATAGTATCCATGTGAAAAGGCTGTTCAGGCTTTGGTCCAACACTAAGTCCAGAGTGATGCATCTCACTTGTGTGTCCATAGCATTGGGATGAATGGTTGGCATTATGGAGGTCACACAAATTTGTGATCAGCAACATCATCAACTTCCAGATTAGTGGAACTGGTCACTTGCTCAGTGCGGCACTCATCTGACCTCCAAAAAAAGATGTGATATATTTTAGCAAATTTGTTTTTTTAAAAATGCACAAAAGAAAACTACTGGCATATAATAATCATCACTACTAACGTCTATTTCTGTTTTAACCATTTTATTATTGGGGTATTATTATAGTTAATGAAAATGAAAATGAAATAAGATGATATTGAAATAATGAAGGTTTAAAATTAATTTCTGTTAGGCTAACTGAAATAAAAATAAAAACTAGGTTTTACAAAACTCGAGAAGTAACTGAAAATGTAATGTATGTATACAAAGCTAACTAAAATAACCTCAACTTATACAGAAAATTATTAAGTAAATTAATTATTTGTAAAAAGTGTAGCATTATCACTCACCGGCTAAAGAAGCTGCATCTTCATCTTCCACAAGCTGCATTTGGTGCTAAAAACGGGAACTTTGAACTATGTAGAGCAGGGATCGGCAACCTTAGACCCTCAAAGAGCCATTTAGACCTGTTTCCCACAGAAAAGATAACACATGGAGCCGCAAAACTCATTTGACATCTTAAATGAAGATAATACTGCATATATCTTTTTTTACCTTTATTCTATGTATAAAAAACTAGAGTGTGTTGCATTCATGAAATCAATGAACTGGTACAGAGAGCCAACTGGTAAGCCACTCTCGTCAACAGAAAAGCAAATGACTCTTCCCATGTAGCACGTGTTCTGTTTTCTTCAGACACTTTTCTTTTCTTGGAATTATTCATGGTTGGCTTACTGGGGGTTGAAAAGCTCAATCCACACATGTTGTGACGCATATTTTGAGCGACCAAAAAAAGAAAAGAAAATCAGAAAATAAACATGTTTTATTTATTACATATAATGTTACAAGAGCACTATAATCTTCAAATTTTGAATTACATTTAAAAAAAATAAATGAAAAAAAAAAACTTTTAAATTGATACTTATTTATTTTCCAAAGACACAGGGAGCCGCAGCAGAGCCATGAAAGAGCCGCAGGTTGCTGAACCCTAATGTAGATGATGCAGCCCCAATGTTAACATATCATTGGAAGAGAGCACCATCAGTTACAAATGCTGCATCGTGATTGGTTAATTCATAACAGAGGGATGACTAAGTCGTACCTTAATGTAACGTTAAAGCGTGGCTCACACTACAGGAATCTCGGGCTGATTCTACCCCGATTGGGCCCTCCTGACGATCGGCCCCAATGTTTGGCCCAGATTATCATCTAGTGTGAGCGGGTGATGGATCAATCTTAAGCCCCATGATCGGCCCTTCCAACAATTGGAGCCCCCTCAATAATTTTCAAACATATTTGATATGTATCGGGATGATTATGCCACTTACTTTCGCTGAGGATGACAATAGCCGATCAGAGAGAGCTGCCTACGAGGGACCGGAAATGAACATCAGACGAAAATGGCGACCACAAAGGAGCAGGGTGTACGGGTGTGCTGGACAGTGGAGATGGAGGACATTCTTGTCGACCTGTGGCAAGACCACGAATGTCT
>JAPZDV010000025.1:26274668-26288066 GCA_029814665.1 Acanthurus lineatus
GCTTACATATAGTTTAACATATAGATTTATCTTAGCTTTTGCCGCCCCCCCCAACCCAACCCAACCGGTGCCATCAGATCCCGCCCACCTCTGAGTCTGGATCTGTCTGAGGTTTCTGCCTGTAAAAAGGAAATTTTTCCTTGCCACTGTCGCCAAGTGCTTGGGAATTGCTTTCAATTGTTGGGTTCCTATAAATCTAAAATATAAATGTATTTATAGTGTGTGCTCTTGACATGCTCTATATGTAAAGTGTCTTGAGACAGCTTTGTTGTGATTTGACACTGTATAAATAAAATTGAATTGAATTGAATTGAATTGAATTGATTGTTTAAGTGTCCTCACAGTGTTACTGAATTTCCTCATGTGTGAACCATAGAGATATTACAATGTGCATTTTGTGATATCAGGATTTAAACAGTTCTTAATACGGTCATGGTAACTACTGTTACATTATGCAACTTGTAATTTCTGCTTTCTTTTCTTTTTATTCTTGCAGCTTACATCATGTGCTGTAGTGCAATTGAGGGCTGGACACCAGTGGAGAAAAGTAAGATAAAGAGAGCCTTCATCAACAAATGCCACATTAGGGTCACAACACTATTGGCATAATGAGAGACATTTGTTGATCATGTTCAAAATAGCCACTCTGTTCAAAACACACACTTGTCACTGTAAGAGACACTTGCTGTTTGAATTTGTAGTTAAGATTGTATAATGATATTTTTAGAATAGCTTTTACTGTCTGTTAACTTTATTAACATTACTGTTAACGTTATTGCAGCTATTTTAAATAAAAATAGTCATTGTACTTTTTGTTCAATGCTTTTAGAATTTTAATAAAGAAGATTAAGATTCAGTCAGATCCAGATTACTTTATTCATCCCAAAAGGGAAATTCATTTGTCTATCAGCTCATCTGCCGTTTGCTATAGAATTATAAAGTCTAATGACTGTGTGTACAGAGATCCTCTGTATATCTCCGTCCTGCAGTGAAGAGAGAGGAGCCTCCAACACCGTTGTTTCTTTGGTCCATCAAGATGTTATGAAGTGGATGATAAGTGTTGTTTAGAAATGATAAATCCAGTCAGGTGGGAGGAGAGGGTCACATGACTGAAGTCTTACTTTATTTTATTTTAAGTGCCTCAGGATGTTAAGTCTGTATCCTGGTAATAATTTAATGGAGAACCTTACATGGATCTTATTTGTTCCAGCATTTGTAAGGTGTGTGTGTGTGAGAGAGTGAGAGACTCACATATTGCTCCATAGTAGCTCCAGTATTGCTCATTTTCTTTTCCAAAGGAGAAATAAAGGAGCCTTTAAAAAACACAAATTGAGATTAGCAAGGTATCTCCATTAGGTCTCAAGTATGACTCCCTCTAAATATTCGGTCTCACTTATTTCTCATAGTGAATTTTAGGAGAAACATATGAGAAACATTTTAGACAAAATAGAAACTAAAATGAGGCTGAGATGAGAATCTCAAATTTTTCTCCCGAGCCATAGAAGAGCAAGCTTTGAACAGTAAGATTTTCCTCTGGGTACTGTGTGCATACAAACATGCACATCTGTCATAGTGGCACTTCAGTACTAATAACAATAGCACCACACCCCTGCATTTGTAACTCATTGACTCAAGGCAAGCGTCATCCATTAAATACACTTCCACAAGCTGGATGCCCTGCTGTGATGGAAATGCAAATCACTGGCATGCCGAGCCACAAATGTGTACGGGAAAAAGCCAGTTCAGTTCACACCTAGGTGCCAAACCTGGGGAACTCTGGGAAGTTGAGTTTACTGTTCTTCACCTGAGTTTCTGAGGGTCTCATCTAGGACTCATATTCAGGCCAGATTTCAGACTGAGATGTGATTTGCAAGGCCTTCCTTTGCTGTACTCACACAGTGAGGTCCCAATTATTAATAATAATGGTAATCTTTTTTTGTTGTATTTGTTAGCTCTAATGATATGATATCAATCTTCTTTGATGACTAACTGTGTGTGTGTGTTTTGTTGTGTTTTTTTTCTGCAGAGACACTGCCATCTGCCTGTATTCCTCATTTTTTATTGTTTTGCTGTGTTTGGGATGTATTTGGTGGCAACCTTGTTTGTGGTTGTGCAAATAAGTTGTGACCCGCCATGTAGAAGAAGATACGATGACAGCAGAGAAGCATTAACATAATGAGGCGAAACGTGGAGAGTTCTAAAACCAGAGTGAATCTGGAGATGGCCTATTTTCTGTTGGACAGATCAGTGCTGGCGATTTGCTTAGTCTGCTAACATATCAACATTTCCATTGCATCAAGTAAAGCATTCTTACATAGCTTACAGTAACGCACAAACTAATTTCTACTTTTAAACAATGCCACTAATTTCATGTTCAATAACGTTGGAGATCTTTAGCGGTGACTAGCTTTTGTTTAGTTTTTGACAGCTATTCTTATAAAATTTTCCCCCAGGAAGGAAAGTGTTTATTGTCATTGAGGTATAGAAATTGCTAACTGTCTTTTCTTTTTTTTCTTGTGTGTGAGTGCTGTAGGACCGGCTGGGCCAGTGGTTGCCAGTCCTGTTCAGGGCTCTGGTGATAGGGTCTCACATCCCCCCTCTCTTCCCGATTGTGTGGGTTGGTAGTTTGTTTTGTTTTGCACTGCCCTCACTGTTTTGTTTTTGCCCTGTTTGCCTTATTTTGCAGTGTTTGTGTGTGTGTGTGTGTGTGTGTATGAGGGTGGAGTGGGGGGTTTGTCGAGTGCTCTAACCCAGTTTGACATTTTGCCCCCTCTGCAGCCGCGACCAAAGCTGGCCGTAATATAGCCCTCATTAAGAGTCTCCTGTTTTTTTTATATTATAGATTTTAATAAATTGGTATTTTTTTATAGTTATTGATTTTATGGTTTGAATTAATAATAAACATTGTTATCCTGGGGGAACTTTTTGTCTCTGTCCATCATTGACCATCACTCTGTCATCTTGGGTACTCAAAGGGGTTTTATTGCCCAAAAACTAAGGTGTTCCACCGTTTGGTCATACATATATGCACTTTTAGCCTAATAGTATAGCATAGTAATAGTAATTGGATAATGTTAGCTTTCTGATTCACAGCTAAGTGAGCTGAGTGGAAAATTTGACATCTTCTGTTATCAAGTCATATCAACGATTGATCCTATGTTCTGAAGTGTTGAGTATTCTTTCCATGACATTAGAACTTAATAAGATAGCAACTAGTCTTAGATGGTGAAGGGACCGCATTTACATGGCACCTCTCTAGTCTTCTATAGCATGTCATCTAAAATCTGTTGTTTCAGGCTTTCACCAGATTTTAGATGTTAGCTCAGGGATTTGCTCCTATTCAGTCTTGAAAGCATTGAGGTCAGCACAAATGTGGCTGATAGGGCCCTGGCTTCCATTCTATTCCATCTTCCAATTCACCCCAAAGATTTGGGATGGGGTAGAGCTCAGGGTTGGCTGGTCAGAATCCTCCAGAACAAGGTAAGAACAGTGAGGGGCTAATTACAAACTGTTGATGCAGAGTTGGAAGAAAAGTGTCATCTAAAATTGCACTGGTTGTTGTCTTAAAATGTATTATTAATGGAACTAGGTCTCCTAGTGCTGTAAAACAAACTTCAAAGGAGTAGAGGGTTTTACAAAGAACAGTAGATATTAAATTTTTTGGACAGCTGGATGGTTTCATGTGTGACTCAGGGTGCTTTCACACCTACCTTGTTTGGTTCGGACTTTCAGACTGATAGAAACAAAAGATACAGTTGTGAAACCTCCTCCGGACCATTGTCCAGAACAAACAAGAATCTTGGCCCAACCAAAAGAGGTGACCCTCTAGGTCACAGGCTAGCTAGGAAATGGAAAACCAATATAGCCATTAACAAAACAGAAAATAAGCTGGGGAAGCACATGGGGAGAAGACGAGACCAATGCCTGACTGACATTTGGTCTGAAGACTTTATAAAGGGCCACAAGCAAGGCAAACATGGTACAATCAAGCTACAAAACAAGGCATTTTCATCACGCTGACATCAGACACAAACACCAACAAACCCATCAATTTAAAGTATAGAGACATGCAACCCACGTACTTGGTGACAATATGAGGTAGGTTTGTCATGAGAAGTCTGTTAGTCTGTTTGCATAATTGCAGTGTGAACCTGACTGGACCAAAATGTGTGTGTAACAGTGTAACAAAAACATGAACCTTGGTTCTGTTTCTTACATAATATTTAAACAGAAATCATTTTTTTAGACACTATTACCGAAAAATAGATCCCTTCAGTTATACACTTGTAGGTAATTCCTCTGTGTGGTGAGGTACAGTTTGTTTATTGTTTATCCTTGATTTTGTAAATTTAAGATGGGTGGCACGATGACTGGCACATTGTTCAGTTTTGACTAACAGAAATATATTTGACATACTGATTGCAAAAACAATATTTCAATTCACGTTTTATATAATAGACAAACTCAGTATGAATGACATATAAGTTCCTTTTTATTTGAGTGTAACAAATGTTAAATCTTTTTTTCCCTTTTTTTCAAGGAAAAATGATTAATGTCACTTTTAACTTTCAGATGAAAAATACTGCAGACAAGGTTGTTTTATTCTTTGAATAAAACACAGAGCTGCTCTGAATCATGAGCCCATAAAGGAGAAGCATCTATTTGGTGTGTGTTTGTAATCACTGTCAGACGGCTGTGACCAGATGGCAGAGATGCTACTTTGGACAAACTCCAGAGCCACTTCTGTTCTCTGAGGAGATTTCTCTGTGAAATCTAACCTTGAATCTGCCAAAGATTTTTCCCAATATCCACATATGCCCACAAAAAGTTGCTGTTGGCTTTGTTGTTGTGCTTTCAGCAGCGTATTCTCTCAAGTGAAAATCATTCACCTTCAGTGATCAGCTTGAATGTCTGCCATCAACCTACCCCAGGGCTTCTAAGGAACTGGAGAGGAGTCCAGAAAGTGTGTGCTTCACACTACACCTGAAACAGATAATACACTTTAGAAAAAAATAAGGCATTTTCCTAAATGTTCCAACTTTCCTGTAACAGGGTTTTTGAACAGTTTTCCCTCCAATCCCCCTATAAGTGATATATCCAAAATTGCTCCAATTTCCCAGGCAGCTTTACACTCCAGCAGAATTTTATCTGCACTGAACGGGACTTAAAAACTTAAAATCAAAAATGTTTTTCTTAAAGGCAAGTGAAGTCAAGGTTGTTTGGGATGACTTATTATTTTAATGACGCAGAGCACTCTAAGTGACGTCGCGATGGGGTTTCATGCCTGTCCTACAGAGTCCTTGATTAAAGGTGCCGGGAGAAAGCAATAACAGCAAAGCTGTGCTCCAGCATTAAACCCTCTGAATTAGAGAGGAGCAGACAGAGACAGAGGAGACAGAAGGCTTATTGTCACATGCAGCCATGTTTAGCATTGAAACAGCCTTCTTGTGACAACTGTTCAACCCTTTGCCTGCCCAAATGATTTGGCTCTGTTAAACATAGATTTGGATTGCAAAAACATTAAAATGAAAGAATAGCTGTATTTCCCGTATATTAGTGGGAGTGCATTTCAGTGTTTTTTGTTTGTGCATGTTTTGTTTGTGCTTTTTTTGTTTTGTTTTTAACTCAATATCCCTGCAGATATGGTTAAGATATGGTTAAATGTTGTGTAGATTTTGTTTACTGAGAGATCTATTCTGTTTCAAGAAGTGTTACGTTCTTTCAAACCTGACACTTACATGTAAGAGCTATGGCAGAAATCTAAAGCTTGATCTGTTGTTCTACCTTCTTGGGCCACAGCTCAGCTTTGGAGAAAACTCCCATAGCCACCATAGTTTATGTGCGCCTTCCTTTTCCATGAGAGAACACACTTCGAGGATATACATTTACAGAGATACCATTAGAAGACCACAAAATTGTGACTTGTAAGCTTGGGCTACTTGTGTTTTTGTCTAGAGACTTCTGATGGTATAGCTTGTTCAGAGTGACAATGTGAATGAAATTAAAATGCCTTATATTTTAAAAACTTTATACTTAATGCTTTGGCACTTTAACTTTAACACTGCTTGGGATGGTTAATTAATTAATTAATTAATTAATTACCCTAGAGAAATCAATAGACAGGCGGCTGTGATTCAGGTTGTAGAGTGGGGCATCCACTAATTACAAGGTTGACCACTCTTCCGATCCACTCTTCACTTTTACATGTCAGGGTGTCCTTGGACAAGACACTGATCACAAAAACTGCTTGTGATGGTCAGATCAGCACCTTTTATGGTAGCTGCCATGGAAGAGTGTATATAAAATTAAAACAATATATAAACATGCAGCCACTTAACAGACTTTTTTTTGAAAAAAGTTTTAAAACCCATCAATGATAGCAACTCTCTTCCGTCTTCACAGTATTCCTGTCCCACTCATCACTCCAACAGTGAGGGTGCTATCAGGTGCCAAATATCATGCAAGTTGTATTTTAACTGTCAGTTTAATAGCTGTATACAGCTGTTACAGAACATTTGCATAACAGAAAGATTGTGTTCTAAGGCCTATAAGTCATAAAAATGAAGTCATCAATTGTAAAGATTACATCTCTGGAAAGTGTCCATAGAGACACAGCCCAAATTTTTATGCAAGCATTTTTCCTAAGCAATAATGAACATTTGGCCCATCAAATAGCTGAATGTCTTGTTTCCTTTTTCTGCTGAGATGTGGAGGGTAAAATGGAGGCTGAAAAAGCTCTTTTCCTTAGTCTTTGGCATGATCAAATACTCATCCAAGCAAGAAACAGCTAATGATTACCATAATCACTCAGTCCCCAGAGCACTCAATCACCTCCAGTGGCAGTTTATACTGCAGAAGAGCAGACATGACGGAGAGGAGCTTTTGTAGTCCATAATTGGCTGTAAATAATGTATGCATTACATACATACATATATACATATATACACTCATGCATGCACACGTGCGCGCACGCACACACATACAAACACGCATACATTTATTTATAATATTAATATAAATATAAATATATACAAAAGCAAGACATTTCATAAAGCTGTTTATGTCTTATGAGATCTCCATGTTTGAGAAGGCAGTAGTTATTATTATTCCTACCTCACATGCAGGCCTGAATATCCACTTAAACACTATTAAAAAATTATATAAATGATATAATGTTTCTTGACATTTCTCTTCTTGGTAACAATAGAAGAACAAAAAGGTATTTGGAAAGTGTGCAAGTTGTCCGCACTCCAACATTATCAGTGTTAATGTCAAGCTAATGTCCCAAAAATACCCTGCTCTGCCTTATTTGACATTTTCAGAGCCATTTTTTATGTCAGAAAATACATGCTTGAGGGTGCATCAGAGAACAATTCCTCATAGAAATGAGCCAAGTAAGGCTTTTTTCAGTCCCTGTGGAGAGATTTATTTATACAACTGTCATCTTACTCTGTTGTAAAAACACACAAGCTGGTCTGTGTCTGCAGTGGCCCCCCAGGAGAGCTGCCCTGTACTCTTCGCATCCCTGGAGAAAAGAGGTCATGATCCAGGAATCCTCCTTGGAATTGACACATAAGATGGCACTTCTGCTGCCTGTCTTACTGCTCCAGGTTTTTTTACACTCTCAAGCTGCAAATTAAATATAGCTGGAAAAACAAACAAACCTTAAAACAAACCTCTCTGTGATCCCTCTGTTTTTCTGGAAGAAGAAATAGCTCATCTCATGTATTTCTAGCACCTCAGGCATGACAGAATTCCGGGACAATGGTCACCCGTCACTCGCTTGTCAACACCAACTCAAAGACAGTCTCACACTTCCTTGGAGCTGCTCAGACCCGCTGATAAGAACTCATCCTCACTTCAGATACAAAAACTTGTGGCTGCTGCATTGTGTGAAGCAGTCACCTGCATGAATCAATCAGACTTCTGACTTCAGTCCACTTTTCAAACAGGTGGCAACTTGACAAATTTTCTCCTTTATTTCCAGACTGCAAATCTGACAAGTGCAGCTTTCTCGTCACTTTGTCACCTACTAGAAAAAGAAGAAAAAAAGAAGATGGGTGTGGATTTCTTTTTTCTTTACATCTTGTTTGTTAAAATATGTTGTTGCAAATCAAATTGTTGTGGTGTATTTCTTTGTAAAAATGTGTGCCAGTGTCCCATACATCAGTCACCACACTGTAAAAAATCAAACCACCTCTTTTTAGTTTCTGTTCACTCCATCAAATGAGTTCTGAAAACAGCAATATTAGACTTGTTTTACTTAACCAGCCTTATCAAGGCATATGGTGTGAGCTATATACCATCCTGTTAAGTTAGGTAATGTTTCAGGATTAGTAGTTCACATTTTTACAGATGTCAGTGTGATTTGTGTAGAGGTTCAGGTGTCACTTTGAATACTGTGTGAGGGTATTGTTTTATGGTTTTCAAGTTCACAATGATGAGAATGAAAAGGAATCAACTAGTGCAACAATTTTGCCCAAACATGTTTTTAATATTTTTTAAGTCAATGGAGCTTAAAGAAATTAGAGATTTCTGCACTCTGATATGTAATTGTTTGTGGTTATCACTTTAGTATCTAATTGCTAAGCATTGTTTTTATGCAGACTAACCCTGCTGAAGCAAAACTTCCCTTTTAGACAACAAAGTATATCTTAAATGATCTTGTGTTTTAGGCTTTGATTTTTTTGGGTGGTTTGTGTCTTTTTGTGGAATTTGTTGGCATTAGGACAAAAAATTAAAACATCTCACCTTCTTATATAAAAAAAAGTAACTTGCCTGGTTGCGTTTGCTGTTATTTTTTAAGGAAACTCAAGAAAGCGTTTGCTGCCACTTTTGCAAGACCACTCTGCTCTTACTTTCCTTAACATTTTCCTAGCAGACCCTTTGCCTTTCTTTCAGAGTTGATTTAAAACAATGTTCCCCCACACGCACTGATCAATGCTATCTGCTAGCTGATGAAACAGGAGTGTGATTGCCCATGGAAACACTGTGTTTAGTTCCTTATTAGCATGTAAGGTAGAACTCCCGGCGGGGGGTCTACTTCATCAGCTCTGACTGAAACTCTCAGCAGTATCTGTGGGGTGGTAGAGCCTGTCAATGGGTTCTCTGACCTACCTGCGAGGCTTTAGAAGCTCTATATAAAGAACATCCGGATGCTTGTAATTAGCAAGGGAGCTACAATACTGCAAACAAGATTTAACCATAACATACATATGACTCTTTGTTATCACCATATTTATCATAACTCAGTTAATGCACCGCACTTTATATTTCACTGCTTGTTGTTAGATCTCTGCCTCATTAAACACTGACCTCTAGTCTTGTGTGGAAGGGTGACTGGGCTGGTAGACACTGCACATTAGTAGTGCTGAATTATTAGTACACATGTATGGGCTATACACTGCATTTATAGATTATTTAAATGTTTTCTGTCAAGTGATTGCTTGTGGTTGTGCCAATAATGACGTTTTCTAAAAAAGCAGAGGAGGAAGTAGCATGTCATTGGCAGAGCTACAAGAGCTCTTAGGAAGGAGGTTTGGATGGATGGCTGGGTCATCAAAATGTCAGACACTAAAATTGGAGACATCCTTTAGCATCCATGTGTCTTGGCAAAAGTTTACAGTTGTTTATTTTAAGCAAAACTGTGACTTCTTCCTAATCCTTATAGAGTAGTGTTTGTCTTTAAACTAAACCTGATGACAGATCAGAACCCTCAAGTCAGTTTTGTCATTACGATCTTATGCATTTTGGAGGGCTTTGACATAGAGTGTTACACTGTCAATACAGGGTAAAAGTCACATGGTAATTTATTCATCCTTGCCTGGCCTAGATGATTGAAAGCTTGTAAGGGCTGTTTTTGGAAGGCATTGACGTATTACCTGTCTGTCTTGTAGTTTGGAGGACTTTTGAAAACTGTCAAATGTCTGCATGGGTTTTTTTTTGGACAGCAGGTTTTTAAACACCTAAATTTTGTTAACGATGGACACTAGGCATTCCCCTATAAAGCTTGCATGATGTGCACAGTTTTGAGAGTTGGAGCCACATTTTCTCTCCAAAATTTGCAGAAGTTAAGTACTTTATGGGGAAGGACTCGTTTTTATACTATGCTATCAATGACACTTTCAAATTTGCTCTGTAATAATTTTATTTCAGTCACAGTTAAATGGCAACACTTTCTTATCCTTTTCATCATTATTCAACAATTTTTTATCTACCTTTAATATAATAAATTTACATTACACACCATAAGGCAGTAACAAATGTATCTATTGACTATATTTTTGACACTATTGATTCAATGCCTTTGTGCATTCACCATAAATGAGTGCTTATGTATAATGGAAGGGCCTTCTGGAACAAGGTAGTGCTGACCATCATGCTGGAAACACATGACAGCATCAGTGTTTCACTTTATGTGTTTAAACAGTAAGTCTGAAACAGGCTAATGTTACCAGTAACTAATCCTCATGTGTGGAAGATGGGTTAAATTTTTTCATGGTCAGTTGTGTTCATTGTAAGTGAGGTTTTACTGCTCATAAAATATGGTGAAGTGATGGCTGTAGTGTGTGTTTGTGTGGCCGACATGTGAGCAAAAGAAGACAGACTGGGAGGAAACTGCTCTTTAGAGAAAAGGAACTGACCCCAAAAAGGGCAGTTGTGTTTCCTCAAGAACCATTTTTTATTTGCATAGGGGCAAGTATGTAGCAGTGCGCTGTGGCTAATTCTGCTGCCACTGCCACTACTGGAGATATGTTATTGCATGTTATTGCATGTTTATTGAGGAATGGAAGAGAAAAAGTAAAAATTGCTACTGCCACTGTAGCTCTGTTATGAAACAGTTGCAAGCAGCTTAGCTCGTACATGAGGAGGTGAGGCTTGTCTTTGGAAGGACCTACAAACACAACACAAAGACAAAAGGCAGGAGGAGAGTTCAGCCTGGAGGCAATGCTACTTTAAAATTTGCTAGCATTTCAAAATTACCAACCTTAGCTTTAAACCACTGTAAAGTTTTATTGGGGAAATTAAATCTGGATAGTCTAAGGAGAAGGATATTATGATTTAATCTGTCAAATGCTTTTTTAGGGTCCAGAAAGACTGTCCCAAACAGCAATTTAAACTGTTCTATAAGAAAGCAGTTAGCAGTTTCTGTAGAATAATGTGGACAAAGCCAGGCTGTAATGGGGGTAGAAAATAGTTTGATTTTAAATACTTTTGTAACTAATAAGCAACAACTTTTTCCAGAATCTTAGAAAATACAGGTAAGATGCTAATTGGCCTAAAGTTGGGTGCCTGATCAACTGTCCCTGACCTAAAAATAGGTGTGACTCTTGCTATTTTCCACTTTCTAGGAAAGATCCCACTGATTAAAATTTTAAGTTTAAGTTACTGGCAAGCTCTTCAAGCTCTTGCAGGAAATGAAGAAGTAATACATGAGTAAGGCATGAATGTGCGGGCAATTTGTTTGTTTTCAGAAACCAACTTATTCCCAGTTTAAGTTTGCATATTGTTGTAAATTTGCATACCAGCTTTATTATATTTATTTGTTTCCACATTGCACAACAAATTCCTCTAGTCTCTGTGATTAATGAGACATAATAGTCAGCTTTTCATTTTCTCAACTCTTTAGTAACATGATTTCTCAGACTTTTATTTTTTGCCAAACCATTGTTTAAACAGCTTTCCCTTGCAGTTCCTAGTGTCAGATCAGCTACGACATTTGCATGGTTAACAGTTGGTAAAATTTGATAAGGTTTTTGTTTACTTACTAATTTTCTGAAGATGTTTGTTTGAGATAACTGTTCTGTGTGCTGGGTAAGAGAATTGACATTTAAAGGTCCGAGTCTGGTGCAGGGGTGATTGTGGGTGGAGATCCCCGGGGACTAGGGGAGCATCATTTAGTGATGAACCAGTCAGTTTGGGGCTGATGGGTGTTTGTGCTGCTGGAGCAAGATGGAAAGGTGGATTTGGGAGCACATGGTTGATAGGTGCTGTATGCCAGGTGTTACAAACCCAGCTCGTTATGGGGAAAGGGAAGTAACATAAGACACAATGGATGGAAATGACTGTGAATTAATTCCATTCAATTCAATTCAATTTTATTTATATAGCGTCAAATCACAACAAAGTTGTCTCAAGACACTTTACATATAGAGCAGGTCTAGACCACACTCTATAAATGCATTTATAAGCAGCGTATTTATTATAATAGACGTGGATATTAAGTGCAAACAGAAAGGGCCTGTTAAGTGAGGTCAAAATCAATAAACAAATATAACAAAAAGAGGACTCCTTAACAAAATGGAGCTGACAATCTAAATAATAACTAAACGGCAATAACTTAAACACCTCGCTCTAAACCAAAACCTAACTATCTACACGGTATAGAACAAACAAAAAATACAAGTTACCGACACTTCTAAGCCTAATGGAACTAAACAACGATCAAAACCTATAGTGAGTGCATTGAACAGAAAATCAGTATTTTGAAGCTCACCCTCAGCCCAATCTGGTATATACCGACGAGTCAAGACACACACTAATCATATGAAAGGCTAACAAATCGAGTGTAACAAGTTGAATGGTGTCTGCCGCCATTCTTGGTACACACCGGCATTAAATAAATATAAGCAGGCTGTGATTGGTGGAGCCTCGAGCCGACCAGCCGCACCAATCCTCCATTAGGGATCCCTTCGGCCGGGAGGACACGCCCACTGGTGACCTGACCGCTGGGACTGGAAGACAGACACACAGGCACACACATACACACACACACAGCGGAAGGGGAGGTCTAGGGCCTTACAGCTCTGGACAGTAACACCAGGTTGGCAGAGAATGCCAGTGTATCAGCTTTATGTTGATAGAGGCCATCCAGGCTGAAGTTGTCACTTCGTTGGTGCCACATGCAGATGAGAGCCAGGTGTTGAGGCTGAGCAATTTACCAAAGTGGCTCACTCTGCAGTTCATTGTGAGGATGTTAGAAGATGTAAACTCGATGATGGGACTGCTTGAGGACATTAAAGAGGGTGGTGAAGTCTTGTTATATTCCATTATTACTACTAATACAGTATTTACATCTGTAATAATACAAATGTAATAATAATAATAAAGCGTATTTGTAATAATATGCTGTACACCCACAACTGCAACCCCTGACATGGAGTGAACTCTATTGTGAAGTTTGCGGATGACACCACCATCATCGGCTAGATTTCAAACAATGATGAGTTTTCATATCGGGAGGAAATCAACCATCTTGCAAAATGGTGCACAGAAAACAACTTAGTGCTCAACGTCAGCAAAACCAAAGAGCTGATAGTTAATTTTAGAAAAAAGGAGGCAAAGACACACAAACCTGTCTACATCAGTGGAGCTGAGGTGGAGCAAGTGAGCAGTTTT
>JAPZDV010000025.1:26318497-26335846 GCA_029814665.1 Acanthurus lineatus
TTCGAGGCTGGTGGGTAAAGGAGGCCGAGCATTTGCAGTCGCTGCCCCAAAGCTTCCACTTTTAGTTAAATGCTCGCCTTCCATTGAAACTTGAAACTTTTAAGACAAATCTTTAAACATACTTGTTTTCAATGGCCTTTGATTGTTTTTAATGGTTTTGTAATTGTTTGTACAGGTTTTTATTTTTATTTTTACTCTGTGCAGCACTTTGGTCAACTGCAGTTGTTATTAAATGTGCTATATAAATAAATTTGATTTGATTTGATTTGATGAGCGACGCGTCAGAAAGAGGACCAAGGACTAACAGAGGTGTACCGCACTGCCTGTATGGACGATTTTAGGCATCATCTGCTTTTGTAGAATATTAACATTTTTATTGTAAATAATTTGTAATTGTGACCCTTGACTCTAGTTTTAACTCTGCTCACCCCTGATTTATAAAGAACCTGTTTTAGAGTCCCGGAGCTCTGCAGACCTCCAGGTGGCATTGTCGGGTTTTTTTAAGTTAGTTTTAGATATTTTTAAAGTATATTTTAAATAAATTTTAGTACCCTGTAACTACTTTTAATTAACATTTAGGTTCTTAGTATTTTTATAGTCTAATTTGTAGTTTTAATTAAATTTAATTTTAGGCCTCACAACACATCAACATCGCGACAATGACACGGGAGATGAAGCTTCTACTTCACTGGATCATACAGCTATATTTATTAAACATCTCATGTCATTTACTGTCTGTTTGCATTGTCCATTTTCATATTTAACCAGCAGATCACTGTATTTTCTTATTGTCTCTTAAGACATATTCAAAAGTCCACAAAATATGCATTTCTCTCCAAAGCAGTTTCCTTTTCAAAATAAACAAATTTGTTGCAATATCCCTTGAAGTCACTGTCCCAAAATCTACATAAAAATAACGTTATGACAAAACCTGCACTTGAAATGCACTTCCCTCAAATACTGAGTATTTTCTGGACTTGTAAGTGTCACAGCAACATGTAAATAGACATAACTTTTTTTACCTTTTAAGCTGACTGACTTACTTTCACAGCAACATGTATTCCCTTATTTATACTCAACGGCTTACTATTTAACCTGTTTTTAACACAGCTTTTAACACAGTTTAATCACATACACACCGATTAAACATAATGAAATATATCATGGAGCCAGTTCTTAAATCAAAAAAATCCTTACATCAAAAGAATGGAGACATGCAATGCCCCAAGCAAGCAAACATCTTCATCTATACTTATTGTAAGAGGCTTTTATGTACATTAATGCATATGTGGTGTACCCAAATATGTGTGATCACATTTGTTTTAGTTGCATTAAATAACTTTGTGTGATAGGCACTTAATATTTGCAAATATATTCTGATCATTAAGTCGAGCATTATTTTACATTTAGAAGATGTTTTCCTGTGTGAATATCGGTGAGTGAAGGAGAGAAATGGTAAGCAGAACCTTTGTCACTGTAGTCGCGCACCCCCCGGTTGCTTACTGTGGGCGGACTTCCTGTCCCCCTTCAGACGCAATCTGGAGAAAGCTACGAGTGTCTGTGTGTTTTTCCCTCTCAAAGACTCTCCCTCTGTTCCACAGGTTAGTAACGATTGAAATCGTTGTGTACCAAAAGCTTTATGTTTTGTGTAACTTTCGTAAATGACAAACAGTAATTTTGGGTGACTCACTCACAGTGTTATCGCGAATTCGTCAGCTCCCTTTAAATACAGCAGGCTCTCACAGTATCCTCTGTGTTAGCTTTATTCATTTATATTACCGCTCCATTTGATGTCAAGAGGCTCCTGATGTGATGTAATGTTTTATTGTTATAAGATGCACTAAATGTTGGACTTATTCTGCTAAAAATAGTCATGTTTTGATAAAATTTGTAAGTGTTTTAGGTACAGATATGAATGTTGTGATAAAATCACTCTCTTCAGGGTTTGAGAGATTCATGTTTACATGTTCACAGAGTTGAAAAAAAAAGAAAGAAACGCACTTAATGTAAAACATATAAGAGTTGAGGAAATTAAACAGACGCAATCTGGAGAAAGCTACGAGTGTCTGTGTGTTTTTCCCTCTCAAAGACTCTCCCTCTGTTCCACAGTTCTAGTTATTTTTGTTATTGTGGTCACCCTGCCCGGGACCCGTAACACATGCAATCACAAAAGAAACTTTTGTAGCAACTGTGTCAAAATAAAATAAGACTAATAAGTACTGTATAAATACCTTATATGTCTATGTGATGTATGACACAGTAATGAGTTGTAATAGGCTAGTGACCAGAAGTCTAGGATTTGCTCAAGGAGAGAGTGAACAGGAGACTGAGGTTCCTTTAGATGGTACCACATATTGTGAAAGACAGCAAATGACATTCAACAAATAAAGTGCAGTTATATACAGTGAATAGAAATTAATATGAGAACACTTAATAAGAATGGCTATTTGAGTTAAATCAGTGGTTATTCCTCAACTTACTTATGCACATTAAATAATCACCATGCACAGTAAGCAGATCCAGAAATGACAAATAGATATATCTCGAGAGTCAAGCAATTCAAAATCTCCAAAAACCCAAGTTCAGCACTAACACAAAAACATAGCCCAGCAACCCACCCACAGTTCATTGGAAACCCATGTCTGGGTTTGAGGCTGAGTCCAGTGGGAATATTGGTGAGAGAGTTTGTGGGGGAAATGTGTGTGGATGGTGGACAATGTTTTGTGGGCTACAGAGAGGCCCCTACCGGCCCGGCAGGAAAGGTGCGACTCTTCAACAATTTGCCAGTCTGTAGGCTCTAGGCCTGCTCCTTTAGCTCGCCATCGGGTCAAGAACCTGGCTTGTAGCTCATCTCTCATGCAGCCTCCCCAGTGCTCCTACTCAGACTGAACCACTTCGGGAAAATAATAACCACACACGATTGACTGTGCCGACCCATGTGACCACATGATGTCATAAGAGATCAACAATGATTGGCCAATTGGCCCACGTGACAGAAATACTGCGAAATTTGGAAATGGGTATAATATATGGGCAGAAATAAAGAGAAAGCAGGCTGCTCAGGATTTGTCACCTGAGTTACACTTTCAGTAATGTAATTTCAGTAATGAATATCTGTTGATACAGCGCACAACATCAGCATTTGGACACCACAATCCCATATATGTTCACTATTGCACTTACCTATCTTCAGACAGATCTCAGACAGTTCGCATGTGCCTCTTCGTCAAGGAAGTCAAAACTCTTTGGCCTATACCACTATCATCTTCGCTGCTGCTTTCCAAAATAGTGGTGAGAGCTTAAGCAAGGGTAAATATCATTTTGAATGTCACTTCTTCATCTCTCTCTTTCTCCTGTAAGACCAAGTAAAAACACAGAACTTTCTCCCTGCATAGGGAAGAAGATGAATATGGGAATCAACCAGTCACAGACTGGAAAAGGCTGTAGGTGGGTGTCTCAACCTAGCTTGTGCTTCTTCTTGGGATTTCTGGAGCGATTACTGGTTTTTTCAGATGACAAACAAGTGAATCCACCGTTTACTTATGATGGGAGGTTGCCAAGCTCTCTTCCAAGCCTTGCACTTCTGGCTGTGAGTCTTGCAGATCCTTGTGAGATTGTGAAATCAAAAGTTGAGATTCTACAGTTTTTTCAGACATTTAAATCATGTTTATATGCCATAGCATTGCAGAATTAATTAATAAAAACATTTTTAGTACCTTATTAGATGTGCCATGCCTGTGGTTGTACTAATAAGTTTTACAGGGTGAAAGCTGAGGGCAAAACAGTCCATTTCCATAAACTGGAGGTTGATTATGTAGACATAAAAACATTTGAGTCAGGCAAACTAATTGTCCACTAGACCAACACACTAATACCTGAAGCTGTGCCCTCTGTTTTTAAGGTCAGCTGATAAGACATGTCACAAAAACATCATATGACTCTTCTGCAGAAGACCGCAGAAGCAGTCGAAACATGCCAAGTTATTGAAGAAACACTCATTTTGTCTATCAGTAAGAAATATTTAGAAAAAGTGTCAATCCAGGGTACTACTCAGGAGCCCTCTATTAGACCTAGACTGCAACACTTTACAATAGTCACTATATGACAGATACTATCTGTTACGTTCTGGTTAAACACAAAAGGCCAGAACCCAATTTGCGGAGACGGAAAGGTATAAAGTTTATTTACAAAGTAATGAACAGAAGAACAAAACTCAAAATCGCCACTTGGGGAAAAAACTGCTGGGAAGACTTGGCAAGAACTGCAACGAGGAAAAGAACACAAGTTAACAAAAACCCAGACTTTTATAAATAAACAAAGTGCAACTCAAACTGTCACGTGGGACAAGTAACAAAGAAAATATTCTGCGACAAATGCTCAGAGAGAGAAAACAAAAATCGCCTCAGAAAAAGGTGAGGGAAAAAGTAACAACAAAACTGCCACCACAAGGGAAAAATTCAAATAATGATACAAAGTAGCAAAATAACTTACAACGGGAGTTTCTGCAGTCTGAAACACTGGTAGGAGGGCTTGAGCTCTAAGCATGAGGAAACACGTGTGGTCAAGAGAAGAAATCATCCGGCACTGAACTGCTGGCCGGGCAGACAGATAAAGGCCAAGCCGATGAGCCAAATTACAACCAGGTGTGTGAGCTCAGTGCCACCTGGCCCCGCCTCCTACCATGCCTCAGAGCTGCAGAAAAAAAGGAAACAAAACAAAAAAAAAAAACACAGAGCGAGGAAGGGGAGAATACACAAACACACACACTACAAAAAAAAACAATCACACAAAACCCCGGAACACAACAACTATCTGCTGATAGTCTCTAAAAACTGAGTACTACCTATTGCAGCACCTATTAAAACTTTAATTTTAATTTAATTCAAAGTAAAAATCAGAAGGGAAAGCAGACATTAAAAATAGGCTATATGTATTAGATGGACCCTTAAAAAGGTATACTACAGCACCTACTTGAAATAAACCAAATACAAAAACAGTGAGGTAGGTAAAAGAAAAATAATAAAAGGCTGGACTTTAAAAAAGCTAAATAGACTAATTCATGATATAAAAATAGGTAAAAAAACAAAAAAGAAAAATTAAAGCCCAAGATATTACTGGTACAGCATTACTATACAGTTCTATATGAAAAGAATTCGTTTATCAGTTTTATCACTAATATTACACTATACCATATGCTCATAATTGCAATTACAAATACAAATGGAATTCTCAGCCTGTAGTAAGAGGAATAATAAAATGCAATGTTTCTGTCCCTGCTGCTGTGTTTGTCACCACAAATGAGTGCAGTCTACTTGTGGAGGTGTTTAACACAACTGGTCTGGAAACCATCACAAAAAGACATTGGTTCAATGTACAGAACACCTTTGTCATTCCAGAAGTCAACCATCCTTGGACAATCCACAATGAGGCTGTACTGGCTGTACTGCCTTAGGTGACCAGGAGACTCTGGATATGACAAGAACCTACCCGTCGCTGGACATCAAGTCTGACTCAGTGGTGGCACAGAATGTAGTGTCAGCCACAGAGGTGAAAAACAGTTATTTGCTTGAGATGGATAGTCTGGAAAGGTGCCTTTCCAAGTTGAGAGACTATGATGTGACATATTGGTTTTAACAACTGACTGCTACCTATCAGTGCAGAAAGTCACGAGACAGAAATATAAATGCATACAGCATGAGTATGACCTTTGGCATATTGTGAAGTCTGTCAAAAAATGACTATGGCAGTGCCACAGTGAGGACTTGTTTGAGTGGATCAGAATGATCACAAACCACCTCTGGTTTTATGACACAATATTTGAGGGAAATGTGACAAAGTTAAAGGAGAAGTGGATGTCAATCCTTCATCACATAATGTGCTCCACTGGGTGACTGGTGAGATAATGACAAAGTGTGAGTGCCCCACCTACACACCTGAGGAACAACTGAGTCTTTGTCCATGGCTCCTCTCTAGCTCTGCAGCCTTTAACTATCTGCACAGGATTGTGCTTGACAAGCAGCTCTGAAAGAAACTGGAAAAAAAACACGCTGGGAATCCACACAGGACAGCTGAAAAGTCTTCACTCCCTGTACACAAAGTATGCCACAAAGTATGCCACAAAGTATAAGAGTAGGCCCGGTTACGACATTTGGTGCATATTTGAGCATGTACTGCATCGAAATAATTTTAGCTACAGATTTCATTCCAATAATTTAATCAGTTTTTGGTATCTTGTACTGTTTTTAGATATTACAGTTTTAGTTTTATAGTTTTCTTTTCTCCCTCTCAGATTATATAGTGGGTGTGTGTTGTAGAATTTCTGGTGCCTAGGGGAAGTCACATGACCAGCAGACTGTAAGAGTGGAGAAACGTAAAGAAAAAATTTGAGAAAACCTCCTCACAGATCCCACATGTTTGGCCAAATGTTACATAAACTAAACATATCTGAGTAGGAAATTTTTTTATCTTCCATTGGTGTTAATTTGAAAGCAGTCACACTTACACTTTAGACTGTAAGGGCCTCAGTTTGACACAAATTCCTTTTTTCCCACTTATTGATATAGGAAGAGGCAGGCAATGTGGATTTGGTGCTTGAACTTTGAGGGCTTTAAGATTCAAGTAATGAAAAAGTCATTCGGACAGGCCTAGGTTCAGGAGGGACATTGAGTTAAAAAAACATACAGCTATGGTCACTCAGATGGACATCCTCTTCACATACATTTCCAACATGAAGGCCAAGTGAAAACACCAGGTCCAGAGTATGACCCTTGCTGTGGGTGGGGCCTGACACATGCTGCTGGAAATTAAAAGATTCAGTCATAGATAAAAGTTCAACTGCTGGGCTACATGAGCCATCATCAATGTGCAAGTTAAAATCTCCAAGAACTAAAACTTTTTCCAGTTTTATAATAGATGATAAAAAGTCATTAAAGTCATTTAAGAAGACACCAGCAGGGCCAGAAGGGCGATAGATCAGGAAACAGTGAAATGTGTTAGAAGAGCCAACTTTGATCATTTGGGACTCAAAGGAGGTGAAGTGGTGGCTTTAATTATTAATTGATAGAGCAGAAATCTAAAAACAAAAACCATATGAATAAAACAAAAACCTTTTTTTCGTACTAAAGCAATCAGGTTGCCTCCTCTTTCACACATGCGCTGCATGAACAGTCACACAGGCACACCCACACACTCATGCTCACACTTGTGCACGCATGCTACATGATCAGTCACAAACATCCAGTCAGTCTAGCTCTAACTCTTGCTCATTCACTCTAGATTCCGGGAGATTGTATCTTCTTTGCAGGCGAATGCACAAGAATCCCAGAACTTCCAGGAAAGTTGGGATGTCTGATGTCTGAAATCCGTGAGGAACCACAGGGAACCATCTGATTTGGTACCGACCAAACAGGGGAACTCCACAGACTAGAACTGGGCCGGGCGAAACTGTATTGCATTAAAAACTCTGCCTCTTGTTTCAAGAGTGCGCGCTTGACAGAGTTAACGTGGTACATGTGCTATTTAATGGGCCGTGCGTTCTAAACATCAATATTGTGGGATAGAACAGTAGTTTGTGTCGGAACATCATTAGATAGTTCAGGGAAACGAGCCACTGAGGAGAGTAAGTCATGCTGTTGGTTAGGGGAGAGATGCTCCAGCCGAGACGGCAGGACCTGCAGCATCTCAGAGTTTGATGGTCGGGCAGTTTGGAGATCAGACGCGGGGCATTGGACATTAACACTGTGGACGAGTCGGAGCTAATATCCCATTTCCACCCCATGCAATACAGAACCATATCCACATGCAGATTGACCAGAGAATGGTAGGACAGAAGAGAGGATTACAGATCGAGAACAGGCAGTGTTTTGTATGATATGTACTCGACGCTGGTCTGCAGGATTTCAAGCCAGGGACACCAAGCCATCAAAAGTGAAAAGGCTTAAAACATTCGTCGAGAGGGTTGTCTTCACTGGAAGTTGGTGGTAGGTTCTGTTCTACTTTAATTGACTCTATCCCTTTAGGGATAGTAGGCTGTTTGTGTTTTAACTGGTCTTTGTGCTTAGGTGTGAGACAGTTAGCAATTACATGGCCAGTTTTGTGGCAATAGAAACACTCTCTCTTCCTTTTTAGAAATGTTACGAGCCTGAACCGGAGAAGAACTCTTCCTCTCAGTAGAGACACTACTAGGTTGCAGGCCGAATGCAGTTTTGTGTGTGAGCACGTACTTGTCAGCCAAAACAGCAGCACAGGAAAGAGAGGAAACCTTTTGTTCATTCAATTAAGTTACAATTCGATCGGGCAGACACCTTTTAAACTCCTCAACTAGCAACATCTCTCTCAGAGATTTGTAATCAGTAACTTTACATGAAGACCACCATTTGTCGAATAAAGTTCCCTTTTCCCTTGCGAACTCTACATACATTTGGCTTGAAATTTTTTTATGATTTCGAAATTTCTGCCAATAAGCTTCAAGCACTAATTTGTATGCATGAAGGATGGCTGCTCTGACATGCTCGTAACTAAGGCTCTCCTCCACCAAGAGTGCAGCCACAGCATCCTGAGCTTTGCCATGAATTTTACACTGCAATAGCAGTGGCCTAACTTCGTTGGGCCATTGCAAAGCAGAGGCAATGCGTTCAAATGCTTCAAAGTATGAATGAACTTCCGTTTCTTTAAATAATGGTACAAGTGCAATGTGTTTACTGATATCAAGCGTTTGAGAGGGTGCTGATGGTAAGAAGGTGGAAGGAATTGCATCGGTCACAACACGCCCTTGCGCCAACTCCAGCTCACGGAGGCGCACAGCCTTCTCGGCCTCGATTTCGAGCCACTTAATTTCAAGCTTTGGCAAAGTAAAGGGAGTTTTCGGTGGCTTACCTGCCAGTACACCTTTCTCGCTCTCTAGGCTAGGAGGCGCTCCCTCCTGCTCGAGGCTGCCCTCCACAGCGAGGGTGCAAACCAGCTCAGGCTCTACCTGCCCTGGCAGACTGACCAGCTCTTCTTCCACCAACTTAACTAGCACTATTTCTCTAAGATTTTTTTAAGGATTTGCTTTGTGTGTTTTAGGCCAAAATATGCAGCAATTTGGACCAGCTCATCCTTCCTACACTTGAGATAACTCACATATGACGGATTGGCCAGAAAATAATTTAAATCAAATCCCGTTGCCATGTTCACTGGCGATAATAACCACGATGTCAAATAAATAAATAAATAAAATACGAGCTCCAGAGACACCTTTAGTAGATAAAGATTTCCCGGAAGAGCCCTCACGTGTGTGACAAACCCGGCTTGTTATGGGGAAAGGGAAGTACTATAAAACACAATGGATGGAAATGATTGTGAAATTAAATATATTTATTTAATAAAGACACATGGGTATTAACAGAAAGGGCCCACCAGGTGGGGTCAAATCACTAAAACAAATATAACAAAAAGAGGACTCCTTAAAACAAAAATGGAGCTGACTAACTTAGTAATAACTAAATAATAACTTAATAACTAAATAACTTTAATACCTCTCTCTGAAACAAAACCTAACTATCTACACTGCAAACAAACAGAAATACTGGTGACCGGCTCCTCAAAGCCTGATGAAACTAAACAAAGATCAAAACCTATAGTGAGTGCAAATAATGTCAGTCTGTATTTTGAAGCTTACCCTTGGCCCAATTCTGATATATACAGATGAGTCAAAGCTCCCAGTAATCACACAGTAGGCTAATAAGTCAAATGTTACAAGTCAAATGGTGTCTGTCGCCATTCTCAGCACACACTGGTCTTATTTTACGGAACTTATGGAACTGAGAGGAATTTGTTTTTTCAAAACATTTGTTTTGAAAAACAAATGCCTCCTCTGTACAGTTCAGACTGGCCTCGATATCCAGTCACTAACCAACCCAGTGACACATCTTTGTTATGTAACTCCAACATGGCGATTTGCTGGCTAAACAACCAGGTAGAACTTACAAACTATATCTCTAATATCTACAATTTTGAAGGCCATTCGTTCCTGTGACATTTGATCCTAATGATTCATTTATACTCACACCACTAGCTCTTCTCACACAAAGGTGAACAGTGTTACTGCCCCTGCAGGTGAGGTTGGAGCTTTAGACCTCTACAAATGCCAACAGCAACAAGTTTAGCACCTGTACAACATCTTCTGGGACAGACAGAGAAAACAATTCCTCCAAACACTACAAGGATGTTAGAAGTGGCAATCCAGTTACCCAAATATCAAACAAGGGAGTGTTGGTCTCCTCAAGAACAAACAGCTGTAAAGAAATGAATAACTTCTCGGACTGGTAACTAAGACCTTCCTAACTAAAGACAGAAAGGTGCATGGGGTCAAGGTTAAGGTCATTAAACCAGGAGCGACTTCACTCTTTCTTCGGCCTGTTACAGAGATAGTGTTTCTTCTCTCTCCAGAGACCTAGGTATATGAAGTATTATGGGATGTTTGAGCGACATGTGGTCATGTCAGGTGGGAGGTGTTTCATTACAATTAACATATCAAAAGTGTTGTTTCTGCCTTTTAGAGTGACTTTTCATGTGTTTCAATTTTTCGTTGAGGTCACTTCATGAATCATGTCAGCAACAGGAAGTTATGTTGTTGTATATTTTAATTTGTTTCATTTTTATCTTTTATCCAAGATGCTTCTTTTTGGGATAATATGGTAGTCTTTTTAGTCCGCGAAACACTTTGTTGTTTTAGTACCATCATTTCTTATAATGTCAGTAAGTATGTGGACAATAGGAAAACTGTTTTCAGAGTCTAGATGTTAGGAAAATGTTAATCTGACTATCAACTTACATACAGTACATTTACCAAGGACGGCACAACAGATTAACTAAAAAGAACCCCATGACCAAGGAGCTCTACCAGTCACATGATGGCTTTGCAGACATGGATGACTTTATTGAATTTGCTTCATGGTCTAATCCCATGGATTTAATTTATGACAATATTATACAGAGAGCAATTTTTTTCTGATAAAATGTTTTATTTATTACATGCACCACTTGGGATCATCTGAGCTAATATCTTGTCAAAATGGCTCAAGGTAAGAGATTAAAATATCACATGTTGATTAACTTGAAACCTTAAATAAGGTCAAGTACAATTTGCCTTACTCCTTCACAACCTGCTAAAATGGGACTCACTTAAAAAAATCACATAATTCATTTGTGCAAAATAAAATTCCTTAGTTAAAAAATGTCAAATTTGCATTGCTGGTGTACACAGTGGTATCAAAAGGTACAAGAACAGCTAACTGTGCCAATGTTAAGTCAAAAAAATGTTGCCACTCCTAAATACGGAACTAAATATGATAAGAGAACTGAAACTCAATCATTTAGGAAAGCCTTAAAGGTAACCATGACAGCTTGACTGTGACTGTACGATTCCCTTTTTGTCTCCAAGGATCCCTTTTGTTGAGGCTATTCAATTATATTGTCCTATTTTAAATTATATTATATGTAACATGCTCCACTTTCTTTGTTTTCTTACATTTCAGTTTAGTTTCAAATTATAAAGTCTCTCTTTATGGATGTCATAGTGTGCTTGGAGTTTGTTTATGCCTGATGCCACAAGAATTATGCCTTTTACACTTATTTTTTCTGAGCTTTCATGTACCGAAATGAAAAGAACACTTTATATGTCATATGCAAATGAAAATGATTGATAAGTATTTTAGTTATTCTTTTTTTCTTTTTTTCTTTAAGACACATGTCTTAAGGGCACAACAACCTTTCCAAGTTTTGCTTGTAGTTAGTATGTACATTACACATTTAATACTAAAATATTGTAATTAAAACAAGGAAGCTTTACTTTTGACTTAATTTATCATTAATGTGAAAAGAAATGAAAGGTATGTTCTGCTGATGGTAAATTAAACCACAAAATACATGACTGGTTCCAGTTTGCTATGCATTAGTTAGGCATGGTCTCTCTGAAGATCCCAAAGGTTATTAGAAAAAAAATATCCTACCCAGCCACAGCCTGTTCACCTCAGTACATTTTGAGGAACATTTAGCAAAGAAGTGGGAGATTGAACCACTGACCTTCTGATAAGTAGATGACCTGCTGTATCTCCTGAGCCACAGCAAACCCCCTGCAACATTTTTTGTCAAAGGCTTCAGACATATAAGAATCATCATTGTATCAAGTTTATTAAATAAAGCTATGTAATCCTACTGTTAAGCCCTTTTTGACGCTGCTTTTCAAATCCATGTGTTTTTTACAAACACTTGTTTTGAAATTTAAATTAAAATGTTGGATCTGTGATTTAAAAAAACAATGTACACAGTTTTCTTCCACTTCAATACCACAAGAGACATTTGGGGTACTTCAAGGATCACCAACACAAATCACTGCTTCACATGCTGGTGGAGGTTATGCAGGAGGATTCGTGCATGGGCAAAAGGGCCATAAATCTAAGGGTGAAAGCAGTTAAACATGAATAAAGTCCCAGTTGATGACAGATAAGGCAACTACAGACTATGACAGATTAGCTCTTGGAGAATCACCTCTACATCCAATACTGAATTTCCATTTCATCACACTGATAAGAGACAAGTGATAGCAGATAGGGATCTGTGTCAACACAAACTAAATTAAAAATGTAGAGACTTTAGAGTTGATAGTGTCTCAAAACATAATGCAATTCGTTCTGCTAATATTACATGTTTGACTTCAGAGGCCACAGGCAGGAGGCAAAGTAATAGCAGCTGACTGATGATGAAGAGTGTTTGCAGACATAACAGAAATTAACTTTATTGGGTCTACTGGTAATCTCAAAACTATAATCTGCTTTAAAAACCTTAACCCCTGATTTTGCTGGTGAATAAATGCCTGAAAAATGTACTGTGTGTGGCAGAGGTAAGCAGAGGTAGAATCAACAATGCCATCTAGAGCCCATGTTTGACCAAGTTTGGACTTAAAAATGTCACACTGGTTCAAAAACACTTGACCAGAAACATGATTTAAAGTAAAGTGTGTTTCACATTGTCTTTGAGAGTATACATAACAGATAAATCAATTTAGAATAATAATAAGGGCTGCAATGCTTGAGCTGTATGTCCAATACTGCACAAGACTGTAGGCCCATTAACTCACTAATGAGAGTGCGACTGCCAAGTGCTAGGCTGAGCATTCACAACAGGGGGGACTAACTGAAGAGGAAAGGGTCCAGATGCTGCACATGACACATAAACACCCCAGACCATCAAGATGGCAACCTGAGTGCTGCTACAGTATGGTAACAGTATAGAAGACACCACCACTGGAGGATCGGCCTGCCCCAGGCTTAGGCCCAACAGCTTCTGTCCAGTGGGAGAAAACAGCAGTTAGTAGAATCACATAGACTGGGGGGACATGCAAAAAATTAATGCTGCCTAATAAATTAGACAGGCTTTTAAGTTTTTCTGGCACAAGTGCACCAGTGTTGCACTTAAGCCATCCTAACAAGACACCCTTTACCGAGCCCCATTAATGCAGCACAATGGTCAACTTTGATTATTCATTGCAATATAAACACACACACAAACTCACTCAGGTTGTTATAAGAACTGATACTTTGGTTCCAGGTCAATATCAGCACTTGTTTTTCTAAAGTGCTACAGACATCATGAATGCAATTCTTCTTGACTTAAGTGGGACAGCACAATTGCTTAAAATTGTTTTTTAATCTGCTGTTAAATGGTAGTGGAAGGAAAATAAAAATGGTAAGTTGTGGACGGAGAGAGTATACTTTGTGTTAAAAAGGCATCTTTGTGGATTCATTTAAAAAAAAAAAAGTGGCATGCAAACAATGTCATAGGACTTAACCAGATTTATTCAAATAATTCAATACAATTTTGGTCAAGGCATTACTAAAAAAAGCAGTTTCAAATTTCTAGAATATATAAAATCATACAACATTTCATATTTAATAAATTGTATATTCAGTTTAAAGGGTGTGTGTTTACATTTTTTAAGACAGCAGGCCTTCATCATTTGTGCATCATTGTCTGAGATAGTTCCTAATTCATTTACAGCATATGAACAAATTCAGGTAAGAACATTGTTGAATCCCAAATTTGTGTGTATGCCATTCATATGCACAGTTTGAGCACAGATGTGTGTGTATGTCTGAGTACATGCTGTTTGTGAGTGTGGCCTAATGGCCTCAGGCCAGTGGACTTCTTGGAGGTTACAGAGGAACCGAGAGGAGGACTTGATAAGGTAAGTTCTGTGTTAGACACTGGAGTACTGGAACATTAACAAATTTCTAGTTCACCAAAATAAGAAATTACTCATTATTTGACATTGATTTCTGTGGAGACTCGAACCCAACGTTACCTGTGCTTGCTTTATCCAAAGAAGTGACTAGCTTTATCACATCCCACAACTTAGGCAAAGCTCATACAAGCATTACAGCAATCTCTAAATTTGAACATTCAGGAAAAAATGTAGTAACTGTCAGTAAAATAAAAAAGCCTTGAGAGGGTGCTCAAGTTTGCTTGGACTGAACTGGCAAAAAGAAATCACCACATGCTTTACAGTGCACATGCAACAGCTGGTGTCAAACATGGATAAACAATTCAACTATGATCAGTGTACAGCACAGACTTATTACAGGAGATAAAGAAGGTTCTGGATCCTTGGCCTAGCAGCCCACCTTTGCCTAATAAATTTTTTCTTTAAAAATGTGTATTATTTTTAAAAAACACTTTTGGTCCAGTCAATACATTAGGTGGCATTAGGTATTCAAATAATTTCAAGTAAGTTTTTTTCAGTCAGAATAATAAATATTGTTGTTACTTTATTAAGTTCTCACATGTCTTTGTAATATGGTACAAAATAGACTGGTTTAAATTTACAAACAGAGAAAAATAGGCTACCAACAAATAGTGATAATATTTTATCATGAATACGATTGCATGCTACACTAAAAAATTATATGTAACCATCATGTTAACTAACATTTTCACAAATGTTATAGTCACACAGCCACACAGAGCCAGTCAGGAAGATTTAAAAGAAAAGTGCATGGCCAATGAGGATGAAACAGGTCTACTTAATTGTAAATAAAGTGGTGATCAGCAAGAACACTTAACATACAAAGGGGACACCCCATAGTGTTAGCATCAAATGAGATAGAGACTACCATGTACGTTGTAGCTTCAGCGTATTGTAAATGAGAGTCCAGAGTTCACCCTGTAGCTCCAATGTAGAACATCAACATGCCTGTTCTCACATGGCATCCTCTGTAATTCATGATACGTGGCAGTTAAATCTTACCATCAATTAGCAAAGTTCCTCCAAATATAAAAATTATATCAACTTTTGGTTATAGATATTGATGATAATTGTTGATGTTATGTTGACATTTGCATCCTGCAACTCCACTTTCCTTGAGGATCATGAGAAACTAGAAGATAAGCAACAGAGACCTGTGGTCTGTTATGTAACTTCTTGGCATTTCTATGACCCTGTATTACAGAGGTTAATCGCTAGTAAAAATTCATAATACAAAAATTCTAAATGAAATTATCTCTATGATGGTACAAAAAGTTCAAGACAAAATAGTGAAAGAAATCCATGAGGCAGAATTTTATTTGGTTATGATGGAAACACCTCAAGGCATTTTTAAAGTAGAACAACTCAGCCGGGTGCACCAATATGATACTTACCTAAATGATGAAAATAATACTCTGTTAAAGGTTATTGTCAGGGACCAAGTAGTGAGGCAATAAGGAAAACAGGAGATTTGTTGGAAAAGTAGGGTTTTTATTCACACACAAAAAAAAAAACAATACAAACCAAGAACTTAAAAGCTAGGCTTATAAAAGAGGTCAACAAACTAGAACTACCCTCAAAAAAGCAGCAACAAAACAAAATGTTAACTGAACAAACTGACCTCACATAATGAGAAACAAGGGAACATATATACTGGCTTGGCCAAACCAAATAACACACAAGGGGAAAACAAAATGGAAATCAACTACAACTAATACAAATGAAAACTAACTAAACCCAAATCCCCCCTCTAACATGACAGCACATGGTATGGCCTAGTAGGCAAGCTACAGGATATAATAGTCCTCCACCCTTGGCCACGCCTTTTGCCTCACCAGGAAGGGACCTCCCACAAGCATGGTAACTCAAAAGAACAAAGAAACAATGATTAATATAACAGAAAATTAATTTTGACCCTACAATGTAAAAATGTGTGCACTCCATTTAAATAGTGTAAGGCCAGAAGTAAATAAATGATTACATAACCAACAAACAGTGTGATGTGTACTTAATGTGGAAATGAAGTGTTTGGGGTGTAGCTGACTGCAAATGAAATTAACCTGTGTACTAAAGCAATGAGGTAAGAGTGGGTTCAATATTACCATTGCTAGCTGTTAACATGTGTGGCTGTGGTCATCACAGTTAAAATACCTTCAAGTTTCACGGGTTTCTACTCAGTCCACAATCAAAGCGAATCTGGTTTGTAGAAAGAAACTGTTAGATTTTTAGACAAGAATGAAGCATCTATCAATAAATGCAGAGGACAGCAATACAATGGCACAGCAACAGTGAGTGGTTCACACTCTGGGCTACAAAAATGAGTTGTGGACAGAGAACCTCATGTCATCTTTATTCATTGTGCATCTCATAATCAAAACTTGGTCCTGAGCGATGTATATCAATATGTGGCAAGGTGACAGCTGTGACAGCTAATGGTGCTGCCTAGATCTTTTGGTTCAGAATGTCTCTCAGCTACAAACTTAGATTTGGAAATGCTAACAATGTCTGTACAAAATGTCCATGCTCTGAAGCCAGTCTTTTTATGACTGCATTGACAAATGTTGCAGTTCAACCAAATCAAATGAAGGTTAAATAAAAAATAATCTGTTATCAATATTATTAAGACCACTTACAAATTCTGGAAACATGATCAAAACACATAAATTATCACCAACAGGTTGCAGGTTTGCTATGGTCATTTCAAACATATTTTCAGCACATAACGTGGCCAGTAAACAGTTGGGCTTACAAACACATTTCATTTCATTTCAAATTGTTTTTATTGAGTTTCCAAAAAACAGTGGACAGAAACAAAACAATATATTTACAAAGACAATAGACCATAGGCACAATTGCATGAATGCCATACATGTATCACATCTTCAGGGTGCGTCGGATATAGTATACATACATAAATACATACATACATACATACATATATATATATATATACATATATATATATATAGCATCATGAAGTGCTTTAATGCAGACTCTCTCAATTTCAGTGAGCTCTCGACGTTTTACCATTTTGAACAGGAATGAGGAATTTTAAAAACTGAATTCAC
>JAPZDV010000025.1:26351219-26370337 GCA_029814665.1 Acanthurus lineatus
AGTAAAGCAAAAGGGGCAAAGCAGCAGTGGTCAAAGGGGCAGGAGGACCTAAAAAGAGGGGGAAAACACAGTTAGCCAAGCTCATAATACTTCATATTAAACCTATAATGAAGTACCCTAATCACCACCTCAAGGTCTGTGCTCTAAAGAATACAGCAGAGCAGGAGGAAAGTCAACCCAGTACCTGGAGCAAGCAAACAAACAGCCACAGCAAGGACAGAGCATAGGGCAGGAAAAAGGGGAGAGGAAAGGCCTACAGGTGCCTTTTATTGCCAGGTCCTGATTAGGAGGTGGGAACATGGGAGGAGTCAGGCCCAGGCTGCATTCGTTCTCTCTTGCACTACTGGAGTAGTCCCACCACATGTATACTGTGAATGATGTCCAGTTTCCCACAGTTTCAAACAAAGATCCTTTGGGGCGAGTGTGTATTAGGGCTACCTGCTGCAGGTCCATGAGAAAAAATGAAAAGCCTCACAGTCTCAGAGGGGACAAAATAAACAAGTGTTCATCAGTTCAAAGCCTCAACCAGGTCATTGTTTTGGGGTTTCAATGTGGCTAGGCTAGGTAGCATGTAGATCTACAAGCCCAGCTAGTAGACAATTTGCAACAGTTTGTATAGCAGCAATGAGTCTAAAATTGAGCTAACAGCTGACAGTTATGTGCATGTGGCGCATAGGGGTTAACTGCATCTTGTTTTGTTGTTTTGCAATCCTTTATGGTAAAGTGACACACAAATGACACAAACCGTAACCTAGCTCTCATTGAAACTCGATCATCTGGTTTGTGATGGGTGCTGTTATGTCTAAAGTTTATTTACTTTAATTCAAACAGGGTTCAATTATCTATATGACTCATTTATGAGTTTAAGTAAAATGCTTTGGACCCTGTAACCATCTTATGATGTTCAGTGTTTACTTGTTCAACCTCCCTTGCATTACACTACTACATGTTCTTAGATAACAGTGTTCCAAACAAAGAGCAGATCAGGCCATTTATTCTCTATTTGTGATCCAACAAGAAACTGATGTGGTTTAGCTTATTAACAAACTTACTACTCACTTCATAAGCATTGCTCTTAATTTTCCAGTTTTATTTGTTAAAATTTCCACATTCAGGATAATGTTTTTACTGTATCAAAAATTCTGTAATGATCATAAAATATCCAAAGCTTAAGGAAACATGAATAGGTTATGGAGCATTTGCCAAATGTGAAATGCCAAATATTTTGTTCCAATGTGTAGACCATCTTTGAGAACTGCCCCCAGTGTTAATATCAGTGGCTGAAAATTCCATTTGCTCAGTGTTCATGTGTGGCTAGAACACTGCACTATGCAACATGCTGTTTCAGACCTGACACTACTCTACACAGAACCTGTGTGCTGTGCCCCCTGTCCTCAGCTGAGCAGCACTGGCACAAACCAGAATCAATGGCAATAATGTGTTCACAACCACACCACAATCTAAAGTTGGTTTTCTTTGTGCTAAGGGACTAGTGTAGCATCAATAGAGAGCTCATAGTCACATAATTTTTATGTAATGAATAAGGTGTGAAACCAGACAGAGTCAGTGACATAGGCATTATTTCTGCGAAGCCAAAGGAGTTCACAGTTGCTGATGATATTAGGTAATATCTATTGTCCTGTGTAACTGTATCATAATGTTTCATCCACTTTGTTGTGGTTCCCATGTCGGAGTCAGAGTCATGGTCATAGTCAGTAGTGAGGTCCAGCAGGAGCTCTCAGCCTTCGGTCAGCATTCCCAAACACTTGGCCTCAACATAGGCACAGTATATTCATTCCAGGAGAAAAGAACAAGTATGGCTCCCTTCTCATATACATATATACAAACTCATGTATCTGTATATATTTGTGTGTGTGTGTGTGTGTGTTTATTTTTTACTTTTTTTCACCCTATTAGAAAAGAGTGAATAAACAAAGACAGTGTGTGTAATACATGTGCACAGTTTTCCACAGTATGTCATAAATGCACACAGGCACACATTTTCTTTGTTGCCTTCATCTTTGACAAATTTACATATTCAGAAAGTACACAAAACACAGTGGGAAAAACACAGTTGACTTTCAAACGGTATTTATGGAACACACTGTATCACATACACACACACACACGCAAAATGTTGATGGTGCACAACCCCAGGTGTGTAATCACCTCAGGCCTGTGGCAGTCTATGCTTTTAGAGGTTTGTCTGACAGCTAGTTTTACCGTTTGATGAAGCGTTTCTCGACCATTTTGTGATTTGCCCACTGTGTGATTGCCTGCCTGTGTCTTTCCAGGGTGGTAGTAGAGGGTGAATTATGTACATCCACTTTTCTGTGCCTGGTTAAACTTGCTACTTTAAACTGAGCTATCACCCCAAAGCCCTAGTGCACCAAGCTGGGACACTCTAATAACTGCTCCCATAAATACAGGACAGAAATCTGAGGCAGTATAAAACACAACGTTATGAGAGGCAATCATTTGAAAGTGTTCAGGGCTTTGTGGCTTCAACATTCTGTCATTCTTTTTTATCTCTATGTTCCTGTCTGTCTCCCTTTTTATCCCAATTTCTTTGTTTTTATCTCCTTCTTTTGATTTGTCTCACTATTCCACTGCACGAGTTCTTACCTATATAACTGCAAGCACTGCTGCAGAATCTGAACTACACCTAAAGGCTTGACTGGAAAGGTCAACAAGCTGCTTAAAATGAGGAATAGTGCAGGAGAGAGAAGAGTAATCTACTCTCTCCATCTTTGCCTTCTTCTTTTCTTCCCCTCTCCTCCTTGGCTGCCGGCATTTCTATCCTCTTTCCTTTTTTATGATCTGGCCAGGTGTCATGCTTTTTTTTGCAGCAAGCATAGTTGTGTGTGTTGATTTCTTTGTTGATTTCAGTTGTTTTGTAATTTGTATTTGTTTTTATTTATGCATCTCTTTCCACACCTTTTGACCACACCTTTGCTTGTCTTTGCCTCATCTTTTACCTTGTTTTCTTTCATTTCTCTTTCTCTAGATATATAGGTGTTCTTACTACCTGAGACAAACTGAGTGTATTGACTTCATGAATCCACCTCACAGCAGCCAGTATTCGTTCTGCCTCCATTGTTCTCTTATCATTTCTCCGCTTTGTTTTTATTCTTTATCACTCTTAAGTAATTTTTCCTCTCTCCCCCTCTGCTTTGACTTCCTGTTTCTGTACCTCCACCAACTCTGGTGGAGGCGGATATTTCAAATATCAAATGTGCTATATGCCTCTGACTTCAGTGTCTCTGACAAAATAACGATAGCAAAGTTACAGATGACTCTCATTTGTTGTTTGCTTTCATATTTGGTAGCTTGTGTATTAAACCCTCTTGTACCCAAAGACAAGCAAAGAAACAGAGATAGATAGGACCGAAAATATGTGGACATTACTTTCACATGTGTTAGTTGAACATGTGATTCCATACAATGGGCATTTATCTATTTTTTACTGAGAGGGTTTTTCCACCAGATTGCTAGATTTCATAATCTGTCTGCTGGGACCTGTTTGGGTTACTAAGGGCATAATGTTCAGTGTAAATGTTATTAAATGCCCAGAGAAAACCATTTATCCATATGTTATCCATGATCACTTGTCCTTTGCAGATTTGTAGAGGGCCGGAACCAATCCCAGCTGACATAAAGAATCACTGGGGTACTCCCTAGATCGTACTCCAGTTTATCATAGGGCTGACACATAAATACAAACAACCATTTATGCTTAGATTCACACCTGCACCCAATTTAGATACACCAAATCACCTAACCTTGCATGTCATAGGACTACTGGTGGAAGCAAAAACAACCTAGAGAAAATCTATGCAGACATTTGAAAAACATGCAAACTACACAGAGACAACCAGGTGCTTTTAAATGCAACGTAACTGCTTTACAGTGAAATGTAAGATATCTCTGAGCAGAACATGTAGTTGCAGCTTGAGCTATGAAGTGGATGTGAAAAATTTTGCTGTCTAATCAAACAAAACTGGTATCTACATTTGTGATGACAAAGGACTGCCTGGAGGAGACAAGAAAATACAGAGGTTAACAACTAACTAATAAATAATCAGGTGGGGCTACATAAGACTCCCTGGCTGGAGTACAAGGGTTCCTGTGTTGTTAATGGCACTTAATCATCAAGGCTTTGTCTCTACCTACCCAGAAAAGACAAAAAAAACCCAAAAAGATTGCTACAACTGGATTAAAAATATATAATATCTAAACTTCATTAGCGGAAGAGGAACAATAGACTTAAATTGTGTATTCAAACACAGATCTCCACAGAAAGTTTGGAACTCAAGGACCCCCTCCTTCTTGTAACTTCTTGTTACCTCAAAACAAAGGCTCTCTGCTGTTTAAGACATTCATATTCTGGAATATGCCACAATTTATGACTTTTCTAAGCATTTAGATTAGCATTAAGTATACCTATATTGTTGATCATGTTAAAATGTAACATTATCTATAACCCAGATTTTCAAAATAAACGTTTGTCAAATTTTATATATTAATACCAAAAAAGCTACTAAAGAAAAATATGTAATGATTAGACTTAATGTGATGATCTGAGATGGGGGAAGTTAGATATGTGGTCGTTTAGGTTTTTTAGTGAGAAATTATGGGTCTTTATAGTAGATTGTAGTAAATAACAACATAAGACACCTCCTTGTGACAAAAACTGGAGGGGGTTTGTGGCAACAACACCACTTCTGCACAGGGCAGACTATCCCAAGATTTTGCAGAAAACTGTTCCTGACATCTTTGCTAAACTCTCTATAAAAGACACTTACATAATTACTGCATCGGATCCTGCAACAGCATCTTTCATGTGCCTGTCCTCCATCTAGGACATCATTATTTGATCTCACAAGGAGCATCTTTTTTTGCTATCTGGGTGATTTAAGACATAGCAAACTGACTGTAATCAATCTTGATTCTAAATTTACCACATCTTTTACCAGCTCCTTTCCACTAAATCACGCTTTAATCACTTTATTCTACTGTTGATCACCCTGTTAAACTCGTGTTTTACATTCAATTTTTTGTTCAATGTCTTTTTATTACATATTGTTAATTTTTGTTGTGTAAATACATTTGTAGTTTAGTAATACATGTTGTGTATTAAGTTTTGTTTTTTTCTGTGTTCTTGCCTTTGTCATTTTACAGTAAAACATTCCTGCTTTGTTTTACATTAAGGTTTCTTCTTATTTAAACTTAATTTAATACAAGAAACCAGGACAGGGGCAAAGATTAAAGAGATTATTATTAGCCTCAGGGAAAGGGGAAAGGGAGCTTGAGAAGTTCTTGCAGGGAGGTGCAGGCAGGGGAGTGGTGTGGTGTTTGGCACAGAGGGGGCAGTGGCTGCAGTGTTGATGAGGAGCTGAGTGGAGCTGGGGCTTTCAACATGAGGCTGGAGCAAGTCGATGGTGGCCACAGCGCTTGGGCTTGTGTACAGAAACAGGCACATGAGTAAAGCAGAAGCCAGAGGAGAGATGACCAGGGCTTTTATGCAGAGCCTGATGAGGATGATCTGCAGGTGCACTGACTCGGGAGCTCAAGCCACCAGCCACCAGGAAGGAAGCCAGGAAAAACTCCACACACTCCCCAGTCCCAAAAACACACACCAAACTCCATAACTACCACAAAAGAATGGTTAATTGGGCTCCCTGGATAAATAATTAGTGACAAGTAACTAATTTGCATTATATAATAAATTTGAGCTAATTTTCAATACACAGTTTAGTCTGAAGCCCTTTTTTTATAAAGGCAGCACATTTTGACAGCGAGAGCTTGTCAATTTGTTGCCATGGCTGTTTCAGACCAGCTTAGCTGTTGAAGTAATCACTGTAAATTTATGTGGAGGTGTGTTTAGTCTTTGCCATTGTAGCCCATCCAACTACTCTCATTTCAAATAAATGAGAGAACTTGCATTTTTGCTGCAGCTGTTCTTTATTGAGCTGGTATTGTGCAAGTGGAATTGAAGCAGGTAAGGGACAAACAAACAAACAAACAAACAAATAAATAAATACATAAACTATTTCAGACAGTTGATAGCTCACTAAAGTGATTCCTGACTCTGGAGACATAAACAGGTACTGGGCCTTGGAGCATGGTCTACCAGGCAGCAAAGAAAGTATACAATATAGCTATAATTTGTGAACAATAATTTCAAAACTTTTTAAGCCTCTATTCTATGAATTGACAAACAGGCCAACTAAAGAAGAAAGAGAGAATTGTTCAACTGTGCCATCCACCACCCTATGTGCCCTCAAAGACAATGTCAATGTAAAACATTTTTAAATAGAGAAAAAAAGCATGCAAATCTAGATGTTGTTCCAGTCACTCTAATGATGTGCTTGGCAAATGATGTGATGTTTTGGATCGCAGCCCTTCATCAGACATGAAACAGGTAGAGACATGCCTGTATGTATAGAGATCGCACAGGGTCACCTGACCTGTGATAAACCCAACAATACATTAAAAGATATATACATATTAAAAATGTATCAAAACGCAGAATGCATATACAAAAAATGTACATTTGCACTGTACAAAATGACAATAATCAAAAGTAAAAAACCAACTTGTCTGTCACATGACTGAAATATCAGGTGTAAACCATCATAATGACATGTAATATCAAGAAGAAAAGAATGTTTTGAAGGGAAAATATACCCTATTACCAAGAGGTGCCCCTACTACTCTAAACAGAGGGTAAAATTTTGATAACAATGAAAAGGATACCACAGACTCATAAGTATGACATGCAATGTCAGCAGCAGTATCACAACACTGGAATTACACAACACAAAATATAAAAGACCCTAAGCTGGGGTAGTGACATCCATCAATACATGTACCCTACATGTATTATGAAAACATTCCAAAAATATCAAAAAATCCAGAGAAATCTACACAGCAGTCATAGCAAGCAAAAGTCATGACATGATTTATTTTTAGAGAAAAGGCAGCCAATCAAAATCCTCATTTAGCCCCTTATGAGTGCCCAAATTGATTCCAAAATGCTTCTCTTTTGAGTTATATTGCCACAGTGGCAAGGAAGTTTAACTTGCTTATTGACCAAATATCTGAGATAAGAAACACTTCTGTAAAATGCAATGACACTGGGTCTCTGGTGTCATAGTTACAAAAATTAGATATATGTTCAAAAATTCTTATTTTTAATTTTTTTCTAAGTTTGCCACAGTTTCACTATGATTAATATTGTTTTACTGTTTATTTTGTAGTTTAGTTCAGACTATAGATAGCATGTTGTCTGGCCTCATCACAAGCTAAGTGATAATTCAAAGAAGTAAGTTTGATGCTGTTAAAGAGATGGTTCATATATTTTGATGTGGGGCTGTGTGAGACACTTGCTAAGAGAAGCAGCGTGGTGCACCGGCAGGAAACAGAGCATAGTATTGCTGCTAACGGTACCAACAGCAAAACGTCTCTGAGCCCCCAACGAGCCCAGCCACCTAAAGTATAAATATCCCTTTATCTGCCAGCTACACTTGTAAAATTTTGAGCTCTCTGTATTCCCATCAGATTGCAGTTTCCTTTGAGGACTACATTCTTTAACCACACAACATCTGTGTTCCTTTACTATGTTTTCTAATTGAAAGATCAGTGGTTCCATCTCTGGCTCCACCAGTCTTCATGTCAAAGTATCTTTGGGCAACATACTGAACAACAATTGCTCCCAGTGGCTTTGCCAGTTGCGTGTGAATGTGTGTGTATGAATTCCTGATGAGCGTGCTGGTGCTCTGTAAAGATGCCACCAGGCATTAGTGTGTGAATGTGTGTGAATGGGTTAATGCTGACTTGTGTGACAAATGTAAAAAGCACTTTGAGTAATTGAAAGATTAGTAAAGCGTTATGTAAATACAATCGATTTTATTTACCATTTCGTACTGTAGCAGCTGAATGTAGCAGCAATTACTGCTGCCCAGGCTTCAATAAGGGTTCCCTTCTTTCTCCTCCACCTTAAAATGTGATCAATATTCTGGGCACGCCTAAAAATGCTGTGGAAAGTAATAGCTTGAATCATTATTTTGTTCTCAACTGTTGTTTACCTCCATTGTTCGCCGCCAGCTTATTTCCTTTTAAGAGTTGGTATCCAAACTGCTGCTAAGCAGATGTTAGCAGACAGTCAAAAAAATCAGTTATAGGCAACAAATCGTAACCCAGCAACAAGACCTAAAGTGTAAATCCAGTCTTTGCTGCTGGATCCTTGCTTTTGTGTGTATGTTGCTGCTCTTTGTAAATTTACATAAAGGATACGGTGAAAATAAAATAAAGCTTTATGGGGGGAAAAAGTTGACAAAATGCAGGAATTCATTCACTTGGAAACTTTTATTTGGATTAGCACCCAGAGGCTAACCTATCCACATCATTCATGCCACAAAGCTGTTATATTTGGGGCTCTGAGACAAATTAGGCTCAGATTCCTGCTCTGATGTGTTAAGTAGAGAAGTTTTTGGTTTACAAGTGGTTCTTGTTGTGATAGTCATGGTAGCTAGCTGAAGGATAAAAAAAACCACAAGACTGACTGCAAACAAGGTGAAAAGTGGACACTAAGGCTCAAGTGAGCTGATCAATTGGAGCAAACTAGACTTATTAATAGGAGCTATTAGACAGGACTGGGCAAAACAGAGTAATTCAGACAGGGTGTTGCAACAGTAAATAGCATTAGAAAAATAATGCCTTTTAAAAATGAGAGAAAAAAGTCCTCTTGAGGCATGTAAAACAGCCCAAACCCCAAATACAAGGGAACGTGTTCAATAATGCCTGTAGCAATGAGTCACAATAATGCACTGCAATAATATTTACAGTGATGTTACATTTTAAATACTGTAAATACCTAAAAAATGAGTCAAAAGAAGTCTCCAAACTCCTTTAATTAGTTCTTAAGGCTCTGGCACTTGACTTGAAGAGCACTTGAACAGGACTATGTTGCCCCCTAGTGTTTAGTATGTGCACTATAGTCTTATGGTGTGTACACAGATACACAACAAAGACTGTGTGAGGCTATGCAAGAGAGAGAGAAAGAGCAGGATCTGAAGAGTTAAAATGGTGCAGCCTGCCAGTGTTCAGTGGTCTGTTACTTTGCTTAGGTGAAACAGAGCTGGGTTGTGACAGTAGGAGGGAGACAGTCATAAGAGAAATATGCTTTGTGACAGGTTTTGAGAATAAGAAACACATTTTTATCAGAATACACTTGAAAATGTTTTTTCAGAGAATTCTGACCATTAGATTTCTGAGGATATTATGAATATAATGTTTGCAGAAGCAGAGTTGAGTGTGACATTTTGGTTCCTATACTGTTTAAATCCTGATAAATCAAATTGCAGACGTAGCTGGTGTACAGTCAGACAAATTCTTCACCATGTTCTGTAACAGTCAAGATGTATTTTGATTGTGTAAGAGCATATGGCCAAGTCATTCAGCCATACAAACTCACTCCCAGCTGTAAGCGCACTATTTTTGTACATCCATGCATGTTGCCACAGATATAATTTCTCAATTTGTATGAACAGACTGTTTTTGTGAAAAGTTCTGTCATCAGATGTAACTCAGAACTTAACTGAGACAGGCAATCAATCACTTACAGCTTTTATTTTTCTGTTGTATTTTGTGATGTTGTGTATATATTTATTTTCCTGCATAGATATATATATATTTTGTTTCTATTATTTATGTTTAGATTTCTGCATATTGCTGCTGTTCATTCAATGAGTGACACCACCTGCCAAAACCAAATTCCTTGTATGTTGTGAACGCACTTGGCCAATAAAGCTGATTCTGATTCTGATTCTGATTCTGATTCTGATTCTGATTACCATACCTGGTGGTGCAGTAGCAATCAGAAGTCTGACAGTTGTTCATAAGGATTTGGAGTTGGCTGCATTTCATTAATGAGGCTTAAGGAAAGAAATTTGATAATAACATTACTGGAAACAAATAATAAGCAAACATGAGTATACGTATGAAAAAACATTTTCAATTTTTTCTTGCAACATTTATTAATTGTTCATGAATAACCTTCATATTTTAGTTTCCAAAAAGTTATTGAACATACCATAAAGAAAAGTTTTCTATAAAAGTGCAGAATTTCATAAGAGTTACACACATTTCAAGAAAATAAGCCAACATCTCTAAAATTGGCTAAATATTAGAACCATACTGCAAGTCCCCTTGAGTAATGCAATATAATATGTTTATTTAAAAGGATAATTTAATAAATCCACTTTGTGTGGTTAGTAAATTATGCAGTTGAAAATATTATGAAGTGATAATGGTTCTAGAAATGTTTCTAATATTTATTGTGTTAATTTTTTTTCCCATTTTTTAAAAAGTAAAACTAAAAAACTTTCGTCCTGTAAAACCAAATAAATGTTAGGGATGTGGAAAGTTTTGTTTCTTCCAGAGATGGTAGAAATTTAGATGTTTCTCACCTAAGCCACAACAATCACAAGTTCAAGTACAGTAACTTGTAATACTGTTTAAATTCTTGACACACTGGCTTTAACAGACAAAAACAGGGCTTGAAACACTTCAGTGTTTGAGGAGTGGGCAAGTGGGGTTGGGGGCTTAACTACAGGTCATTAATGATATCAACTATGACATGAGTGGCATTTGCACTTGTCTTTTTAGGGTATGGTGTTTTTTAAGGAGAGAGTTCTACTTCATATTTTTAGATGATGTAGATTCCATTTAAGTCAGGCATCCACGGTTACATGCTTTTAAATTCACTTCATTGAAATCTGAATGCATGCGCTGGATGTGCCAGACTTTGTGATATATCTCCATTTTGAAATGATATTGATTGGCATTTTTTTCACTAAGCACTATCTTGGGCTTAAGTTAAAGCAAGTTTAGTTTTTTATTTACAAGAGAAAAAGTTCAAGACAGATCATTTTCAAAAACAGGAGAAGGGTTCAAGCTGTGCCCATTGTGCCCCACTTTGTTCAGTGTCATCTTATTTAAAGTTTCAATGGCTTTCCAACTCATCCCTGCCTGAAAAGACAATGGCTGTCCAAGAAACACTAGAAAAGAGGGGAACAGCTAACAGCAAATAACAGGCAGTATGACCTTAGACAGGTCATTTGTTAATGTTAGCACATTTGTGCTGTAAACAACAAATGCTACATTAAGTAGGTGTGACATGAGCTAGCGATTTAGATTAAAGTTGTCATCTTTCCTTCATAGTTGTGAAAATACAATGTGGCATTAATCCTTTTTGCTAAAGTTTGCTGATTGTTGCTTTGGTCTTCCTGCAAGTGATGTCCAGTTTGGAAGGTCTTGTAAACAGCAGGTTTAGAACAACACTATTATTGAGCCAGAACAGGGAAGTGACTATGCAACTGCTGCAACAGAAGAGGGGAGGATAGCATGTTTTATCCTGGTAGAGGGAAGGATAAACCATGCTAACTGCAATGTCCAGGATGGTCTGTCTGATGTTGAAGTCTGTTCCAGCCAGCCTTTCCACATTTCACACACACGTGTTTGAATATTGCCGTGAGTGTGTGTAGGAATTTCTTATAGGTGCTAGATTTGCAGGAATTGATGAAGTTATGTTCAATGTCCACATCCAGTACTGAAATTCAGGCCCTAATACACTTCTTAAAAACACTTAGTGCCTGTTCTCTCCTGGAAATAAGTTTTAAATACAAATAAAAAAATAAATAATTCGATGGAGTGGGAGTGATCCAGGGTCTCATAGGTGATCACATACAGGGTTTCTTCGGGTTTTCCAGTTGAGCTTGGTTTATTTTATCTTAAGATGATCTCGAGCTGATATGAGAAATGATTGTTTCTAGGTTTTTAAACTAGAATTGATTTCTTGGTTTGAGCAGAGACAGCCCTCAAAATGTGCATCCTGACTTTTACCAACAGGAATTTGCAGTCATGTCAGTGTCACCACACTGATCCTGTCTACACTGTTTGACTGATGTGATTTCCAGGAGACACAGCACTACAGCACCCAACATAAAGATAGAGACAAAAAATGGAATAGAATAATGGAAAGAAATGTTTTAAGGCATCCTCATCAGTGTTTGTATGTTTTTGATTCAGACATAACTGTTGGACATAAAGACTGATTAACTCTCAATATGAAAATTTCCCTTCTCTGTGGCTGACAGACAAGCTGTCACACTCATAGCTGAAGCGTGAAACTCAGGATATCCTGTTCCCTGTTAAGACACGACAGCATAAATATTTCACACCTTGTTCCCTCAATTCTTCTCTCTATCTCTTTGGGTAGAGCAGAGGGATAAAGGAGGAGGACAGGTTTGGGGGGATGCCATCTTCTCCAATCAGCTGTGCAATCAGACGCCTACTCAGATCTTGACAGTGACAAATATGGCTTTTAATGTCCCGCTGCTCCATGTTAATTGCATTTCTCTGCAATTTAGACGAGTGTCACGCAGAGCGACCGTTGGCATAACAATTAACACCAAACAGCACTTGTGTGGAAGTGCAGCAGTGGTGTTCAGCTTTGGCAGCTCAGTCCACTGCATGCAATGTCTGTGGAGGAATACTAAGGATGAGGGTAAAAATTAACTGCTCACTCACCCAGATAGAGAAGTAAATCATTCAGCAACACAGCTCTAAGTACAAAGATGCCCTGGCAGCATGGCGCCTGATTGGATTGATGTTTTCTAGATAACTAAAAGCTCAAAATTCATAAAAATTTATTTGAAAAATCCAGCCAAATGCTATCTATCATAAAATGAATGTCAAGCAGTTCAGTTTAAATGTACTAGAATGCACACAGAATTTTTCATCATACAATTGTAAAGCTATTTACATGGAAAAGCGTAGTGGATAGTTGTCTCATTTCAGCTAGCTATGTAACAAGGACTTAAAAACAACAACAACAACAACAATTGAAATCAAAGATTTATTCTTGGCCTTTACAGTAGTTTGAAAACAGTTAAGTTTTTAATACTCTCTCTGCGACAACTGGGCCAATCATATAGTGAAGAGGGCAATGAAATTTGACTGAAAGCTTTTGAAACACCATGTCACATATAATCTCTTTGCTATTTACAAAAGTGACTTTAAGTCAGATGTAACATTAGTTTTAGTAAGGTTGGAGCCTAAGTTTGATAGTCATTTAAAAACTCAGCAGACTGATCAGAGAAATGTGCTGGAATCAATCTTGGTGGTTTTGTGGCGTGGGGTAGCTCATTTCTGCCAGCCTGATCTGCAGTGAACATGACAGAGATTTTCAGAGAACTGTATTTTCTACACTCATTGTGACTGGAGGAATTGTCTGCTTTGTCCTTTACTCAGTTGATAAACTTAAATTACTTGATGAAAGACAAGAAACATTACAGAAAATTCCCCCCTGAAATCTAGCAGAACCAGTGTATAAATGTTGCAAACAGTAGTCAACTCCTTATTTGGAACAGGACATTAACACTATAGACACCTCAAGAGATCAACCTAAGACAGCCACAGGAACTTCAGATGCAGTTCTACTTGACAGCGAAGCCTCATTAGCACATTTTTCAAAGATTTGTCCCCTGTTCTTTCATCTGACTGTGGTCTCACAGAGGCTGTCAGAGTACAAACTGATGACTCTACTCATTCTCATATCATGAAAATGAGGAAACTAAATTGCGTTGCATAGAGGTTAGGTACCTATGAGTCACATCTTTGGCTGCTCCACAATGTATTTGTAAAGTAAAGCTGTTGTCTTTAATGCAGTCACATTAACTGTGCACAATGTACTAGGTAGTACGTCAGGTCAGCATTGTATTCCTGAGTTACAGTGTATTTATATTGTGTGATTTCACAAATCAATATTTTCCTTTGATGTACAGACACTAAATTGTTGTACAAATATACTGTTGTTCTATTCATACTTTGGTTAAGGAGTCTCAATGCAAGATCAGTACAGCAGGAAAAACAAACAAATACATGAAGATTCCTTTTCTTTTCATGAGCATTATGTCACTGAGTATTCCTTAGTATCTTCACTTACCTTACAATGTTAGTGCATTAGAACTTACTGTCCTCGTCTCAGTCAATATTCTCTCCATAGATTTTGTAGCTGAAAGTGAACCCAATTCATCCTGAACAACTTGTGTGAAAAGATGTAGGTTGGTCCTTTTGTCATAGTATGACTGAATTGCACACAAATCGGCACATTTTACTAACATTGTATGGCAAAAACTTTTAAGGTGGGACCTGCTCTTGTGAAACTGGTTTTGTTTTAGATGCATAAATCTACATACTGTGTAGTTTGTAGTTGCCTGCACAAGAATGTGTCCCCTATAATGTGACAGTTCAGTAGAAACACACAAATTGTTAAAGCCCTTGCAAATATTACAGAAAATGAGAATTTTTAAAAATGTTGGTATTTGATGTAAGCCTGTATTTTTAATGAATTGTCCAATGTAAACATTCTGATACATGCCTTCTCTGATCAAGGATAGCAAGCTTTAGAGGGTAAAACTTCTGTTTTATACTATATATTGTGTATTTTTGTACTGTAAATAGTGCAAGTGTTTCAACATGACTGTCTTCATCAGAAGATAATTTAGTAAAATTTACACCTTAAGGACTTTTTTATTAAATGCAGCAGTACATATTTTATGTACTTGACATTCCCTATTGCTTTTTTCTATGTTAGATATAAAAGGTTCTTATATATTTCTGAACCTGCAAAAGACACTTGGATAATGCTGCACCACATTATGCACAGGCTTACTGTGGCTCTGCAGTGGTTTGTTAGATTATTTGCATTACATTTGTTTAGTATGTTTTACACAGTTAAGTCCTATGACAAACTAGCCTTAATAACAAACTGAATTTGGCAGGCTTCCTCAATACATGATTTTTTTTAAGATATTATCTGGTTGCAGAAGTGATGAGATAAAAACCATGAGTACACATATCATGCATTGATTGATAGCGGTTGTCCCATGTCAGATGATTCTTTCTCTTTCCCCATGCTTCCTCTGTGAAAATGCCAAAATGTACAAAACAAAATCCATGCTTATTTTTTACCACTGGATGTGGCTCTTTGACATTGACAATGGGACTTGCATTCTTTGAATATGATGTATTTTTAGTCCCTTTCAGTGCAAAATGTACACATATTTCTAGCTGACTTCATATTTATTTTTCTCACATCTTCATCCATTTGGCTCTGTTGAAACATTGGTCAGTTTACATTGTTAAAAGGCTGAAAATCAAACATTGTGCTCCAGTTTCTTATTCTACTCCTAACTCAACAAAAATGGATTTGTGGTGCTAAGAAGTCCTTGTCACTCCATATTATTTACACTTTATCTTATTTGCTTCATTGTGACATTGATTGACTGAGAGTTATTTTTTTGCAATAGAGACTCTAGTTTGTAGAGAAGACATAAAAATCTGTTTTGAGAGAATAGCTGACAGAGAAATGTCATCCAAGCAGTCTCATGTTATAAATTCTGGATGCAGAGAGAAGGATCGAGGAGTTTTTAGTCATAAACTGTCTTTATGAAGCAAGTAATGGTACACAAACTGCTATCTTTCTATTTGTCAAGTATTTACCATGTCACTCATCCAGGTCTGGCCCTGAATCAGACAGGCAGGTGGCCTTGCCCCTTTCTCCTCCAGCCTGAGGCTAGCTCCAAGGCATTCATGTTGCCTTAACCCTGCTGTTTGCCACTGGGATAGAGAACTCTCAAACTGGGTCAGCAGATCCATCAATATTACAGGATGTGGAGCCTATTAGAAAATAAATTCTTCATACCAACAAAAAGAGAGTTTTACCTTTCCGACTGACATCGGGGGGGTTGGGCTTTTCCCACACAGCCTGATCAGATTCTGACAGCTGTCTTGTCCATCTAATACCAAATACACAGAGACTAGCATTGAATGAGGTATGCAGTAATTTCCACACTGGGGTTTGAGTGGAGTTATAACTGAAATTTATTTAATATGACCATGTTAAATATTTTCAAAATGTGCAACCTCAAAAAATATTGCCCAATACTGTACCTGTTATTTTTGGTAACATGGACAAACCATATCTAAGCGTACTGTCCAACCCTAATGAGTAAAACTGGCAATGTTAATACAATTAGCAATATATTAATCTGTCTCTCAGTACTTTTTGGCATCACTACTCTGTCTGTGGCCATTTGTTCCTTCTGAAAAAACATCTTTGATATTAATGGCTCCTAAATACGTTGATTACTTTGCAAAGAAGCCTTTTCTAAAACACCTAAAGCAGCATGATATCATGCTACAGTTGACAGTGCCGAAAAGCCAATGTTTAACAGTTATTATAATTACCATGTTGACAAGTTTAACTTGTTGGCATTCTAAAATTAGACATTACTGTCAATAATCTTGCAGGCATTTGGGCATAGACAAACCCATAAACAAAGTCAAATTTGACTGGATAATTGATGGCAGACAAAAAAGTTGAAAGATCACCAAAGTTACAATGATCATCATGATGGGACTTGGGTTACACGCACCAAAAGTTAGGAAGATTCATTCAGTAGTTTATAACTGCCAGCCCTAATCACACTGCTGGGGTTGAAAACACAGACTTGGTGTCACAGTCTCTACCTTAAGCTTAACATTAAATCAGAAAAGTAGAATATGCTGTTGCCCAACATAAAATAGGGACCTTTTAGTTTTGATTATTAATTTAGAAGTCATATAAGGCTGCCATATCGGAGCTGTGCATGTATTAGAAAAGATGCCACATGGCCTCAAGCAAAATATTAACCTAGGTGGCAGTTAAACTTAAACTGAGGTGCTTCTGTAATGTTTCTTTTGAGCCAATAAATCAAATAGCATCATTTTAAAAATGTAATTTAGCTTAGTGTTTTTTCATCACTAGTGAGAGTAAAAAAATGCAAATAAGCTCAGTGTTTTTAGCCACTATATAGAGTCTACATGTATAGTTTTAATGTAGCTACAAAGGTATAAATGACACTACTATGGTGTCAAATTGCAAACTTTTATGTGCTGAACTGAGCACTACAAAGGCAAAAATGTACCCTTAATACAGCGCTTAATAAACACCAATGAAAGTTTAAATTCTGTCCACTTGTAATTTTATTTTAGCAAACATACACTTCAAGTATGCTTCTGGTATATTCAATGAACATTTTTACAGCATTGAAATGCTTTTTAAAACTGTATGACCATACAGTAAGTGCTGTTCAATTGGCTGGCAAGTTCAACATACAAACAAGATCAACAATGAAATCTTCCTTTTTCAATCAATCAAATTGGTCATTTTACATAAAATATCAAATTTAAAATGAAATGCCCAGAGTGCCTTAGTTTGACTTAAATATTAAAAATCCAATATTACTTTAGTCCTAACAAAAATTAAAGATAAAACATTTACAAAAAAATCTACAGACAACTCAACATAATACCAAAAATATGCCAAATCTTCAATAGTAAGAATAATTACAGTACTTCAAACTGAGACATTTGGCCTGAGAAGGACTGTCATCAACATGCAGCCTCTTTGGGGATACTGAAGAGGTGTCACTCTCAGATTAATGTGATGAGAGAGACAGAGGGTCTGTACAGGAGGACCATCCAGGAGACTCTGAGAAGAAATTCGGTATGCATAATTTATTAAAATAAACAAGTTCAAAATTTTGCACTACTTTGGTTAGCTGTTGAGGTCTTGTCATTGTGACAGTTATGGCTGTGTGCAGCAGCTTCTTTATTTTTTTTACCAAATATTTTTATGCTTGTTGCCTTGTCATAGAATATCACTTCATTACTTTGTATCTTGAAGCAGTAATCCTTTTATATATGTACACTACATCTGTGGTGAATATTTTGCATGTTTTCATGCGGGGGATTTTATACTGTAAAACTTTATTGGCCCTAAAAACAAAAACATTTACATCACTCATTCTTTAGTGTTGTAATTTTTCACTCTGCAGGTTTCTCAAAATAGTTTATGACCATTATGTTATAAATAATCTGACACCAACAGAAATATTGCAAAATGTAATCCAAGGGTAGTCCTTGGTCTTGCATTTCCAAGGTGGAGAGCCCTGTGAGATTACAGAGGACTCCAATTTGACTCTGAGCTAGTGCTTTTTGTCTTGGACAAGTTAGTATGCGAACTCGATGAGTACATAAATGTCACTTATCTGTTTTAATTAGTATTGGTATAACATTTAGGTATATGTCACATCATTTTCTTTCAATTAAATTTTATGTTACATCATTTTCTTTCAATTAAATTTTATGTTACAATACTAGCATGGGCTAATGGTTGGGGCTTGATCTGTTGCCTTTCTAAGATGAGCTAGCCACAACTGGCTTCATTTTGGTCGAGATGGCCTTAGGATGAACTAGCATTCAAACACAAAGTTAGACATGACAGCCATTGTCAGTTGTAGGTTACGTTATAATTTTGTCCAAATGCTGTGACCAAGGTGGCAACATGGTCACATTTTTTTTAATAATTAAGAAAGGTTTTGTAGAACTAGCTATATAAGCCATGCTGACAAATGCTGATATTTGCTTGAATCCTCCTGGTCTTCCTTATGACCACTATGGCTCACACTACTTACATTATGCACATCACAGAGGATTTGGGAATAGGTATATGCAATATTGCCTGGAGAACAAGGTAGATTATACCCATACTTTTGTTTACCCTGCACCACACCACTGGTCGAAACAATGGTATAGGCCAGGGGTCGGCAACCCGCGGCTCCGGAGACGCATGCGGCTCTTTCATCACTCTGCTGCGGCTCCCTGTGTCTTTGGAAATTAAATAATGAGTATTTAATTTTAATTTATTTTATATTATTTCATTTTTTTAAATGTAATTCTAAGTTTGAAGGTTATGGTACTCCTGTAACATTGAAATAAAACGTGTTTATTTTCTGTTTTTCTTTTCTTTTTTTGTCGCTCAAAGTATGCATCACAAACGCGACACGCGCGACATCGGCCGTGGCGCAATTCATTGGGCTTTTCAACCCTGGTAGGCCAACCATGAATAATTCCAAGAAAAGAAAAGAGAAGTTTCTGAAGAAAACAGAACATTTACCAGACAGCAAATTAAAGACATCAATTCAGCTGTGGCGTACTCAATCGCT